>JAWWEE010000159.1:1333083-1405887 GCA_035221455.1 Xenops minutus
GGCCGGGGCAGGACGGGCCGGGCCGGGCCGGGCCTCTGCCCGCGCCGTGCCCTTGTGCGCCCCGAGCGGCCCAGCCGGGCCCCGCGGGGCAGCGCCGAGCCGCGGCCCGGGCGAGTCTTAGATTTAATAACAGCGATAATAATAACAACAGCACCGACCCGCGGGGGCTCTGCGGCTCGCGGGAACGCGGCTGTGCGTGCACACAGAGCTGCCCCATTGTCGGGGGGAGCGGGAGCGAGATCGCGGCTCGGGGAAACCGGCCCACTTGCCTTGAGAGTCGGTGCGCGGCCGCACGTGCCGCGTGTGCCCCGCGGCTCGGGGGCCGAGCGGACACAGCGCTCCCGCACGCCTCCCCGTATCGCTTGGGGGGTCCCGGACTTCTTTGTTGGGGTTTTTTTTTGCCCAGAACTAGAGAGCCCGGCGGTGAGTGTTTCAAAGATTGCAGCCGAGCTTTCTTTCACTAGATTGCAGTTACAGGAGGTAGACCGCGGGAGATCCTGCCGGCCAGCATGGCTCAGTTCGGAGGACAGAAGAATCCCCCCTGGGCTACTCAGTTCACGGCCACTGCGGTGTCTCAGCCAGGTCAGTTCGCACCTCTCACTCTTTGAACCCTGGTAGCTCTTTTGGGGATTCCATAGTCGACTGTGCACTTCACGGTGGCACTGTGCTAACTAACTTTACTTAAAGTCTGTTTAAATGCTTGAAGTTGGGAGGTTTTCCCCACAGTAGAGATTTTAGAGGTCATTGCCTAATACTGGCTGTTGGGTTTGTTTCGTTGGGTTTTTTAAGGGATGATAAGTAAAATCCCAGGTGAATTTGTATTGATTTGATCAGTAAACAACATATCAGGTTACTCATATCCAAAGATGTGTAAGTTAAATTACTTTTTATCAAATTACATCTCTCTAGGTTAAATAATAACAGCACTAATAAGGCATTACAGATTTTTTTAACTGCTGTCCGAGTTTCATTTCCAGGGCAGCCTAAATCGATGTTTACAGATTATTTTGCTTTTATTAATATATTGCACATATTTCACATAGGGGAAAGGTCTCTGAAATTTGTTACTTGGGTGAGGAGGCTTTTTTTTTAAATGCTAAATTAGAACTTAAGGATCCCTATAACCAAATGGCAGAGAGTTTCCTTTGATTTAGCTAGAAGCCTTATTTCACTGCAGGTTACTGTATTTTAAGAACTTAGCTGGCTCTGTTTTCCATGTTGGTTTATAGCACAGAAGGTTTTGAGGCAAGGATGTGAAGGCTCCTGCATGATGAATTTTGGTGCTTCCATTTCTGGTTCTGGAGTGCCTTTTGCTCCTCTTGAATGCAAATTGTTTATTAATTAAACATTGTAGTTATGCTGTGTGATGTGAAAAGGCTTCAGCAAAGCTGGCATGGGAGGCAGTACCCTTGGTGAAGAGCTGCCTTGCTCAAGGCTTGTGTGGTTCCTGCAGTTGCTCTCATTTGCTATGAAGTTCAGTGTCACACCTCCTTTGTCTGGGAGCCTGGCAAAGGGTGGGAACGCTTGACATACTCTGGAGGTGCATGGCTGGGGTGGGAAGAACACATCTTTCTCCTGCCTCAGTTTTCTTCCCCAAAGGGAATCCTCTGTCTCCAGTTTTTTTCATTGATCACTGATCCAATGCTGCTGTATTCTCAGGGAATGACTGCCCCCCATGTGTTTCATAGTACTCTGTCCCACTGTGCCTTTTCCTCCATGCCCATTCTGCTCCATTACCTGCCTGAACTGTTGTGTACCTAACCAGCTGCCCACAGGCAGGTTTTCACTTTCTCTGAATAGCTCACACTTCCCATATCCAAATGGCACCATCTCCTGCAAGAAATCCCTTGACAGCTGGAAAGGGTAGGCCTTGGGAACGTGGGAGAGACAGACTTTGCTTTTGGTTCTCTCTTGTGGCTGTGTGAGACACTGGAGCCATCGGAGGATGGGAGCACCTGGGCTGGGCTGGCTGATGTGACAGCTAATGCATCAAAAATAGGGGTGGAAGATGGAGGGCCAGCTCCATGCCCTGTTTCAGAGGGAAAGCTGCACAAAACCTGCCAAGGGGAGCAGCTGGCATTCATCTTACAGCTTGCTGAGGTAGGACCAGGAGAGAGCTCTGGAGAAAGGGTGGATGGAGTGTATATCAACTTCTTACCTATTTTCTGATGCTTGTGACTCTGCGCTGGGCCAGCCTACTGTGGAGCCTCCTTAAGTGAAATGAAGTGCAAAATGTAACTGGGATAGGAGTGGTCAATATCAGTTGCTGTGAGGTTTTTCACCTGCTCAGTGAGGACATATCTCCAGGGATTTTTAGCTGTTCATCTGATCCGGCAGCACCTGACTCAAACATGAGAGCCATTAAAGACCTAACATTTGGTTGCACTTTTGCCTTCTTCCTGTGCTAGTCCCATGTTCCTTCACATTCCCAGCGTGCTCCTCAGGCTGTAGTGTCTTCTCTCCAGTATCACTTGAGGGCCTTTAGCTCCTTGTGTCCTTTGCTGCACTCCTCTCCTATTCCTGCTGCAATACAGAGTCACCGTGTCTGCATCCTCTTTCTTCCCTGCTGCACTGCTGAATCCAGTCCCTGGGGTTCTACTGCCCAGCTCCTGTTTTAGTACATATTTGTTCTCCTGCTTTCTTTATTGGCAGTTCTGGCTGTGATTTATAATCCAGAGTACTGCTGCTTGCCTGTATCTGTACCCAAGAAGCTGGGCAAAGTGGCTTACCCATGTGAATTCCAGTGTTGGTAAACTCACTTTAAAAAACATACAGTTACCAAATTTTACATATTTTAAGAGGTCTGCCCAAAGGTGTTACATGTATTTATGCATGCCAGCTGTTTTTATCCAGGTGTCAGGTTCCTTCACCAAAGCATCAAGGTACTTGGGTATGAGGGAAAGGTCTTTATTTTTATAACACAAGCAATATGATACATAAGTTTTCCCTAAGCTGCCAAAAGTAGTGAGTGACAGTGTTATAAACCCAGTTTGATAATTGCAAAAAAAGTAGTTTCAGGGTTGGGGGTTTGTTTTTTTGGTTGTTTTGGTTTGGGGGTTTTTCGGGAAGTTTTTGTGTATTGCTGATGTGGATGCTGTCTTGCCCATCTGTGGTGAAGAAGTGATGAGAAGTAAATGAGTTAAAGCTCCTATTTATTAAGGTGTGACGTTCTGAGGTAGTTGTGGAGTGATATGCTGTGTAATGAAGGGTTCTGGGATCCCCTTGGGAGAGCTTACTAGTTCCTCTCTGTGCCCGTGGTTCTGGAAAGGAGATGGGCAATTCCAGGTGCCAGCAGAGATTGATGTGTGAAGGAGAGCCTCCTACATGTAACCCAGCCAATTTCTCTACTCCTCCTCTCATGGGTTTGTGCATCACATGACTAAAACCAGAATAAAGCCCCCGCCATGCCGGTTAAGCACAGTTAAGGCATAAATTAAATCATAAATTAAGTCATGCCTACTGCAGAAAATTACTTCTAACTTGCATAATGATGTGCAAACTCCAGAAATGCCTGCAGAGGAGAATCCCCTCCTCTTGTCTCAGCAATTTGGTTTAGACACCTCTTTGGTTTGTGTGGCACTGCTTGCCACATGCTGTTCTCAGGGTTAGGATGAAAAGGCTGTTTTTAGAGAACTGTAGAGTAGGGGAAGCCCCAGCTATGCCATGTTCTGGATGATTGGGGGTGTTGTCTTGCCTGTATCAAGACTTCATTGCATTAGAGTGAAGAACAGTGCAGCTGATGAAAGCTGAAGTGCCTGTAGCTCAGTAGTGGTTATTGCTGGTGGCAAAGTGTGAGAACAGGACAAGCCTGTGGTGGATCCCCAGCCACTAAGGAAGAGTAGCTGATGCAGTGTGCTGGCTCACTGTAAACAGATGTGCTGTGACAAATACTCTGAGCCCAGTTTCTAGTGTGTGCCAAAGGAGTATTTTTGGAGTAGGTTGTGTGGTGTTTGTATTGCAAATGTGTTAAACTTGAAGAAACTTGAAAACCCAAAGACCCACTCTCACAATTTCTGACAACTGTGAGAAGGGTCCAGAGCCCTGCACAGGGTACTCCTTTACTGCAATTCTGATAAATCCATGTCACTTACCAAGGAGGCAGACGTAGCTACATACTTGGAAGATGTTTCCCTAATTTTAAGAGACCTCTAGATTGTAGAAGTAGGAAGAGGGCATACTAAATACTATCTCTGTTACAACAGAAACGTCTGTTACCTAAAACGTTGCCTGAGCTGCAGCCTGGGACTGCAGTGTGTGTCCAAACCCTTCCAGCTGGCCATGCCACGCAGTATTTGGAATTTGTTTGGACTGCATTTGAAGGAAGGCATCTCCATCACTGTACTTCCTGAGATCATTACAAATCCCAAGAAGCTATTCTTTGGCACTGCACGTGGTTGTTGCCAGTAATAATAATATGGCTGTCAGATGTCAATTCCACACTCAGTCTGTGATTCATTCTCAGTCTCTTGTTTTTCTCTGTGATTTTTTCCCCTTTATTTATTTAATTTTATTTTAAAAACTAGTTATACAAACTCAGTTGCTGAATTAATTGGAGCCTGTTTGACTGAGATGAGTGCACAGATGAAAGGTAGTCACATTAAACTCCTAGAATACTTCAGGGCAGACCAGTAGGAACAAGATACATCTCTGAAAAACTTGTTACTACAAGTGTTACCCTTTGAGGGGATCTTGGCAGTCTTTTGCCTTTGCCCTTTCTTAGTTGATCTGCAGTGTTGTAGGTGACAGATACCCAGTTAATATTAAATGCTCAAAAAGTGACAGTAGAGATGGCAAAAAAAGTTTTTTCTTGTTTTTCCTTAGTTGACAAAATGGGATAAGGGTCTTGGAGTGGACTGGGAATTGCTTGAGATAATTATGGATTGTGCTGAAAGGGAAATTGCTGTAGTGAAACTGAAGAGCCAAATAACCCCAAGATCTGGTTTTGGGAGTAAAACGGTTTTGTGTGTACCCTTGGTACAAAAAGCAGGAGAAAACTTGGCTATCCTACTGATGCCTCCCAATTTCACCTCCCTGCACTGGAACAGTGTTAGAACAGAACATTAGCCTGAGTGACAGTGGCTGGCACACCACGCAGGTTGAAAAGTGACAGCCTGGAGTGAGTGTCTGCACTTATGGGAATTTCTGCTCAGCATGTGGCAATAAGAGAGAGATGAACACACTGGTTATTTGCCCTGAGTGAGCCAGCAAAGCAATGCAGCCAAGAGAAGGGAAAGTTGTCACAGGATGCAGCAGCAGTTTTTGAATGCAATTAAAAGTCTGCTTAAGGTGTGTTACATGAGGCGTTGCTGATACTCAAGATGAGGGTGTGCTTCTGGATGGTCAGAAATGCACATTCAAATTGAATCTGATGATGAAGCAGGAGGCAAGAGAACCAAGAAAATGAGAGAAGCCTCAGATTTTGTTTGCTGACTTCTAAAGAAATGCAAATGTTGGGATTTTGCTGTACATTGCGGAATGCTTGGATTCACTTTTAAAATACTGTTACTTCCTGGAATAGTTTTGTGGCTATATTTAATACTGATTATAGTGCTAAGTGATTATTTTTACTATTGCTTATATATTTCAAAATTGTGATTGGTGCCGTCTACTTTTCTGAAGACTCTGCTCTCCTGGAAAGAGCAGCGTGGTGGGGAGGATTGCATTGTTCAGGAGCTGTTGGGTTGGGGACAGCATTTTTGTGTGTGTTATGGTGATGGATTGCCAGCTACAGCCAGTGTCTTCCTGCATCCCTGGGTCAGCAGTGAGAGCTGCATTTTGCATCAGTAAGAATAGTGGGGAGCACCAACTCTGCAGGAATACTGTAAATCTGTTCTTCATTTCACTGTGCCTCTTTAATGGCTTTGGAAGAGAAAGGAACCCTGTTCCTCTTGAATGTTCCTCAGTTTGAAGATGGCTGGCTGACCTGTTTTTGCTGGCAATGTGTCTCCCTGCCGAGTCTCTCTTTGGATTCATTTAAACATATGGACTAAACTGATAACTTGATGAAGTGATATTTGATCATGCAGCTGCTAATAACTTTTTTAAAAAAATCCTGCTGAAGAGGGAGCAGGTTTCCAGATAGATTTGCAGTTTTTCACTCAGATTTGCATTTTGCAGGGCTCTTTGTCCCCTAAAGGCTTTGCCTGTAAATCTTAAGCACACCTAGTCCAGAAGCATAGCCCATGGATAGCTGCTCCTCATGACTTGCTTATGTTCTGTGTTGAATTATTATGGCAGTAAAATAAACTAATCCTTCCTTCCAGGCAGTTTGTGTCTAAGCAGCACAAGCCCTTCCCAGTAAGAGCTGGAGAGAGCTCGACTTGGTCCTTTTATACGTGGGGACTGATTAAACTCCTGTTGTTGCAAGGCTGTTCCTTCTCCACCAGCCCCCACTTGTCCAACACCCTGCTCTGGGCAGACAAAGCCAGCACTGAGGGAAGTGAAGCCTTGTGCAGTTGCAGAGGAGACACGTTCCATGAGCCTCTGTTTCACAGCTGCTGTTACAGTAAAGATTTCTCTTGCCCTCAGATAGAATGAAATGAAGTAATTTACAGAACAGAGGAGCATCTTCATTTGGCTCATCCAGGACCTGAAATAAGTTCACGGAAGAATACAGAGGGGGTGTGTCTGTGGGTGGGTGCAGGTGGGGATGACAACTATAAAATTATCAGCATCCCCAGAGAAGGAAATTTAGGTCTCTGTGCCTCTGCTGTGGTTTACTGTTGGAAAAATAATTTAGGAGAGAAGCTAGCAAGGTGTGATCCTTTATCTTGTATTTTGATTTGTGTGCTTCACAAGCTTGACTCAGGAGCACTGCACCACATCCCGCGTGTTGTGTCCCTGTTAGCAACCTGGGCTGGGTGAGGCTGCTCCGAGTGCTCAGTGTGTGTGTGTTCCCTTTGCAGCTGCCCTGGGAGTGCAGCAGCCCTCGCTGCTGGGAGCCTCTCCGACCATCTACACCCAGCAGACGGCGCTGGCAGCGGCGGGTCTGACCACACAGACACCCACCAACTACCAGCTCACCCAGACAGCTGCTCTCCAGCAACAGGCTGCGGCTGCAGCAGCTGCCCTGCAGCAGGTAAACACCGCCAGCAGCAGCACACCCTCTGTAACTCGGGCACTGCAAACCAGGGACAGGCTTTGGGAAGCTCAAGTACCTGGGACAGAAGGGGAACAGTGTAAAGCTGTGTAAACAACAGCACGATTGTAGGTTAGAGCTATCAGTAGTTGTATTAGGGGCAGTTTGGGCTATGGAGGTGCTGACTTTTAGCAATGCAAAGCCTTTTGGGAGAAGGAGTTTTGCTGCATCTAAACTGAGAATCTCAAGTATCTTCCATCACTATATATATCTCCTCAATAGCATTTTGCATGATTTCATACTGTGCCCTAGATACTGTCTAAGTGTCAGGCTTAACAAGAATTGCTGACTTTAGCTAGAAAGGGAACATCAGAGTCCACTCTAAAGGCTCAGAATATTTGCTATGAAAATAATAGATGTTGGTATTATTAATGTTTCATATTAGAATTGTTAATTGTTAATAGTTCCTATCTAAAATTGCTAATCAAATAACTTGTGTTTGCTATTATTGGGGTAATAATACTCTTCTTTATGAGATATTTTGCTTTTATCTGTTTCAGCAATATTCACAGCCTCAGCAGACTCTCTATAGTGTACAGCAACAGGTTTGTCTGATTCTTACTGTGTACATCACAAATAACTTGGAAAATAATGTCGGTTGTATGTCTTGTAAGCTTTGTCTCCAAAATCATCCTTGTATGGGAAGTTGTTAAAGAAATTTAAGTAATATTTTTTGTTGTGAAAGAGAACTTGAAGTTCATAAACTTGGAGAGACATATCCAGAATGGAAACTTGCCTACCTTCATGCAAAAAGGAATTTTCAAAATACATCCTATTCCATGATTCCTGCTAAACTTTGCTCTAAACAGGGCCATGTATTTTAACTGCTGGAAAGACACTGTCCAAAAATAGTTCCTTTCTACGTTTTGGGGGTTTTTATGTTCTTCAAACTTAACAGGATTTTGCAAAACAATAAAAGGACATGGAAATTATAGGCCTAAGCTGCATCAAGCTGCCAAATTTTTTTTTTTTAGTATTGCTGTTAACTTTTGGTTCCAAAAAAATCTAGCATTTATGCTTACTGAATAAACCTGGATTATACAATCTTAAAATGAACCCCAGCAGCACAGTTTTATGCATATTCAGACTGCTGAAATGACCAAACCCAAAAGGACTATTAACTGACTCAAGTTAAGCAAACACTCTTACTTGTAAAGAGGAGGTAAAATTGTACGATTTCCTTAAACATATAAAATTAATTTATAACTCTATTTATTTTAAGTTGCAGCAACCTCAGCAGACCCTTTTAACTCAGGTTAGTTTGGTTTTATTGTTTGGTCTTCATCCCCAAACACAGATAATGCAAGAGTGCAAATTTGTGACATCTTGGATACTTTAAAGTGAACAAATATGAATGGACATTTTATTGGTACAGGTTCATTTTATCCAGATGTTAAAATATGCATAGCCTTGGTTTCAAAAATTAATAGCAACCACCTTTCCTCAGTCTTGAAGGGAATGTGTGTGTTGATTATATTTTAATTTTTTTTGTTTGAACTTCAAGTGTCCAGTTGTTTTGCAGTAAGTAAACAACGGGGAAAATCTTTCTCTTTGTGAAGGAATTTAACTTTTTGTGTTAACAATATGTGAATAGAGAGGTTTTAAAAAATCTTGCTGAGCTTGACAGATTTAAAACATGCAGCCATTTAACTCACTGTAAGTTGCTCTGGTTCTGTTTCACTTGAACTTTTAAACAGGCTATAAAAAGAAAGGTCAAAATAATTGATTTGATTTCCTTATCTTGCTGTGTTCTGCTTTTGTAAGAAGGCAGGCATGTGAACTGGTGAGTTAGGGAGGGGCTTGTGGGCCTCTGTCTTTGCTGACTTCTAACACTATGGCCGGGATGTAAATGCAGAAATCTCTTAAGTGTGTATCCCTGGCAAAGTTAGGAATTTATCTCCTCTCCAGGCCCACTGTATAAGTTGCCTATAAACACTAATGCAGTCTTCATGTCTTTTTTCTGGACAATGTGCATATTTTGGGGAGAGAAGGATAAACAAAGCCAGTCTTCATTCCAAATAGGAAAAATGTTATCTCGGGAAAAAAAAAAATAAAAAAAAAACAGAACCAAAACTTCCACCATCTGCAAACCTCTGTTCAGAATAATTCTCCAGAGTCCTTTTACACTCGTGTGTGCCTGGCTGGAGGGCCTGCTGCTCGTGGCCGTGCCCCTGGCTGCAGGAGTGACGTGCTGCTGTGTTTGCTCGCAGCCGGCGGTCGCGCTGCCCACCAGCCTGAGCCTGTCCACCCCGCAGCCCGCGGCCCAGATCACCGTGTCCTACCCCGCGCCCCGCTCCAGCCAGCAGCAGACCCAGCCACAGAAGCAGCGTGTCTTCACTGGCGTGGTCACTAAGCTGCACGATACTTTTGGCTTTGTGGATGAAGATGTCTTTTTCCAGCTTAGGTAAGCTGTACATACTTGCCTGCAGCTCTGTGATACCCTCGCTAAATCAAAGGGTTAGAGGATTGCACTCTAATTCGGAGGCTCCACTGATACTCCAGCAGTGAGTGTGTTGTGTTCTTTCAACAATGAAAGTCAGCTGGCCAGAGAGGTTAGGAGATGCTAGATCTGAGTTACTTCACATCAGGTTTTGAATTTTCTTAATATAAACCCCAGAGCTGGGAGACTCAGAGGGCATTAGTTCCTTTTATAGGGAATTGCAGAATTTATGGGTGATTAAAAGCATAAAACTTGCTACCTGCCTGTCCTCAGTACTGTTTGGGGAACTTGCTTTTGGGCCAAAGACAGGGAATTATGACGTTTCTGTACATACCCTGAAGAGAAGCCCTTTGCTCAGTTTGGGGGTTGATGCTCTTCTAATAAGCTTTTTTAATGAACTTTGTCTACTTGCTCCCAACTTTAAATATAACCTGCAAATGTAAAACTAGCTAAATAAGGCTCTCACAGTATGTTTTCTGTAATGTTTACAGTGCTGTTAAGGGAAAGACACCTCAGGTGGGTGACAGAGTTTTGGTAGAAGCTACTTACAATCCTAACATGCCATTCAAATGGAATGCACAAAGGGTACAGACACTTCCAAACCAGGTACGTGGGGTTACCCAGTGTCACTTGCAGTGACTGCTTGTGGTTTAAGCTCGCTCATGACTTGTCTCTGTTGTGCTGCCAGAACCAGACCCAAGCCCAGCCACTGCTGAAGACGCCCCCAGCTGTCCTCCAGCCCATTGCACAGCAGACATTCGGTGTCCAGCCACAGCCACAGCCACAGTCCCTGCTGCAGGCACAGATATCAGCAGCTTCCATCACACCTCTGCTGCAGACACAGCCTCAGCCACTGCTGCAGCAGCCACAGCAGAAAGGTGCTCCTCCAGTTCTTTGGGGGTTGCTCTGGTGCTTTGTGTGTGATGGTTGGTTGGTTGTTAGTCAGAGGGCTGACATAATACGGAGATTGAATATGCCTTCCTGCAGCTCTGTACTGTAGCTTTGAAATCCCCATGGACTCCTATTCATGTTAAGATTTCATAATATGAAGGCAAAGTCAATGTAATTTTTATTCTTTCACAGTTCAAAGTGTTAATAGCAGTGTAGTCCTTCAGCATATTCTGCAGTGTTCAGCCAAATCAGGTTTCACACAGCTGTATTGTTAGAACTATTATTTCTTTGTTTATTTATTTCAGTTAGCCACGTTGGCATTTGAGAGAAGAAACACTGCCTAACATGGCAAACCTACAACAAAGGTGGTTGTGGGGTCTCTTGAACTTTGTGTGGCTGAGGAGTCAGAAATAGAATTGAGAATAAGATAATATAAAGACTTGTCTTACCCACAGTAAAAGCAAAAGTAGAAGATTCTAAGCTATTACCTAAGCAGAGGGGTTTTTTAATAAATGCTTTCTATAATCTAATTAGTCCTGGTTGTTCACTGGTGTTTAGTAGTGTTTGCTCCATTTAAATAAGTTGGCTAAATGTCTTAAGACAGCAAAAGTGTGTGCCAAGGGATTGATGTAGCAGTACAATATATGGATTTAGGAATAATTTTTCAGGATGCCAGCTGTATTTACCAATGAATAGCCTCAAAAGTAAATACGATTTAGGTTTTCTTCTGTTCAAGGAGTAGGTAGTATATCTTTCTTAATTTACTTTTCCAAGAAAAGGCTTAGCTGTTTGCTACGATAGCTTCTATATGCTTAAGTTATATTAGCTTCCATCTTAAAAAAGAGTTTAAGCCAGTGTCACTTACTAAAGTCTCATTTTGCATCAGTGAAGAAAAGTTTAGGTCTCTTGAGTTTTCTTGGCTGGATGTTAATAATTAGATTTATTTGACTGTAGAGGTATTTTGGAAAAGGTACACAAGTGAAACAAGTGTAAAGCAGCAGTGTTTGTAGAGTGTAGGTAGTTCTGTATTGATCCTGTCCATTTCCGTTCCAGGAGGTTTGTTACAGCCCCCAGTTCGTCTGGTTTCACAGCCTCAACCAGCTCGAAGACTCGACCCCCCATCCCGATTTTCTGGGAGGAATGACCGAGGTGGAGACCCAATGCCAAACAGGAAGGATGACAGGAGGTGTGTACACAGACTGTAGTGAGAGCATTCTGTAGACCTGTCCTCACCCAGAGCTGAGCTGCTCCAGAGTGAGCCAGAGAGACACACAAATGGCTTTGCCTCAGCTATCAGTGAAGAGTTCTTTTCTGTCTGAAGCGAAGGAGTTCAGTAATCAATGTCTCTTGTAGAGAGGGACTGTACTAAAACATCTCTCCTTTTTGTGAGTCACCTCTGACAGGTCTGGCTTCCCTTGTGCCAGAACCCATTTTGTGTTGCCAGCATGCAAAACCTCTTGTGTCTTGTATGTGTTTCTTAAGCCGTGAGCGAGAGCGAGAGCGCCGCAGGTCCCGGGAGAGATCCCCGCAGAGGAAGCGCTCCAGGGAGAGATCGCCCCGGCGGGAGAGGGAGCGGTCCCCTCGCAGGCCCCGCCGTGTCGTCCCTCGATACACGGTCCAGTTCTCCAAGTTTTCCTTGGACTGGTATGTTCCTAGTGCCAGCTGTTTGCCTACATCCCCTTCAGCTGTGGGCACAGTCACTGTGACCTGTGTCAGCATACGTGTGTGGTTGGTGTCAAATGATGGGCTTGTCTTTAAAGAAAGATCAAATATCTTCTGATATTTGGCTTAGAACTTTGTTTGATAAACTTGTTTGAGGTTCTGTGTTGTTTTGGAATGCTTTATAACCCTGTTTAATAAATGCTACCTAACACGCAGACACTTTAATTGGAAGAGTGTTGAGCAGTTACTTGTTTCTAAATTTAATCCATGATATTCTAACATAAATATAGTGCTCTTAAGGTTTTATACCTGCAGCATCAAATATATAATGTTTGTACTTGCAGTTATTATACCCCTTAATCGTGTGCTTTGTGAATAGTTGCTTTGTTGCTGTACCTTTGAAACCCTGCTCTTATTTCAGCCGTAGCTGTGATATGATGGAGCTGAGGAGGCGGTACCAGAACCTGTACATCCCAAGCGATTTCTTTGATGCTCAGTTCACATGGGTGGATGCTTTTCCTATGTCTAGACCATTTCAGCTGGGAAATTACTGTAATTTCTACGTAATGCATAGAGAAGTAGATCCTATAGATAAGAATGCTGCTGTCCTCGATCCACCTGATGCTGATCATCTGTACAGTGCGAAGGTTTGTATGGGGTTCCACTGTTCTGGCTGTTCATTAGAAATGCTTTTTATCAACAGGGTGCAAAAGGGAGTATAGCTGTACTGAAAATACAGCTGTTTGAGCAAAGCACAGCATTTTAAACTTTTTACAGAAAAGCTGGTATGTAGAGCTTGAAAAATCCTGACTGGAATTCAGTTTGTTTGTCCTAAATCTTGTGTTTACTCAGGGCTCTTCCATTCTCTGCACCCAGTTGCAGTGATCTGATTATGGGAAAACAAGCCAGCTCATGCAAGATCGCTGAATTATTTCTTAGGCAATTTATTCTGAGCCTTTTTTTCCTCCTTCAGGGGTGCTTTCTGTGCAGTTTGTGTTGCTCTGTTTGGTGGGATATCCTTGCCTCCTCGCCCCCTTTCCTCATCTCAATATTTACTGTTTTGTTTAAAGTAGGTTGAGATTATCTGAATGTCAGAATAAACTGCATCAAGGGCTGTAATCATGTATGAAAGACCGCAGTATCAAAACATTTTCCTAAAACCTGCTCCATTTGAAATATCTTTCATGAAAATAGGTCTGAAATTTCTAGGTCAATCTGTTTTAGAAGTGTTACACATTACAGATAGGTTTAGAAACAACTGCCTTTAAGCCCCATATTCTGCTTGCCTTCTGGGTACAAAAACTTCAAAGCCTTGGCTTAAGTATCAGGCATGCTGTTTTTTCAGCTTATTTGTGCAGAGCAAGAGTTGTCTTTCAGAAGGTTAAGCTTCAAAATACAGTCAGTTACTGAGAAAGAGCATCCTGGTTCATCATATACCCTGTTTAGGGTGCAAAGCAACCTTGTTAGATTGTGCTGTGTGTGTTTACAAGTTGTAGCCATTGTTTACCAAGGCTGATGTGACCACCACAGGTGATGCTGATGGCCAGTCCCAGCATGGAAGATCTCTATCACAAATCCTGTGCTCTGGCTGAAGATCCTCAGGAACTTCGGGATGGATTTCAGCATCCTGCTAGACTTGTAAAGGTAAATATGCTTCAGTGCCAGGCACTTTTGGCAGTAAAGGTTGGTTATAGAGCTTTATAGTGTTTGGCAGTAAGAGAGGAGCTTGGAGGCAGCTGAGTGATGGTTTCATTTTTGCTCTGAAGAGACCTAGTTTATACATCAAATCTTTTTGCAGTTTATAGGAACTTCATATTTACTGCTTTGTTCGACTGAACTAAACAATTGACTTTGTTAGCTGTTTTTTACAAGCACTTAGTTGTTCTGTAAGGGCTCAGCTGTGAAGAGACCACTCATGAAGCAACAGTTAAGCAACCGTTGTGTTAATGAAACTTAACTTGTTAAACTGAGCAACCTGTAAGTGCTGTGGTGTTTGAGGACAACAGACTTGTTTTCCACTTAAATTCTATTTTCTAGCAAGTGGGAATACTTTAATTTTCAGATATGATGCTCTTGTTGTCTCACTTTTTGTAGTTTATCACTTTTAACCAGGTACATCCATAAATGAGTATCAGAATTAAAACACCATTTAAATTAGTACCTGTCTTTTGTGTTAGAAAGGTTCTAATTGCAAAGGGACAAGCCTGTAAACAAACCTGATGGAAAATCTTGAAGCAAGAATGAGTGATGATGTTTTAAACCTATTCCATTGCTGAAATAATCTGTGGAAAAAAATAACTGAACTCTTTCTTGACTGATTTTCATTTTCAGATTTCAAAATAATGTGACGGTTTACTCACGGATTTCAGTGTGTGTACTGTGAAATATTCTTTGCACTTGGGGAAAATGACTTTTTACCCCCAGCAGGGGAACATTCAGAAGACTCTTTTTGTCTAGTTTTTAGTGGGTATGAAAGGCAAAGATGAAGCTATGGCTATTGGAGGACACTGGTCCCCATCACTGGATGGACCTGACCCAGAAAAGGACCCCTCGGTGCTGATAAAGACGGCTATTCGTTGTTGCAAGGCTCTGACAGGGATTGACTTAAGTGTGTGCACGCAATGGTAAGTACTGTGCTGCAAAGCCAAGGGCACTGTAGAAATACTTGTCTGTTACCAGGAGTTAAAAGAGCAAAAAAAAGATGGAAAAACCTTTTTTTCTTTGTCAGCTGCTCTTGGTAGTTCAGGTAAACTACTCAAAGGATGTTCTGTTTGGTAATAAGCTTGATTGGTGCCAACTGTGCTGAATACTGCATTAAGAACTAATTAAAAATTCTGGATTTATTTTGACATGCTATATTGTAATTTTTTTAATGGATGTGTGTTGAAAATACTTTTCATTTTGTGCATAGCTGGAGAGGATCGTCAAGAGAACTTCATTTCATTGTTCTTTTGTTACAAATAAATAGCCGCTCGTTACACAGCCATATTTTCTCTTGATGAGTTTCTGCCCTGTGTTAACACTCATTTTAGTTGTACTAATACCAGGAAACTCCATTGTATGCTAAATTTAAAGTGCCTCAACCACTTCTATTTGCACATAAAACCTACATGTGCTAAACAAAAAGTTGTATAAAAAGCCTTGTGTTGGTTTTCCTCCTTTTCAGTCACAATCCCTTTTTTACAAGCGTGCCAAAAGAGAAAATATGGCTTCCATAATTTTTTTCTTTAGATAAACCTCAAGGTCTTGCAGCAAAGTTTCTTTACTTGATGTGCTACAAGTGATCTAGGCTCTTTAAAATGTATTGTAGAATTTTTTTTCCAACATGCTTCTTCCCTTGCAACAGGTACCGTTTTGCAGAGATTCGCTACCATCGCCCTGAGGAGACCCACAAGGGGCGTACGGTTCCAGCTCATGTGGAGACAGTGGTTTTATTTTTCCCGGATGTTTGGCATTGCCTTCCCACCCGCTCAGAGTGGGAAACCCTCTCCCGAGGATACAAGCAGCAGCTGGTCGAGAAGCTTCAGGGTGAACGCAAGGAGGCTGATGGAGAACAGGCACTGAACGCTAATCCCTTTTTCTATTTCTGCTTCTCACAGGCACAGGAACACAGGCACAAAATGCACACCACATACTACACCACACACATACACAGGAGGAACATAACTGGTAACAATGACTGGTAAACCAGCTTTCAGCAGTGTAGTGGATGTTGGTTTTTATTTTTATTTCAGCTAGTTCACTAACTTTAAATGTGTGTGCTGACATCACAAGTGGAATTAAATTGTGCTTACGATGCGCAGAACATTTTTGATCGTAGACGTAGTTGCTGGAATCTGGGACCAGTTGTTGAGTGAGATGCAGTTTATGAATAGCTGTCTTTAAACATTTTGCCATTTTCTAAAATTCCTAAATTCTCTCTTGTGGCCAGTTCTAATTGTGATATTTGAAAATGAACAAACACTAGTCTGAAACATCTGAATTTCAGGCCATGTGGCTGATCAACATCTTGGAATAAGGGAAGGTCTGACTGAACAAAGAGTAATTTGGGGGCTTTAAAATCTGGGGGAAGATCACACACTGTGTGGTTACTGGAGACCAGCAGTGTCTGTGTAACCCCAACATTCTTTGTGGTGTTGCTTATCACCCTTTTGTGTTCCACAGATCTGGCTTGTATTGGCTGAGTGGCACTGTGATCATTTATAAAGTGGTAGAATGTGTGTGTGAACTTGTCGAAATAATAACTTTAGGAGAAGACTGTCTGAAACAGTTGTGCCCTTGCACAGATCAGCAACAGAATTTAAAAAATAACTGAGATGCTTTCAAGCTTTCTGAATGATAATTTCTAAATTTTATTTGTCAGGATGAAGAGGAAAAGGATGATGGGGAAGCTAAGGAGATCTCTACGCCTACGCACTGGTCTAAACTGGATCCCAAAACAATGAAGGTAACAAGCACTTCTTAAAGTTTGAGTCCATGGTACATTTTCACTTTTATTACATGACCTGAAATACAGCTGTGGGCTCACTTAACTGAGTGAAAAAACTTGGTAGTGTTTTCTCTTTGCTGATTATATAGGTATTAGATGTTATCACAGTAAACAAGAATGGCTCCCAATTTTAATACGTGAATACAACTAATTGAATCTGTTCTGAACTTTGTACAGGGTATCACATAGGATACTTTAAGTGGAAAATGAAAGTTCTGCAGTAATCTCCCAGATTACTACTTGTATTAAAAAATGTGGGGTCTAAAATGCTTTAAGATTAGTTAGTTTAAAAAGGCAGTAGTTGTACAACAGTGTATGTCAGGAGACATCGTAAAAAGTTTCCTCAAAAGGAATAATAATATTAAATTGTTTTACTATAGTAAAATCCTTTCCCTGCCTCTGAGAAAAGTCCCCTGTGAGGAAAACATACCTTTAAATGTAATATGATTTTTGCATCAGTAAATATTAGTGTTTTTCAGCACATATTTCAAAAATGCAGTTGACTTTTCAGTGCTGTTTATTTTGCCTTCCCTTTCTCTGCTAATCAAATGTTTTGTAATGTCACTGCCTGATAGCACTTACAGAGCTTTTATTTACCAGGTAAATGACCTTCGCAAAGAGTTAGAGAGTCGAACCCTGAGCTCTAAAGGACTGAAATCTCAGCTGATCGCTCGACTGACAAAGCAGCTCAAAGTAGAGGAGCAAAAAGAGGAGCAAAAGGAGCTAGAGAAGTCTGAGAAAGAAGAGGAGGAGGAGGAAGATAGGAAATCTGAAGATGACAAAGAGGTTAGGGTTTGGACATACTTGGTTTAAGTCTTCTTAAGTACACATAAAATAGTATCTTAAAAATTTATATAAATAAGATTTAAAAGTACAAGAATTTGTATGTGTTGAATCTACTTAGTTGTGCTGGGATTTTGTAGTTCTTGGATAACTGCACTGGGAACTCTTGCTGTAACTTGAGTTGCTGACTTGGAAAGAAATCTTGGCCAGTTTGAATTTCTTTATATCAGCCAAGTCAGCTGAAATGTGCAACTGCACTTAGGGTGCCTGAATTAATGTTAAACCTTAAATGTATGGAAAAATAAATCCCAGACTCCTGAGAAAAACTGTGCTCAAGAACAAGTGAACAAACTTAGCAAGATCATGACTTCTCAAAGCTACATGAAAAGCAGCTGTTTTAATTGTACTGGCTTCTGTGTCTCAAACATTCCAGCTTCTTCACGTGGCTGATGGTTTGCTTGGCTTTGTTTCCCCTTATTATGAGGATTTAATTTTTGCTGTTGTGGAAGCTTGCTGTGCATGGAAGTTTCTCAGTTTGGCACTGCAGTATGACTTAGTCTGTTTTACTGTTCCACAAGGATAAACACGATCTGTGCAATAAGGCCAAGGCTCAACCATAGAAAAGGGGCAGAAATGTCTGCAGATTGCATTGTGCATTAGTTGCTTTTAAACTGCCTTTTTGTGTGTTACCTGCTAATCAATACGGGCTGATGGGAAATGTTGTATCTCTGTAAACCTTGCTGAGGGAGCAAAGGCCACGTGCTTGCTAATGCTGTCAGCTGCTTCTGCCTTCTCCCTTGGCTTGGATGGGCTTCAACCAGCTTGGGGTTTCTTGCCACAGCTTTCTCTGAGACCCAAGGTGGACTTTGTTTGTCCTGGCTTTTTTAAAAGCACGGGCTCTGCCGTGACTGTTTTCTGTGCTCAGGAGACTCTAATGTTTCTCTCTTGGCAATCAGTAAGCTGGTGGCATTTTACCTTTTGTAACCTGTCTCATTTGCATCGGTTGTATCTGTAGACATTGCATTTCCCATAATCCAGAGCTGAGTAAACTTACAACTGTTAAAGCTGTGTTGGGTGTCTTTGGAGAGGTGTTGTGTGAAGCCTTTCTCTTCCTTTGCAAGGAATCAGCAGCTTGCTGTGCTGTACAGCTCCATGATGCTTTCATTCAGCAGCTTAGGCTTTCCTGCCCTTTCTTCCAAGCAGGGAGCCCTGAAAACTAGCATCCAGGCTGAAACGTGAGCTTTGGCATATGCTCTGTGTTATGTTTTTGCCCCTTTTCAGGAAGAGGAAAGGAAACGTCAGGAAGAAATGGAACGCCAGCGGCGGGAGAGGCGCTACATCCTGCCCGACGAGCCGGCCATCATCGTGCACCCCAACTGGGCAGCCAAGAGTGGCAAATTCGACTGTAGCATCATGTCCCTCAGTGTCCTCCTGGACTACAGATTAGAGGATAATAAAGAACATTCCTTTGAGGTAACTCAGCCACCTCCAGTTGGCCTTCAAATGCAGTGTTTTAAATTGTACAGGTTCCTGATGGCACGGCAAAATAAAACTGAATTCCGTTGGGTTTCTTTGTGCAACACGCAGTCTTTGGTACCTGGTTTACAACAGCAGTGTAGTCACTGCATGATACCCAAAAGGAAGGCACACCTTTTCACCCATGGAATGGAGTTTGTAAGAAATCTGACACTACATAAAATTCTGACACTGTGAAAGTTGCTAACGTGGCACCTCATAGCTATTTTATCATAATTATACATATTTTTAATACATGTTTTAAAATTTTTGTCAGTTGTCTTCATTCTTTCTTTTTTTTTTGTGCAGGTATCATTGTTTGCAGAACTCTTCAATGAGATGCTTCAGAGAGATTTTGGTGTCAGAATTTACAAAGCACTGATTTCTCTCCCAGAGAGAGAGGACAAAAAAGACAAAAAAAGCAAAAAAGATGAGAGAAAAGAAAAAAAAGAAGAAAAAGATGATGAAACGGATGATCCTAAACCTAAGAGAAGAAAATCTGGAGATGATAAAGATAAAAAAGAAGACAAAGATGAAAAGAAGGTCTGCAGTTGGCTCATATGCAGCACTGTCCTGTCTGGATTGATATTAAACTGTTTCTATTTGAATTTTTTGCTTTCAAAAATTTATATCTGGTAGTGTTAGTTAATTGATTTGCCTTCTTGATCTGTTTAAATGTGCTTCGATTATACTCAGTAATTAAAGGGTTTAGAGGTTTATTGGGAGCATTTTAACATTCAGCTGTATCCCACAGATTTGTATCTGCGTTCTTAAGTGACTAATCAAACAAACGCAAATTCTGAAGGACTGGTAGTGAGGTTTCTACTTTGCTCGTTTTTGATGCTGACCAGATAAATTTTGCGGAACTTTTGTTACAGAGGGAAGATAAAAGGAAAGATGATTCTAAAGATGAAGAAGAAACGGAAGATGATAATAATCAAGAAGAATATGATCCGATGGAGGCTGAGGATGCTGAAGATGAAGATGAAGGTATCATGAACTATGAATTTTGTGACCCAGACATTTTTTTTCATTGCCACTGATTATGTTCTTTGAAGCTGGAGAACGCACTGGATGTAGACAATTTAAAATTGCATTATTAGACTAATTTTATTTTAGTAATTCCGTCAAGTTCTACGTCAGATGTAAGTACCTTTATGCAAGGCATTGTGTGAACACAGTTGATGTGAAGTAGCTGTGGTGCTCTGAGTGAGGCATGCATATAGAAGTGGTTTTATTTTTTTCAGAATGCAGACCACTCGCAACTCCCATTGAAGTCAGTAGGAGATGTGAGTATTCAGCACCTCTGAAAAACCAAGCCACTTTTACGTGCCTAACTTCCTACTCCTCAGTTCTGGAATGTCATCCTGGCTTTGCTAGGACAAAATGTAGTGTGGGGTGCTCTTTATGTGGTGTTATAAGAAGACTGGGTGGAGTTGTGTTTGCCTGAAGAAATAGGGGAAGGGTCTGGAGAACTCCTGTCTCTCCAGGGAACAGCAGTAGCCTTCTTTCCCTGCACAGAGATTCAGAAAGGTGTAAGACCTCGTGTGCACTGCTTGGTTTGTACTTCGGTGTAGCTGCTCTTCTCTGGAGAGGTTTTGGTGGAGATGTGGGTTTGAACTGTGTAGATACTTCAGTCCGAGCATTTTCAGCTGTATTTTTGGCAGAGTACTGCACCAGCCTTAAAAAATTGCTGCTCACCTGTGGTTTCCAAAATAGCTCCTATTTGCTTGGAATTTGTCTGTGAGCGAGCCCTGGGCTTGTCTGTTCTGTACAAGTGCTGCTGCTTCCCATAATCTGTCCTTGTGCCATTCCCAGTCAGAGTTGCTGAGAAACTCCAACAAGCCATGGAGGTGCAGGAGAAAGCGGTTGGTTCTCAGGAAAGGGTCAGTAATATTAGCCCTAAAGTGTTGTGATCCCAGTTTTTTCCAAAGTTTTCCTCCCAAGAAAGGTGAGCTTAAAGCCGAACTTGGCACGTGATTCTCTGACCCAAGACTTGCACAGTAAGGTACAGAGCTGCATGTCATAATCCATCCCAGCAGTTGTCATTATCCCCTCTTTCTCTCAATTCAGTTTACTGTACTGTCCACCTTTAAACAAAAAACCTGCCATTTGTCATTCACATCTAATAAGTGATGTGATCTGTAACTCCTTGGAGAATCTAACTCAGAAACAGTAATGTCTTGCTCTGACATGAGTACAAACACATGCTTTTAATTACATAGTTTTGGGGGGGTTATTATATAAAATATTTGAGAGCAAATAATACTGAATTTGGAATAACCATAGCTGAGTGCAGGCTCTGCCAAGCCTCATTAGGGAGAATTGAGGTAATTTTCTGCACACCACTTAAGTGGATGGTGATGTTGGCAGAACTCACTTTGCCCTAGTTAGCATTTGTTACAGCTTTTTTGTCCTGTGTGTGAAAAAAACACAGGGAGAAAAAATTATCAAGGGCTTATATTACAGTAAGACTAGAGAAAAATGAGAATTTAGCAGGGCTCACTTCAATGCCTTCTTTTATCATTTTTTAGGGAAGTATATTTCAGAAGTTTCAGGGGTTACCTGGACTTTTTTAGTGGCCACGTGTATTTTGATGTAATTATTATAATCGTTTGCTGTGGGTATGTTGAATTTCCTTTCTGTTTTCCAGACCGGGATGAAGAGGAAATGAACAAACGGGAGGACAGAAGAGAGGGAAACAGGCATTGTAAAGAGAGGGCGTCTAAAGACAAAGTAAGGCACGCCCTTCTTGACAACTGCTTAGACCTTGTCAGAGATGTCCTAATTACAGCTTAGCTTTAGTTTTATTACAAGACCTGTTCACTAAATGATTGAGGGGAGAAGGGACGTTTCCTGTTGTATAATTAGGTTAATTCCATGACATTTTATTCCATACTAGCATGCACAAAAGGAAAGTCTGTCTCCCAGATATTCCTATCCATTGTGCTGTATTTCTTTTAAATATTTGAAAGTTTATTAGTCTTAAATAGTTTGGTTATATGTGATCTAAGTAGGTAAATGTTCATAATATTAATTACTCAAATGATAAAATGAACAGAGAAAAAACTTTTTAGTAGATGATGGGGAAGTGGTATTTTAACTCCCTAATGATGCCATTTTCTGTAGGAGAAAGACAAGACCCAGATGGTGACTGTTAACAGGGATCTCCTGATGGCTTTTGTGTACTTTGACCAAAGTCATTGTGGATACCTTCTGGAGAAGGACATGGAGGAGATCCTGTACACCCTTGGACTGCACCTGTCCCGCGCTCAGGTCTTGTATAGCACAAGAAAACTGAAAATGTTACAGCAGTGTTGTAAGGGGGAGAAATGCAGTTTGGCTTCTGAAGGCTTTGCTTACATACCTGATCTCTGATGTATGTGTAGCCACCTCATACTTACAATGAAATATGAATTTAATCTTTTGTAAATTGTCTCAGAGGGACGGGGGAAGTTTGCAGTTCTCAATATGCCCATGTTGGCTGTGTAGCTTTTGTCTCAAAATCCTGTTTCTTTTCCTTGTTTGTTTGTATTTAAGCCCTAGTAGTTAAAGTTTAAAAAGTTGTGCAATTTCTCTTAAGTTTTCCAAGTTGAAATTCTTGTTTAGGTAATATGATATACCTGTGTATTATGTAACACTCTTCCTTCTTCCCATGGCTGTGTTGTAGGTCAAGAAGCTGCTCAATAAAGTAGTGCTTCGAGAGTCTTGCTTTTACAGAAGATTAACAGATACTTCTAAAGATGAAGAAAATCAAGAAGAGTCTGAAGAGCTGCAAGAAGATATGTTAGGTGATATATTTATTTTTTTATGCCACAACTTTCAGAGAATTATTTCTGCATGAGTAATGAGAGTTCTGAGGTACTTCCTTTCCTGCAGAAAATAATTGAGCCAGTTTGGAAAAGTAAATCTGGCATTTCATAAATCACAGTATCTTTGGCTTCCAGGATACCTTGTTGCATCTCTAGGATAAATCTTAATCTTTTAGAACAAGAAGGAGGCCAGAGGTTAATGTTGAATTTCTATGAACAGCATGTCTCAGTGTCACTTTTGCAGTCGGGAGCATCAGACTTGTAGAACAGAGCCTGAGTTTTGAAGCCAAATTACTGCAGAAAAGAGGCATAGAACGATGCCTTGAGAGGATGCTGCTTTTTTGTGAGGGCAGTTGGGGTAAGGAGGGAAATGTGAGGGACAGAGCAGCAGCCTGGAATCCGTGTTTATTCTTTTACAATGTTTCTGGGGGTGTCACTGCAGAAATGCTGTTGTGCCTGTTTGCTGACGCTGCTCGACCCCGCAGGGAACCGGCTGCTGCTGCCGTCGCCGGTGGTGAAGCAGGAGGCCAGGGCTGCCGAGGAGAACGTGGGGCTCATCGTCTACAACGGCGCCATGGTGGACGTGGGCAGCCTCCTGCAGAAGCTGGAGAAGAGCGAGAGGGTGCGGGCAGAGATCGAGCAGAAGCTGCAGCTCCTGGAGGAGAAAACAGGTGGGACGGGACTGGGAAGGCAGAGCTGACAGGAACACTGAGACTTGCTCAGGAGAGAAAGCAACTGGAGGGATATTTGTCATTGAAATTGCAGTTACTTGCTTGCCATAAACGGCTGTTCTCTATTTCTCAAGCCCTTTTAACTTGCTTGCCATAAATGGCTGTTCTGTATTTCTCAAGCCCTTTTAACTTGCACACCATTGTTGGGTATCATTGTTGTCCTGCTGAAATGCTTTCATCTTCTTTAGTAAGGACTCCCAAATGCAGTCAGAATTAAATGTTATCAAATGTGATGCAATGAAGTTTTTAATGTTCTTTAAAAATTAGTATTGTGGTGTTGGCACATAAATGGGATATTAAGATACAAAGTACTATCTGCATCGAGAGTGACTTGACTTTCTTGTTTCTTCCTTTCCTAAGACGAGGATGAAAAAACTATACTACAGCTGGAGAATTCTAACAAAAGTCTATCTGGGGAGCTCAAGGAAGTGAAAAAGGACCTTGGCCAACTGCAAGAAAATTTGAAGATCTCGGATGATAAAAAATTGCAATTTGAGGGTCAGCTGAATAAGACAATCAAAAATTTAGCTACTGTTATGGATGAAATACAGAGTGTTCTTAAACAGGTTAGAATTGTCTAATTCCATTTTTTATTATTGTATGCAAACTTCTGTTGACTAAATGATTGGAACAGAAATTTCAAAATAAACAATTTTGACACGAATTCAGGACAGTACTATCTTAGCACATATCTGGAAGCTCAATGTGATACTGGTTTTTTAAAGAAAAAAAATGTGGGGTTTTTTTATTAGCTTGCAACACATGGTCCTGACTTAGATGTTTTTAAAAATATATAAATATTAATGTAAATCTCAGATCATGTTACTGCTTTCCTGTTTTTGTCCATCCCCAATGGCCCCAAATGAGTTTTAAGCAAACCACGTAACACTCCAGAGCATTTCTACCTCTCAGCTGGTTATAACTAAACCAAGTTGGATACCAGGTCACACAATATTTAAAGCTGACAGCAAACAGTGTCTTTGTCTCACACTACTTTACAGTTCACCTAAGAAGTGTCACTTCCACAATTCATGTCATCCTCTCCTGCTTTTTCTTTTCAAGGATATTGTGAAGAACGAAGATAAAGATCAGAAATCCAAAGAAAATGGAGCAAACGTATGATAAACTGCTGCTGTTTAGAAGAATGGTGTTACATAATGTAATATAAATCATGATACCAGAATGTATGGGAAGTGATGCATGTTTGATTTTAGTAGTATAAATATCTTAGTTCCAAAAGATGTATAAAGTTTTATGAACGTGAGTGTCTGCTCCTGAAGATTGCTTGTAATTCTTAGCATTCAATTTGAGACACTCCTCGAGTGAAAATAATTTTGCATTGCAAAAAGTTTTAGGATGAACTTTGTTATAGATTTAACCCTAATGAAGTTCATCGACGTTAATGAACAGTAGCAAGTATTTAATTACCAAATGTTTTTCATTGAAGTCTAGTGAGATCAAAATTTTCATTATTTATAGACTTGCCATTTTTAGGTTTTTGTCTTTATTTCGGTCTAATTAGTCTTTTTGAATTCAAATATAAATCACAAAATAGCATGCTGCTTAATTTTACAAGTAAAGATTTTTTTTAAAAAAAGCTTCTTGGATTATTTTTTTTTTGTTTTCACTTGTCACAACCTTTTTTTCCCTCCCCAAAGCTGCTTGTATTAAAGCCTCATAATATACAGTAGTTCAGATGAGTTAAGAAAGCAATAGAAACCTACCAAAATACTGGTAGGATTGTGAGATTTATATGAAAATCCATGGGCCTGTTTTAAATGTATGTCATTTGTGTTCATTAAATTGTTCTTCTCTTTGGATTAATAGCTATACTCCTTTTTAATTACAAATGCAGTGTATTAAGACGTATGGTTGGGTACCAGGCCAGTAGATGTCAGAATAATGCCTTACATGGAGAAAAAGCTGCCAGTGGAAACAGTGTTGGATTAAATTTGTTTCTTAATATGAGTAATTGCTGCAGAGTCTTTAGTCCAGCCGAAGAATGGATGCACAATATCAATACTGCATGTTGTAATTACAAAGGAGCAGGACACAGCTTGGTTTGGTGGAAATGGGTAAGATGGCCTTTCTTTGTGTTCACAGATCACAAGAGTTTGATGCTTAAAACTTAAAATGACATTGTTGTCAAAGGCAACTTACACAACGTGTGAAATTTGAACAGTTGTGTTTTGGTGCAACTTCCAGGAAAACTGGGGAGTTTGAAGGTTGGAACAGAAGTGTTTTCTTACAGAAATGGTTAATTTTAGCAGATCTTTTCTTTTTTAGCCTAGATATCCTAGGTAACTAAATACCTGTTTGGAGAGTCCAAGTGCCATAATATATGTATGAATCACCTACATGGAAACACATGTGGCTTTAATGAGACACACATTAAAATGCCTGAATTTATGTTCAAAAGAGTCTAAGCTGGTGCTTTTATCACTTACCTTTCTTGGCTCTTTTGGAGGTAGACAAGTGAGATATCTTTTCATTAAAGTAACATGCATAAGCTCATTCATCTCAGCTGAGTCACTGTATAATATCTGAACTGTTCACACGTAGGAAGTACTATAAAAACACTAATTGTTGTATATAAGTACACAGAAAATGCATGCTTTAAGAACTGGGAGATAACATCTCAGAGTGATTGAATGAGGATGAGAATTTATCTTATGGAAAGCATTATCTGTGGTGTACAGATGGTGTTAACAAATTCTTTTGTAATCAAATTATATTTTTCACCTTTACCTTTGTACAGATTGTTGACAGCATGTTTAATTTTTGACGTTGAGCACCATTTATTTAAATGGACTTGAAAGAATTGCGTTTGAAATACTTGGTTCATGAATTTCAGTAGCACATGTGAACATACAGGAAAATGAGTCCAGAATTCAAGAGGACATCATTGTAGGCCCACTGAAACATCTGAAATATTTTGTGGGGTATTTCTACCTTAAACTGCTGAGTTGAAAGCAGTTGTTACAATAAGTAGGCCTCCTCTGGTGTTTCAGTAAGAGGCCCTGTGAGACAGTTGCTACAGATTTTTACAATATTTAAGAAAAAAGGAATTTGTTAGAATGACTGTAATCTTTCTATATACTGCTTTGATGTAATAGTGTTTCAGATCCTTTGTACAGTCTGCGTTTATGTTGGAAAGGAAATTAAATGGGTGAAGAATAAAGAGGGAAAAAAAAACAAAAACAAGAAGTTTTACAACCTACGCAGAACTTGACCAGACTCCTGAAGCACAAATGATCTGAGGAAGAACAGGCACCTCTACAGCCTGTGGATGTTGCTGGACCAAACAGCACAAGGTTCTGTACATGACCCACACTGAAGCTGTGCATTAGCTAAAGCTTCTTTGTAATATTCCCAGAAATGTAACTAAGTCTTAAGAAAATTGAATAGAGTGTCGTTAACGGAGGTTTGGAGAAGCAATCTGTTGTCAGTTTTGATTTACAAACAGTTTTTGCATTTCCTGTCCACACTGCCCACTTTGTGGTCTTTTGTTATGTACCAGTTGCTGGTGAAAGGCTGGTAAAAGTGAGCCTAAGCTGCGTCTTACTCGGCCTCAGCATCCTCTTGGTTTGGTCTCTTTAAACCCTCACAGATGCTCTGCAGAAAGGGGTAAATATCGGCCTGCCTTGTTTTGTAGAGAAAGCCCTGCTACAGCAGGCCCGTAAATGCAATCTGATCTCTGGTTAGAGATTATTTCCCTCCCCTTTTCTGTTTTGTCTAATAAGGGCAGATGAATGAGTTAAACCTTACAAAGTGGATGTCTGCGAATGAGGCTGGGAAGAAAGCTCCAAGTGCTTACATATGCCTGCAAACTGACCTAGAATAAAAGAGGCTCCTTGGCTTTTGCTGGGGCAGTGAAAAGGCTCAAGTCTGTAGTTCCATTGCTACACAACAACAGTAGCAAGTAGTCCAACAGTGAATTTTTGCCAGGTTTCTGTGGTGGTGAGATTGCATGCAGGAGGTGGAGCTGCTGTCAGCACTGCTGCATGTTCTGCTATGCTGAACACACCCGGTATTTTCGTGACTCACCCAATGCTTGGTGCCTGGGCACTGCTCAGTGACCTCTGGATTGTAGAGTGACTTCCCAGGTGTTGCTTTGTCCAGTGTCCTCTGGCTCAGCCTGGGGTGCCCTGAGGTGAACAACAGAGAAGTTAGAATTCTCTGGTGTCTGGGGGCTTCCACAGATCCAGCTTTTACAATTGTTTCAGTATCTAACATTATAAAGCTTGGTCCTTTGACATAACTTTTTTTTGGTGTTTTAACTTTAATGCTTTGAGGGAGAGGAATGGCTTCCAGCCCAACTTTCTGCTGAGTAATGTGCTGTGTGAATACCTGTTTGGACTTATGTAACACAGTTAACTTTCACTGACAGTTTTATCAGAATGTGCACAAAACCTGTTTTTTCTCTTGCTTCTCTGTAATCTTTGTGTACCCAGGTTAGGTTCTTACCTTGAATGCGTTTGTTCAGTTCGGTTTATATTTAAAAATATAAAAGATAAAATTCATTTTGAGTGACTGAGTCTTCCAGCCAGCACTAGATTGTGAATTGTGTAGGTAGCATAGTCACTACACTTATGCTGATGCTTTCCAGAGAGCAGAAATGGGTCAAGTAGAAATACATCTGGGACTTGCATATTGCCATGTTGTGTGACAATAAAAATGGGATAAATAATGAATGCTTCTACTCAGCTATCAAAACTTCCAGTGTTTTCCCCCCGAACTTTTATGTTTCTGCATAGTGGGTTTCGTTAATGTGTTTCACAGATGCAGTTACAGTAAAAAGCTCCAATAACAAAGTGCATTGCTTTCAAGTAAAACCAACTCCCCGTATTTATTTATCCACTATATAATCCACAGAATCACAACACAGAGTGTAAGTTTAGAGTTTTGGAACACACCCAGTACCACCTGACATAGTGGGATTTGTACTGTTGTAACTGTGTTTAGGACTGTTGGGTTTGAATTTTTAGGTGTCTGGCGCCTGAATTTGTCTTGAAAACATGTGAGACTGCAGTCATATGCTGCTTTTGATTTCTTGTATCCTGCTGCTTTAAAATTGTTGTCTCTAGCAAGTGAATTCTAAGTTGTTTGAGGATTCAGGCGAAGTGCCCTGCAGTGCATGTAAGAACCAGTATCTTTGCAGGGCTGATTCAGTAATACTGCAAACTGTTGTAAGGAGCCAAGTATCAGCTCGGCTCTCTTTATTCTTCTCTAAACCAAATAGTAGTGCTGAGTAGATTTCTTTGTTCATGCTGCAGTTTGATTGTTTTTTGAGTGCAGATTTTGGCAAGCCATGTCCCCAGTGGGGTGAGGTCTGATCATTTCTTTTTGGGGGGCAAGTGGTGTGATCTCTGTGGTGCTTTTAAGTGCCTTCTCTTATGCATTCTAGAATCTTTCACCTTACCCCAGATAGTGGAGTACTGTAGTGATCTTTTGGAACAAGTACCTAATGATAGCCCTGCCCTGCGAGGGGATTCTGAATATTCAGAGGAACTGTCTGAGCTGGATTTCAGCCGAGGTGACAGATTCCCAAAGCCGGCTCTTCTGACAGGGAATTGATTCCTAGGTTGTTTTCCCCACAGTTTACTGAGGGACACGAGTGAAAGGATCCTGTTGACTCGATGTTCACACTGCATTGCAAACAAATAGCGGGGGAGAGCTGAGAGGAGGAAGAACTGCAAAGAATCCCGGCCTGAACTTCCCCCACTCTGCTTTTCCGCAGGTATTTTTCAAATACTAAATTTGCTTTATTATTTGCTTGCAACCTTTTTATCAGTATAGAGAAGGATTTGAGTTGGATTTTTTGCCTGCACTGCTTAAATCTTTTTAGTTTTCCTGACACAGGATCATCCAGTTCCATTCCTTTTTTGTCATGCAAGGGGCAGAAACAGCTGGAGAACAGCAGCCTTCATTTTTGGTCCCTTTTTAGCAGGGCTGGATGGTAGCCAGCAGATCATCTAAAAAAGCAGAAATTGCTGCCACATGTGGTGGTGTATAAATGTGCAGCCTGAGGTGGAAGTACCTTGCAATGCTGCTCTCAAAAAGCATGTGCCTCACGAAACCTCATTGACTGTGAAACATCCACTGCATGTATGCAGAGGACAAGTTAAAGGAGAGTAGACAACTTTGCCTCGAAGTATAATGGACATGCTGGTTGGGGAGATGGGTTGTTACACTTCCAACTTGTCTCTAATAAGAAATGAGAATTTGGAAGTTCTCTTAACCATCTGGAAAGAGTCCTAAATGTTCCAGGAGAGCAGTCTGCATCTTCCATGACTTTGCTTTTCAATCTGTGACTTTCCTGATGCCTTGTTTCACCACAGTACTGTTCAAGTGAGTTAAATACGTAAGTACATACATTAAATGTAACTGTTAGAACATTCATGTTACAAGTTGTAAAATCTTGGGGAAGGGTTTCCAAAGGCAACTTGAGAGTATTTGTAAATAGAGAAAAGGTTATACTTGTCACGTATCTCCTCTGGTATAAGGCAGCCAGCCACGTACAAGGTGACTAAACAGATGAAAATGCTGCTTACCAGTAGTGAACTGATTTTCCTGCCTTAGTGTCCTTCCTAAAATCAAGCTAAAAACATTTTTTTTTTGAGGGGTAGGGAGTGTTGTGTTTTCATTCTACATATTATATAGAGAGGAAAAACAGATGACCTTTAATACTACACACATGTGTGGCAGCACATCCATAAATCCTCAGACTATCCATGGGATCCAGTAAGATGCTTGTGAGGAATGTTTAGTCAGCATTTTCAGTCTTCTGATTTGGGCATGTAATGATGAATAGCACAAAAGGGGACTTGGGGGGGCTAATACAATAATGTACGATAATTGTGATCCATGGACAAAAGCAGAATTTGTAGTGTGACCTTTGGGTAGCAGTGGCTCAGAATAGGTAGGATTGGTAAGAGGTGGCTGTGCAGATGTTCTGAGGGGTGAATTCGTCTGTTACCTACTTCATTCTTTAAAGAAGAGGAAAATGAATCCACTTTAGGTATTATTTTCAATGAAGATGGAAGAAAAAAAAAAAAGCTTTTTCTAATGAGACAGGCAATTTAAGAACCTACAAAAATTCCCTAAAGAACACCCGGAGTTGGACAAAAAATCCCTCTGTGAGCACCGGATTCTAAAGTAAGTGCCCTTACCTTGTGTCAGGGATTTTTCCCAGTAAATGAGGGGATGCACCACGGCTCTGCAGCACAGAACGAGCTGTGCAGGTGCCGTGAAAAACGTGCAGGGCAGGGTTAAAGCACCAGTGCCTCCTGTGCCCGCTGTGCAGCGCTTTGTTAAAGTGTAATCTGAGGCAGGGCAAGAGCCCTGATCCTGGGGGAGAGGGGAGGGAGGCTTTTGTCCCTGGGAAATCTTCGCGGAAAACAGAGGCAGGTTCCTGCAGCCCGGAGTGGGATTTTCTTGGGAAGGGAGAGTGCCCCGTCCTGGAGCGCCGGGCGGCAGGGACAGGAGGGGAGAGCTGGGGCCAGGCTCGGCCCCTGGGGCAGGCTGGGTTTGAAGTGCAGCCAGGGGTGTCGTGGTGAGTCACGGCAATGTAGAAGGAGCACTGGGGATTTAGGGAGAGCGTGGCAGGAGCAGGTGTGTCGCTCGGGTTCGCTGTTTTATGGCGCGTCGCGTTCCCCGGAGGAAGCAGCTGCATATCATGCGTCCGGAGACACTACACGGGTTTCGTTCTTCGTGGATGTTTTGAGCAAAGATGATGCAAAGATGACGGGGCTGGATGTTCCGAGTCGGCACAAAGATTCCTGTGAGGAAGAGCTGCAGAAGTGCTCCCGGAGAAGGTAAAGGCGGAGGGTCCGGAGCCCCGTGGGTGGGGACGCTGCCCGGGGGGGAAGGCACTGTGCCACCCAAAGCCCACGGGATGGGCTGCACTCAGCACCTGCTTGCAGTCCCAGTTCCTCTGGAAATGTTCACGCACCAAAGCAATGAAACCCAGCCCTACGAAGTGCTCTGTTAAATCTTTTCTAAAAATTTACGGAAGTGAGAATGATGGAAGATCAGCATCTGGAAAAGAAGAAACTAGGCTCAGACATTCTAGTTGCTACCTTAAATATGCAGCTATTCATATTAGAAACTTAGAAGTTGAGAATTTTGCAGAAGATATATTGTATTGCTTGTTTCCCGCAGCACTTGAATTGAATTTATTAACATCCATGGGATACACAGAGAACAGGCAATCAGATCTGGCAGGTCTGTCACAGATCTGTAACAACAATGACAACTGAGCGAAGTTTTTTGAGTAGTTTTAATTAGTTCGTAAAGGTGAATATTTAGCCGTCATTTTCATTTGCTACCTGCAGTTAGTTTATATTCAGTTAATTTTTCTATTGACGTCTGCAGTCAATTTTCTATTGAGCCCGCGCTGCAATGAAGGGTCTTGGTCTATACATAAAGTACAGCTGCTGGATTATCGAGTGCTCTTAAGGCAAATTTGCTACGATAGTCGTCTGATATGTGATTGCAGAATACACCCATCAGCGTGGCAAGCAGAGCAGATGAAATTTCTGCTCCTGGTATTGATTGCTGCCTCACAGCTCGCCAGTTTTCCCTCAGGGCACTGGTTTTGGTCAGTAAATCCCTTTGCTGTTTGCAGTTCCTGCAGGGGGGACAGACTTCGGTATGCCGGGGTCATTAATCCTTGAATTCTATCCTTAGTCCTGTGGGGTTGTGTCAGATCGTCCTGTGGTGCATCCCGGGAGGTTTTCTGACCGACCTTTACCATTTTAAATTCTTTCTCGAAACAAAAAAATATCAAAAAATATATATTCCTCAAAAAATATTGAGGAAATCTTGCTGATCTGTTTCAAAAATTTTAACAGGAAAATTTCTGATGTCTAGCCTGTGTTGTCCTTGGCCAACTCAACCTCTTTATGCTTCTCTTAATCCTAGTTTAGCGTAAATTACATAATTTCATTTTTTTTCTCTCTTTCTCGTATTTACCCTTCTTTCCCAATAATTTGTGTAAAATATCCACTCCCTGTTGCAAAGCCATGTTCTGACTAGAAAGTTGATCTCTTAATTCAGTCTCATATCTGGGTACTCTGATAACTTTTCCAAACCGGCAACATCTGCTCCAGCTGGAGCTCATTTCCCTGATCACAAAGTAGCCCGCTGACCCATTAACTCAATCCAGGAGAGGTATTTTAGGGAAAAACGGTGTTTTACTTACTGGTCTCATCTCAAAAGCAGCAGCATCTCTAAGTACTTTGGGAATGGCTCTCTCTTAGTATAGTTAAATTTTACCTCACTGATGAAAAGTGACACGTTATTGCTGCTCCCCTGTGGATGTTTTAGAGAGCTGGATTCCTTTGGTTTTCCCCTCTTTGCTCCCCAGTAACCTCTTTTCTGATGCACAGTATGGCTGGCTGAATACGCATGTAAATTACTTTGTGAGATCAATTATATTATTTCCCTTATCACCCTGCCTCTTGCTGCAATAACACCCAGAGTTAGAGTTCTCTCACTTCTCTCTGAATTTCACTTTTTCAGACAATCGATGTTTTCATGATTTTACTTCCATTTCTGAAAGCTTAACCGAAACAGATTTTCAATTTGCATGTCTTTATTTAGGTAACGTTCTATCTAAAATTGATGTATAATGCACCTTCTCTTCAAAAAGTTATCTTTATGGCCATTTTCTACTCTGGATGACTTTTCTCCCATTTCTTTTTTGCTTTAGGAAAGCAAGTGGCAAGTTAGACAACTAAAATATAAGGGACAATTTTTTCTTGAGGTTTGTTTTTTTCTAAAGGAACTGACAAGATTTAAAAATGAAGCTACTGGTATTACATTTGCTGTCTTCAGTTTACATAGGGAGAGATTTGACTGTATTTTGAATCTACCTGCTCTCATGTTACTGTTTACAATAATGAGAACTCCTCATTGCTGTTATCTCAAGGAACTTTCCTGGCTATGGCTCGTCATCAGAGGACTAGGAGCTTTTTTGTTGTCCTGGGGAGATGGAGGGGAAGAAGGGAAAATCACAGCAATTAAAATCTCCCTCAGAGGGTGAAGCAGGGGGTAATTTAACAAACCTTTCCTGTTGAGCTGACAACTAAGCAGACTGTTGGAATGCTAATATCTCTCTGTGGGACCATCTCCTGTGCTTAGCTGAGCTGCTCGGTCAATTGTTCACCGAACTAGGGGCAAACTGGTCACTCCCACCTTTCCTGCCCAGCCTGGGGGGATCCGTGCAGGGAAGGTGCTGGGATGGGAGCGGGGAACTCTGGGCTGAGATCAGGTACAATCGCAAATACTCAATTTGAGGGCACTGACCTCCAAAGCCTTTGAAGAGAGAAACTGGGGTGATAGTCCGGGGGAATCCAGCTCAGTAGGTGCTTGCTTGTTGTCCTTGCTCATCAGCAGCCCGTTTCTGTGATCCCAGCCTGCCTTCTCTCACGACAGCAGCATTTCCCGTGTGCCTGAACAGCCTGACTCCCTTCTTGTGGTTTCTATCGAGTAGAAGAGAAAACATGAAATTGAAACAGTTTTGCTTAGCCTTTCGGGGCTGAATTTGCTGACGGTCCAGCATCTCTCTTGCAGGACTACAAATTATTCATAAAGAAAGCTAAGAAAGCCCTGCCCTTTACAATTAGGCCATGACTGAAAGCTAGAAATTTATCTACTTGTAAAATAAGCTATTGAAGAGTGATGCTGAATGGACAGTACACTTTGTTTCGTGCATTTAGTAGAGTAATCTGATAGGGCTGGCTTCTCAACTCTCATTTCCTTGTGGGAGTCTCCCACATAACTTAGGGAGAAGAGAACCGCCCAGAGAAGCAGCTAAAGAATGGGCAGAGAGAGTCCCTGGAGCGCCTTGGGTTTTGGGGGGCTTTAATGCTGATTTGATATTCAGACAGGATCCCCGTGGTAGGAGAGGGGTGCAACTGAATCTCTTGAGAGGGTTCAGCAGCGGCTTGAGAAGCAAGGAGCAAAACTGCCATTGCATTTATGGGCTGTGATTCCCTTTCAAAGTGGGGGCAGCTTTGGGGAGCTCTGTTTGTTCCTGGGTCATGACTCCAGGTGTAACTTCTTTAATGAACTCTGCTTGCACCCCTGGGATGGTCCCACATGCTGAACTGCTCTGCACGTTTGTGCCAGCTTTCAGGAACAGTTCTGAAGGGCCACGTGTGCCAGGTACACCTGGAGTTCATCTGCAACTGGGTATTGAACATCTACTTCTTAGCAATTGTCAAGGCAGCTTAAAATGAGAGACAAATTCCTTCCCCAAAGGGACCTGACAAGCTTTTAGGACTGGTTTGTTTTCATTTGAGTGGTTTCAATTTGTTCACAGCCACTAATGTCAGGATCAACATGGTTCTTCTGCTTGTCCATGAAGCCACAGATGAAATGATGACCTTGTGAGTAGCTGGTTTCTGTTGGGCCTACAAAAGGTCACAACTCTGGAGTGGATGTTGTTTGTCAGGCACTGTGGCTACACACAGGAACACAAAACCTTAATGAGGACTGGGATGTGCTTCATGAGATTCCTTTCTTTTGGAGTCCCTTTCTTCCAGTGTCTTTCATCCTGCCCCACAAACAGGGATGTGGGCTTGCAAGTCAAAGGAGCATAATTTTGTAATTCAATGGTGCTGGCTTCTGTGAAGTGTAACTCACAGCATGTGGGCATGCTTCACACTGGACTGGTTAGGATTATTAAGAATTCTGTGCCTTTTTATTTTTATCAGGCCTGAAAAGAGCAGATGACCTAAAACGGTGCTTTATTTTGCACTGCTGTGTATAGGCTGCCAAGCATGAAGAACAGTTTGAGTTCTTAACTGTTTTATTGTCCAACACTACTTTTAAAGTTGTTTTCAGTAAGGTCCCTGATTCAGACCTTGCTAACTTGCATATTCTGTTGTGACTGGGTTTTCCTGGTTATCACAGTTCCAGTGGTGACTCTGCTGATGTATTTTCAGGAGGAAAAAAGGAAGCTCTTTGAAAGACCTTTCTATTTACCTTGTCATTATTGTTACTTATTTAATTCTGTCTGTGTAATGACTATGTAGAACTTACACTGTTGCATAATGCTTAGTGCCTAATTTTAGCTGGCTTTCAGCCCTTACCAGTCACTTCAGGCGAGACGATACTCCTGCATATTTAATGCATTTCTATATAAAATTCTTACAAAGTTATGGATCCTGTATTATAAAAGTCCATTCTCAGTAGGATAGGTATTGCACTACCCCTAAATGCTCTATTCAAAGTGCTGATTGAACTCACAGCAGCGAGGTACAAGGGACTGTGACATTCTTCAAAATCCTGATGCATTTACCAGATCTGCTCAGACTGAATTCCCTGAAAGATGTAGTGTCTAAAAGCATTTGTGCATGCAGGTTTTTTCACTACCCCAGCAAGTATTCTGTTTAACAGTTACCACTGAACAGAAGTGTATAATTTTTTTGGTAATAAGCTCTATTCAGTTCAATTTACTCTGATTTTTTTCTAATAATAACCTCTAGTCAGATGAGTTGTGGAGAACTTGATGTGTATCATGTATTTCTTGGCACTAACGATTTTCAACAGCAAAACCTTTTGTTTTTGTCTTTTCAGTGAGAAAAAAAAATCAAGAAAATAGGCTGAGCTGTTTTATACCCTCAGTCTTATGAATCCTTGCACCTTGAATCCTGAAAGGCAGATTTTAACTGCCTTAATGCTCTTTTAGGATAAGGATAACTTAAACAGTGCTAATTTTTTCTCTCTCTCAGAAAAGACAACAGTTTGTGTCATTATCATGTAGTTAATGAAATAGATTGCATTAATTAGTGGCCTTTGATATGGTTTCAGAGTTAGAGACTTCATTTCAAGGCTAGTTTGAGCTTTTTCTGTAGCCCATCTTGCTTTAGGACATGTCTACTCCACTGCTGTGGAGAGCACCAGCTCTAACAATGAGCCTGTGCACATCAGCCATGGAAAAAAGTTATGAATACAGTAGCTATTTATTTGAGAGTTGAAGAGAAAACCAATAGTTTTCCCATATGGATGCTGTTTTGCATGGCTCATTAACAGCATTAGGTAGGTGTAACTTTTTTTAACTTGGTATAACCCCAGGAAACTTCAGAGCTCATGGAGGTCAAAAGTGCCTTTGCATTGGGTTACAGAAAGCAGGGTGGCCGAAGTGGGAGAGGAGAGTGGCTGTGGGAGGTACAGGTCCCCATCTCCAACCAAACCAGATAACTGCAGCACTTCTTCATTCCTGGGAGCCTCTCCCACCTCCTGCTCCAAGCAGGGTCAACTGTGGGGTCACAGCAGGTTGCTCTGGGCTTTGTTCACTCACAGCTTGGAAACTCCCCAGGGCTGGAAACTGCACCACCTCCCTGGGCAACCTGCTCCACGGCTGTGCTGCCCTCAAAGCTGCAAAGGATTTCCTTGCAGCCAGCCTGAACCTCTCCTGTTCCAAGAGATACCTGTTGTCCTTCCTTGTCCCACCACACCAGGCTGTGCAGAACCTGGCTCCACCTTCTCAAGGGGCTGCTGTCAGGTCCTCCCCAAAAAAAGCTATTTCTCCTTCAGGTTCTAGAGAACTGCATCGTTTTCTTTTTCTCCTGAAATTGTTCTACATTTTCAACATCCCACAGGTGGATGCACATCTCTGTCATTCCCACTGGAGGCTTCACCTTGGTCTGTGGGATCCAACAACCCAGTATCTTCACAGTAAGGGTTCTGCTAAACTGGCGTTTGAGCAGACATTTACTGAGGCTTCTGAAACAGAATGGAGGTGTTCAGTTGCTCTGTTTGTCTTCAGTCACATTCGTTTGGCTGAAATTTAGATGAACTGAAACATGGAAAGGGTGTTTAACAGCACCAAAGCCATGGGAAAAGGTTTGGGAACTGTGGACTAAAGTCCTTGAGTCCAGACTAGGGATGTTTACTCTGCAGTGTCCAAAAAACTCCTCAGAGACCTCTTGTGGTGGTAAAGATGCTGCTTTTCATTTCTAAGCTGGTTTTTCGTTTTGGTTTGGTTTGTTTTTTACCCCATGGGCCATAAATTCCAACCTAATGAAAGGGTACAGAAACTTATTTTCTAGCATAGGAAACATCTTTAAAGTTGGAAATCCACTTAGGGAGAGTGGAACGAAAAGTGGCTGTGCACATCCATCAACATCCTGAGCTTCCCAGGCAGGTGTGAGGTTGCCCATATACCATGAAAGCTTTGTTCTCTGCTGAATGAAAAACCTCCCTGCAGTGGGGTTTGTCCTGTAACAAGATCTGAGCGCTCCTTCATTTCACCCCAGCTGGGTCCAAGGAAAGCTACAACTGTGTGAGTTCTCTGCTGCTGCTGCAGAGGGTGGCATTTGGGCTGCTGTTGCCTGGGAGTGAGTAGCACATAATAGCTGTCTTGTGTCCCCTGCTCCATGATTTGCTGGAGACCCTTTACAGGGAGCCCTGTTCTCTTTCGAACAGCTCCACGGGTGCTGTTCCTCTGAAAGACTAGTGTGCGATTCCCCTTGGCTGCGGTAGATATGAACTGAAGCCAGGGAGTGTGCAAAGTGAGTTATGGTCCATTCTGGGGAGGAGAAACACGGCCATAGGTATAGCTTACTCCCAAGCCTGCAGCTTTACTTTTCGTGGCTGTCTCTTATGTGACAGCACACTGCCAGGCAAAGGAGGCAGCCCTGGGAACAGCGAGCACTTGGAGCTGACCTTTAGCTGTACAGGCACAGGAATGCACAGCTTCATCCTGATGTTTCTGTAGGAGGTCTGTCACTGTATAGGTAAGTACCCAAGCAATCCCCAGTACTGCTCGCTGTTTAGAACAAAGGTTTGGATATTAAAGAGCTATTTGGATGACAGAGATTTATTGCAGAAGAGAAGATACATCTGGGAGCAAGGAAAAGGCAGATCTGTGTTAGTGAGGAGATGTCAGGGTTGTGAAGGAGATTTTTTGGACCAGGCCAAGTGGAAAAGATGTCAAATTCCTGTAGCAGTGCACAGCAGCACCTAAGAACAGTTAAAGGAGCCAGAGACAATACTAGTGACTTGTTTATTCCTCTTCTGTTGTTTGGCTCCGTGGTGGTCATTGATGGTTTTGCGACTTGCTTGGGACTGTTTAATTTTGGGTTGTTTTTATCTCCTTGCAATGAAGTTTTTGAATCCATCTGTCTGTTATGATCAAGTCTGACACTGAATGCTGAAATGGTTAAAGATGACGTTCCTTGCTATCAGCTGTGCTGCTTATGTTCAATGTCATGTGTGAATCGACCTAAAAGCTATCAGCATGCTAAAGTACATAGAAAATAATTCCCAGGCTGTTGCTCACAGTTGAATTTCCCTGCACAGTTAATGCCCCAAAGGCAGACGTGTCCACACAGTTTTGCTTGTTTCCCACTGTGCTTGGTTTAAGGAAAACGGCACGACACTGAACATGTTGGTGTCTGCTGTGTCACTTTTCCCTCTTGGGAACCTAACAGAGGCAGCAGGACAGAGCTCTTGCCTTTCCCCCTGAATCTTGCTCCGTTTTCACTGTACCTCCCTGTGGGGGTTTTAATTGCTGGTGAAAGAGATCATCAGCCCCAAGATTAGAGTAAGGATTTAATGACTCTTGGCTAGGCACCTCAGAAAGCACTTACAGGTCATATTTTCAAAAGTTCCTAATATTTGCAGTTGGACCTAGACTTTTGGGTGGTTTTGGGAAGGCAGAAAAAGTGGTTGTTTTTTTGTTTGGGTTATTTTTATCAGGGTGCATAGCATCATCCTCTGTAAATTTTAAGAATAAAAGGTTAATAAGGACATCAAAGAAACAGTTGGGAACTGTAAGAACCAGGAACTGAAAGCAAAGAGGGCATTGTTTGTCTAATTGTCCTGATTTAGGCGTGTCTGTTCTTGCAGAAATCAAGTAGGGACAGAAATCTAACATTTTGATATGTTTGTAGCTTCTCCTTTGATGTCAGTTGAAGAAGTGTTGGTGACCTGAACTGACACTTAATTGTTTTGTTTCTCTTTGAGAGTTGTACAAAATAATAGAACAACAAATATTGTTTGCCTGCTCCTGAGAGCTTTTGTTGGTTTCAGTAACAGATTAAATATAAGATTTGACAGTTCCAATGCAACTGAACTATTTACTCTTTGCTTCAGTAAAAGGATGTTTCCGAAAACAGGATCTAGTACACAGCACTTGTGCCAAAATAGGGTTTCTCTGTTATATACTTACAACTGTAAGTGTTTTAATCTTAACTGTCTTTATAATTCACATAGAATTTTTATTCTTTAATAAGGACATGTCTTCTATAATCTTCATTAACATTTGAAGGGGGTTTTGCTACAGTTCCCAACTTTCTAAGATGTTCTTATTAACTTTTTATTCCTTAGAACTCTTTGTCTTTAACTCTAGCATGTGATTTTTGCTATAAAATGTGTCCATGATGCACTCTGTTCTTTAGAAAAGCAGAAGCCTTGCAATTATAGAACTGGGCTTGCTAACAGTGTTTCTGGGGTGATTCTGCACGAAAAGTTGAGTTACAGCAAACGTGTCAGAGCTCTCATGCAGAGAGGCACAGCATCTGTGGCATCTTTTGTATAATCAGTTCCAAGATACATATTTCCAGCTACAAAACAGAAAAGTCAATCCTCTATTTCCACATGCTGTGTCTTCTCTGTCTCAAAAGATAGGGTTTTTTTCTTAATTTGCCTTTGTAGTTTGTTTTTTTTTTCCTGGAATGGATTTACTTCTAGCCCTTTATTTTTCTCTAAATAGTTTGCCTGAACTTTTAAGAAGTAAATTGAGTGCTGTTGTAATAAATACCTTTCTGTTCACTTCCCCAGAACTGGCCTGGTTTTCACCTAAATAAAACTTGTCTTGCATGTAAATTTTTTAAGAGGCAGAAGATGCAAAACTTCTGCAATTGTTAAACAACTCAGTGAAAAATGGTAACGCTCACATTACAGAGTCAGAACAAAAAATCACTTTGTGCTAGTCAGGAATACCCAGAGGCTTTTCTGTGCCTGAGTTCTGTTACCCGATGCTCATATTACAGATGACTGCCCACACTGTGACTGCTAAGTGCTCCAAAAGGGCGTTGGTGGGTTTTAGGTGTCGGGGTAATGAGCAGAGTTTGAATAGACAGGTAGAGCCAGCTGAAGGATACCAACAGCCCAGTGCTGGTGAGCTGCCTGCACTGGCCTTGCTGAATGGATGCTGCGGGAGCTGCGGAGCTCAAAGGGGGCTGTGCTCTATTTAAACCATCCAGAGCTCCTTGACTGCTCACAGGTACCTCACACACAGCTGTAAGCAAGGCCTTATTAAGACTACGGAGAAAGCAGTAAGATGCTTGTCATGAGGTGATTTATGTAGCTTAGGGCAGGGGATTCTGCAGGGGTGTTTGAGCTGGAAAAGGACAGATCCTGAGGAGCTTTAATGAGCCTGGTGCTCTGGTGTCCGTGCATCAGCTCTGTGAGACACAGCTTGCACAAATCCTTCAGACTGCTCTGTGTGCAAATCTAAGGGAAGAAGTTTTTATGTATTTCCAACAGACTTGGGAGCACATTTGAGGTGCAACAATGGTTATTTAGCTATGGAAAGTAAATCACCAGTTTTTAATAAGAACTTGATAGACAACTGTAGAGTGCTCTCTGGGCCTTTTCCCATGCTGCTTATCAATGTTGCCAGTGATCTAATTCTTGCTTTCACAATTTTAGATTTGATTTCAAAGCCGTGAGGGACTGATACCTAATATTCATGTTGTTAGCATGTGTGCACTATTGGTCTGCATCAATCATTTTAGATTGGTGTGATTTTAGATTTGTTTTTTCTTCCTTCAGTATCAAGCTGGCCTTTGCTTAATGATTTATTTTAAATATTATTCTGAAAATGCCTTCCCTGAAGGGAGGCATTGGATTTGAGGTTGCGAGACAGATACAGATAGTGATAGCAAGATAATAATAAAGATAATGAATCCATTTTGATTACACTTGGTATTTTACTCCTTGGCAGGCTGGTGTTCTGCAGGAACACATGGTGAAACTGGCAGCAGCACAGTGTGCCTACAGCAGAGACTTAGACCACAAACTATTCACAGGAGTCACTCCTGAATGCTGATGGCCTTTCCCCACATAAAAAGAAAGCTTGCAATGTTTTCTGCACCTGCAAGGGGTCTCCTAGCAACATCACTGAGGAAACTGTATGCCAGGATTTTTGTTCTGAGTGCTTTCTGTTGAATATAGCAGCAGTTGTAAAACAAGGGTCAAGAGCAGTTTAAGCTCTTCAAAGCCCTGTTGTGTATTTCATTTACTCAAAGAAATGTTTGTGTTGTAGTATTCTGCCTAAAGGATAAATATCAGATTACAAAGTCACCCACTAGACAACTGCAGTTGTGAACATGACTCAATCTAAAATGTCACTTCTTACTTGTGGGAAAATTCCTGTCAGCATTTAAGGCTGGGGTTTGCTTTGTGAGCAGGAGTCGCTGCCACCTTGTGCCTGCTCCAGCAGCCGAGCACATCCAGGGGCTCTCTGTGCAGCACCTGGCATGGGAACAGCCCATTGCTCTCACTAAAATAAAGGAATAAATGTTGGGGCTTTCGGCCGAGAAGGTGCACAGACGCCAGGTGAGTCCCTGCTTTGTGCTTTGCCATCAACAACTCTCAGGGAAAATACTTACTTCAGCTCCATCATTCCCTGGTGCCCTGTCAGAAGTACTTTCTGGGCTTGTCCTTGCTGGCCCTGCCCTCTTGTGAGGGGGAGAGGGCAGAGCTGATCTGTGTGGGGTGCAGGACTGGGCTGGGGTTGCAGAGCTCCTGGGGTAGCTGAGCCAGCTCTCAGCCCCTCCAAGCTCCTGCTTTCATCAGGCAGAACAGGGACAATGTTCCTGTCTCTTACCAGGACAGAGGGTGATGTAGACTAAAAAAATGCATGCATTTGTAATAAGATTTTGCTCTCTGCCCAGTCTACTTGGTAATCTCTAGTTCTAGAGCCCAGTTTAAAAGCGGAATTCTACCATTTCTGCTAGACAGGGGACAAAGCCCGTTATTGGCCTTTTCTTCCCTTGTGTTCTGACTTGGTGACAGGATTTTGTACTTAGATTATTGGACGTTGACCTGTTATCACTACCTACTTGGAGAAATATAGGTTCTGCATGGTTTAACATGTAAACAGTCACCTAAAAAGTCAGCAGTCATGAGAACTAATTCTCTCTCTCAGCTCCCTGTTTGTTAATCTAAATGAAAGCTTTGGCTGGAACTTAATACCAAACAAACTAATGTGCTTCTGTTTCCTTCCTTACAATGGTTCTTGAGAAGTGCTACCACCCCTTCTCTTCTCTGGGAAATATTGCCCAATTTGCCAAAGCAAATTAGCTGAGAATAAGGTGTTTTTAGACAACATAAGAAATTACTAGTGAAAATCTGTCACAGCTAATAGAATAAATGAAACACTCTTCCATTCAGACCATTCTCTTCTCTTTCAGGTGATGTGACCCCTGTCCTCATGAATCCTCTCTTGCAGTCATGCTCTATTTCTCTGGAAGAAGGAATATGCTGCACCATATCAGACATGAATGCAAATCATGTGATGGTCACCCAGGAAACTTTAATGGAGCAGTTGGTGAAAAATTATCCAGGTAATGTGTTTGTTAAAAGTGGCTGTGCCATCAAGCTAGAGTTTCGATATTGGACAAGGGATCATGGAGTGTTTACAAGCAAGGCTGGCAAGATGAAGGAATATAAATGAACAAGCAACTGACAGAATATAGGAATGTGCAAACTCTTCCTCAAACAGTGAGTGTCACTAGGACTGTCTTGAATATAACTCTTTCCACGTATTTTAGTAAATCTTCCTTGAGAATAAGAGGGAATTGAGTGCAGCAGCATGTTGAGAGTTTGCCCTTTCTTGAAGGTGAGAAGGCATAAAAGTGGTATTTAGGTGTCAGATAGGGAACAGCATTAAACAGACTGTGTGTCAGATCCCAGAGGCTCTAAGTCTTACTTTAGGAGACAGGAGTGCTGCTGACCTTGACTGCAAAGGTGTCTACATCTGGTGTTTGCCATCAAAAAATATAACCGGTGTTGAATTTGGGTTTGTTGGTCAAATTCCAGCTCCTTCCTTCCCAAAAGCAAAGTATTTACACTAAATGAGCTTTAGTCCCTTTCTTCTGATGGGGTAGCAGCCACCTCCCTTAAATGTTGCCTTTTCTTTACATCTGAAAAATGTTCATTTTCCCTTAGGTCTGCAATGTTGAAGTGTTATTGTACATGAGACTTCATAAAGGCTCAGTATGGCTCTCTGAGTTGGCTGTTTTGTTTGATACTGAGCTGCTTCTTTTGAGCCCTCTTAACCTTACAGCTCTACAGTACAGGCTGATCTGGTAGGCCTCTTCACCAGTGGGAAAAATGTTAATGCAACCCTCCAAATTGGCCCAGAACCCTGCCAAGAACATTGTGTAGTCCATATGTGCACTGAGACAAGCACAAGGTAGCATTTTTAGGTCAGCCAGCAGTAGCACTCTCAAAGTTTGTAGGGACTGAATGTATTTCTTGCTATATTTTCACCTTGCTGGAAGTTTTTACTCCTGTGGGCAGGAGATCAGCTGTGAGTAGACTAAGGACTGAGATTGTGACACCCAATGGAAAACCAGTAGTTGAGACCAGTCTCAGTGAGTTAATTAATTGATATCTGAGCAAATTACACAAGAAGCTTCAGAGAGAGTGATAAAAACCACCCTTAAATAACATGCCAGGAGGAAAATGCTTTGAACAAGACATTGTTTGCTTTGTACCTGGCAGAAGGTCTTTCTCATGAATATCATATCCTGACAGACACAAGGAGAATGGCCTTGCTTATTTGAGGAGAACATACTGAGCTCCCTCACAGCAGTGCTGCAATGACAGCTAGAAACACAGCTGGCCTTTTCCTAAAGGGTTTGGGTATTTCACGTACAGTTTGTTCCAGGTCTGATGTATGTAAGTTATTTTTTGTCCAGCACCTGTTTTATTTGAAAGCTTATTTATGATTTGAAATATCTATCTTTTCATTGCAGAAATTGCAGTTCCCTCCCACAATATCTTATATAATATCCTTGGCACTCTAATTAAGGAAAGAAAGATCTACCACACGGGAGAAGGGTACTTCATTGTGACTCCCAACACATACTTTATCACAAATGATGCCACAGAAGACAACAGCAGGGTCCCACTGGAGGACAGATGTTGCTGTTCGTCACCTTCCATCACTTACCTGGTAAACATTAAGCACTGTGCAGATCTAGTCAAAGAAAACATTCCTACAGTATCCTGTTACAGATCCTGCTACTGTTTCCCTCACCAAAATATGCTCTGTGAACAAAGACATCTGCAGCTAGTGAACCATGAACCTAAAGGAGACGGAAAGAAAGGCTGCAGTGAACTGAAGCCTTCAATTCAAACTCAAGGGATCTGCACATTTGCCGAAAATCACTCCTGGGACACCATCAAATCCCTGACATCTCTGAAATCAAAACTGAAAAGCAAAAGGTTTGGCCTTGGCCTTTTCTGGAGAAGTGTTTCTAAAAAAGAAAAACACAAGAAGGAGTACTCCACTTTTTCAGCCCAGTTTCCTCCCAAGGAATGGCCAGTCAGGGATGAAGATGACTTAGACAATATTCCACGTGATATTGAACATGAAATCATCAAGCGCATTAACCCTACTCTTACCGTTGATAATTTGACTAAGCACACAATGTTAATGCAGAAGCTCGAGGAGCAGAAAAGATGTGTCAGTAAAGAGAAAAAATACATCACTAATGGTACCTCGGCTGAAGAGTCAATAGCCAGGCAAAGTCATCTTTCAAAGGATTGTATTCAAAAGACACCAGGTAAAACAGCAAAACACATGAGGAAAACCAAATCAAAGAGAGAGAAGCAGATTAGCAGAAGCAGCAGGAAGTCTCACATGCAGGAGCTGACATCCCAAAATGTGAAAGTGGAAGAGAGCCTTTCACCATCTGTCAGAACCCAAGAGCCCCCTGCTGTAGCAGTGGAATCCCCGGTGTTCTATAAAAAGCAGATTACAAATCCTTTCCAGGGCCTGCCGTGGAGACGCAGTTTTTATGCACGGGGGTACCAAGGTGTTATCAACAGTCACCTGAAGAGCCAGGCAAGGAAGCAAGGAAGGGCTTTACAAAGGCCACAGTCCTCAGCCTCCTGGAAACCCTCTGGCCATGAAACTGGACATTTGGCTCACAGAGCTAAGCAAAACCACCTACCCCATGCCCACAGGTCCTGCCTCCAACTAAAGAAAGATAGTTTAAGTGAGAACTGTATCTGTCTGCAAGGCAGTAATTTACAAATGAATAATAAAAGTAAATACTTTCTAGAGAGTAATATTTCTGAAGAAAATATCTATAGAAGAACAGTAAAAAAAAATCCCAGTGATATTAAAAAATCCCCTTGCTCCTACACTGAAGATAATGGTGTGTGCAAAGAAGATGCAAAACTTTCATTCTGTCTGAAGGATGGGAATTGCAGGTGCAAAGCTGACACTGTGTGTGAGTTATTAGATCGAACAGCAAAGGAATTTCAAAATGTCTGTCTTTCAAATGATACAGCCAATGCTAACCTGGTCAAAAAAAATGGTGTGAAATACAGACAAAAGATTGATAAAAAGAGTGCACTTACATTTCACTATGACTGTGCCAGCCATCGTGGAGCAAGGAAGCTGGAAAGTGGAGGATTTACTGACAACTGCCACCTTCTGAACCACAAAGGACGTGATGGTGACACCCATAACCCCCTGTGTCTGGCTGACAATTCAGAAGGCTGTGAGCCATGTCATCCTCTGCCTCCTGGCCATGCCTTTGCAGACACAAGAGACTGGAGTGCCCCTGTGTCCCTAAGATCCTGTAAGGTTAGTACCTGTCCCACTCAGTACACACACACCGTGAACAAGTGTGACCCTGGAGAGCATGGATGTAAGGGAAGTGGTAGCCTTGCAGAATCAACAGGTGGCTTAAAGGAGCATCCAACACCAGACTTCACAGAAGCAAGCTGGTTGTGCAGCCAGGTTCTTCCCAAAGGTCACAGGAAGGATGAAGAAACTGGCCTCACTGAACGTGGGAAGGCCCCAGCTGGTGCAGATTCCAGCCTCCCTGGCCAGGCTGCTGCAGATGCTGACACTTTGTGGAACCCTGAGGTGAGCCAAGGAGGAGTGGCATGCTGTGCTTTGGGCTCCCAGACCAAAGAAATGAGAAACTCTCTGGGAAAAAAAGATCTGGTTTTAAAGGATACATGTTCTGTGATCTCAGGACAGAAACACTCAGAAGGGACAGAAAACCACAGCATTACAGGAGACAGTGGAATTGACTGCCCAAGGTAAGAAAACACATGTAACTATCTTCAAATTGACCATCAGATTTAGGCAGAAATGCTGCTGTAAATCATAACCTCCTTCCCCAACAACATTCTTACTATCTTTTAAAACTTCAATATTATGACCCAGAAATACTCAAACTGCATAGTTTTACTAAGCCTTTTTACATAAACATTCTCCCTAAATCAGTGAAACAAATGCTGCTGTTTATATTTTGCACGAGGCAAGAAAATAGTATGAACTCTGCCTTGTAGGTGGAGACGGTCAAGTGCAGAAATGTTAGAAACACAGTGTTTGATAAACCCAAGTGTTGAACACAGTGCTTGATAAACTCCTGTTAGCAGGAAGGTTTGGCTCACATAGATGTTGCCATATGACATTACAGATACTGTCTTAGGTTCTGCAGCTGTAGATGAAGAATAAAAAGTGCTATATAGAGGTGTCCAATCCTCCAAATTTAAAACATCATCTGACTTGCTCACAATTGGCAGAAAAATCTGTACATTGCCTGAGCTAGAAGCTTCTGCTTCCTTTCACAGTGTACTTTTTGCCTATTACTATGTTTGAAAAATCCCTTAATGGAAAATGAGAAGAAACATTTCAAGAAAATATGAAGAAACAAATCAAATTCTACAGTTTCTAAGGAAATCCTGCTGATTTTTACATTTTCCCTCAAGGAACTTTTGGCTGCTCACTCTTTCAAGCACACTTGGACATGAACACTTGAAATCTGTAGCAATATGTATTTCAAGAGGGTCATTTTGACTGTTTGTACTGATGCCACCTGTGGCACCAGAAGGTAAGCCAACTCGATTTCTGGAATGTGGAGTCTGACTTATGATAATTCTATTATTTTAGATGGACTGAAAAGAAGATGAAGCTTCCTGCCAAATTCTGAAAGCATTAGTAATAACGCAAAGAGGAGGACAAGTGGAAGGACAACTGCAACAAAATTCCTTCAGCTAACTCTGGTCGTGACTATTTGATTCTTTTTTAATGAGCTTTGTAAACTTTCCCTTTGTAACAAGGTAACCCTACTGTAAATGCAGCCAAGTCCCATCAGTGAGGGTGTCTCTAAATCAAAGCTTTTAGTTAAGCCTTTTGACTGCGGTATTGGGGGAGCTCATGTGCATTTTGTTTGCATTCATCTTTAATTATGCTTTGTGTGCCTGTGATAATAAAAATGAGAACTGGCGTTCTTCATTCAGACCACACCACTGCCCTGGGAAGGGTTTTGTGTTGCTCTAGTGGGAACTGCCCTCGGACAGGGCTGTTTTACACCGTGATTCTGGAAAGGGTTTCCTACTTGTGGCACAGAAATGAGGGCACGCCTCACCTTCCCTGCCAGAGAACACAGCAGACGAGCTAGACACACACCTGGTTACCACAGGAACGCCTTGACTTCCCAGGGTTCTCTCACTGCATCCCGCAGAGCTCTCAGCTGTGCTCCTCGGCCTACTTGGTGTGTGTTTGGCAGGCAGGGTTTGGTCTCTGCAAATGACGACGTGCAGGGACAGCAGGGCAGGGCAGTGGCATTGCTGTGGGACAAGAGACCGCCTCTTTCCTTGAGGCAGCCGGCAGGATCGCTTTCACACACTGTACTCCATAAGCCTCATTTTGATTTCTTAGGACTGCCGACTGACCCCTGTAGGAACACCCACATTGTGCTGGGCTCACGCTGCCGCTCACCACAGGGTTGTGGTCCTTTTGAGTCTTAGAGGCATTTGGTCATTCTGCCATGCCCTGCTTTCTGCTCTTCGCTTGTCGGAGGCTCGGGGTGACGGTGTTTAAGGCGGGGTAAGCTGAGCTGTAGGGCGGTGCCTGTGGGCGGTGGCGCCGCGGGGGCCGAGCCCTCATGGCGGCCCGTCATGGCGGCCGCCCCCTCACGATGCGCGGGGCACGCCGGGAGTTGTGGTCCGCCCTCTGGGGGGGGCGCCCCGGGGCACGCCGGGAGTTGTGGTCCGGCCGCGGGGGCCGCGCGCGATTGGCTATTGAGCGGCGCGGCCCCGCCCCCGCGCCGCCGGACCGGCCGGCGATTGGCTGCGGGACGCGGCGGGCGGGGGGCGCGTGACGCGCGGCGGGCGCGGAGCGGAGCGCGGCGTGGCGGAGCGGAGCGGCGATGCCCGAGGCCACCCGGTGCAGCGCCGGCAGCGGCGCCGAGTCCGGCTCCGAGAGCCCCATGGACGACGGGGCGGGCCTGGGCAGCGCCCGCCGGCGGCACAAGGTACCGGGGGAGGGCTCCGGGAGCGGCCTGGCCGCGCCCGCCCGCGAGTGGGCACGCGTTGGGGGCCAGTGCCGGGCGTGTGAGGCCTCGGGCCGCGGCCGCTCCACTCCGCTCCGCTCCGCCGGGGCCGCGGGCCGGGAGAGCCGTGCGTGGAGGGGCCGCGGGCAGGGCCGGCCGGGCCGGGCCGAGCCGGGTGGCCACGTGCTTGGGCGGGCCAGGCCGCGGCCTCGCCACACGTGCTGGGAGCCCGGGCAGCGCTTCCCCCGCACCCGGAGATGGGGCCAGCCCGGCCCCGAGGGGAAAAGCCCGGCCGCCCGAGGGAAGGCCTGGCCCCCCGAGGGACGCCCCGCGTGCCCCGCGCAGGGAACGGGCCCTGTACCTGCCCCCCACGGCCGTGGGTAACTGGAACGGGCGCTCCAGGCTGTAGCTGCTCCGCGCAGTCCCCTCTTGTTCCGTGCCCGTGGATCCGCGAGCGCGTGTTTGCATTTGCTCTGTGCCCTGCCAGAAGGAGAAAAAAGAGAAGAAATCTAAACGCCGGGACAAGTTTCAGAGGGGAAGGACTCAGTCGGATGAAAGCGAGGAGTCGGATGAGGAGTCGTATGCCCCGAAAGCCAAGAAGGCAAAGAGTGTCAGCAAACAGAACGGTCACGCGAAAGAAGAAACCTTGGAGAAGTCGAAATTGTCGTCCTTAAGCAGCAAATCCTCCCGCAAGAGCCGGCAGAGCAGTTCTAGTGAGACATCAAGTGACAGCGAGAGTGAGAGCGAGCAGGAGCAGGTAAAGCCAGCGAGGTTACAACTTTCAACTCCTGTGCTGCAACAAGACCGAAATTAGAACCGGTTGTCCCTTTTTCCCCCCCTCCCAACTGGTGGAAAGTGCCTCAAATTTTCAAGGTTTAAAGCTTCCTGAATTGTCCATTCTGTTGATTATTTGCAAAAATTTTGAGTTAAGAAAGCCCTGAAGTTCTAGATCAGTGCTCCAGGGCTTCCTCACTTCAGCAATCTGTCTGGTGCTGTGGTAGCTTTGGCAGCCAGACAAGTTGCAGTGAGACAGAGCTTTGATATGATTCAACAGCGTTAGGTGTGTGATTTTTGGGGTTGTCCTGTGCAGAGGCAGGAGTTGGATCCTTGTGGGTGCCTTCTGAATCAGGATATTCTATGATTCTAGTTAAGAGTTTTCAACATTTACCATGCTGTTAGATATGAAACAGTTTTAGCTTACAGATCACTTTTGCTAACTTTGTCCAACTTTACAGTGGTAAACTAAAGAAGGCTCTTCAGAGATGCTGCCAGCGAAGTGTCACAGTGCCTGTGCTGTTACTGTGAATTTACTGATAGTCACATGGAGTCTTACCGAGTTGTTGTTTACCCAACAGGAGCTGACTGGAGAACAGAAAGAGGGTGCTTTCTCCAATTTCTCTATTTCCAAGGAAACTGTCCAGCTTCTTCAAGGTAAATTTCTTGGCATGATGTGACCACAGAAAGTCGGGTATCTTTGTCATGTGTTTTTATGCCCAGTGTAGTCAGCGAGCTTTGAGATGTGCTCTGCTCATGTGTGTGCACGCAGGGGTGCTGTGCAGAAGACATGCATTGCCTGCTCTACATGCACCTTTGAACACACACTGTCCTGTCTGCAGTGATGCCCAGCTCAGCTTTTACAGTAGAATTCTAAGTGACATAAGCTAAGGAAAAAAAAATGTTTAGTGTTGGGTGAGAATTTTTCAATTAAAGGTTTGCTTGCTGTGTATAAAGGATAACCAGTTATATTTCAGATATATTAGTTTGTATGTGACTTAGTGTGAATTAAGGGAAGAATAGAAGGGGTTCTGAGATATGTATTATCTGAAACATGGAGATTTTCATGGGTTGCTGGGGAGTATTACACAAATAAAGGCACAGTACTCAGAATCTTCCATGAAGGCTAATAAATTCATCTGTCCCTGCTAGCTCTGTGTGCTGATACAAAGGGGGAGATTAAAATGAACAGTCCCAGGGCACTCTTTGCAGGTGACCCCTGTGATTAAATAAATTGGTGGTGATGATAATATAATCCTGACTTACTGTGGAGTTGATGGAAGTTCTCCCAAGGAGAACTTCCACTGAAGAACATGAAAGAACCCTTGTAAAATGATGATATTAAGGAGATCTCTGAATTGTCACAGCTCGAGGAGTGACGTACCTGTTTCCTGTGCAAGTGAAGACCTTCAACCCAGTGTATTCTGGCAAAGATGTCATTGCTCAAGCACGAACTGGAACGGGGAAAACATTCTCTTTTGCTATTCCCTTAATTGAAAAGCTTCAGGGGGAGTCCCAGGAAAGAAGAAGAGGCCGTCCACCAAAGGTAACTGTGCCTAGATAGACTGCTCATTTTGCTTTGTCTTATATCCTGGTGACTCAGATTTGAACCCACTGCAGAAGATCTTCAGGTTTGTGCAGGGATAAGCCAACCCATGTTAAAGGTTGCTTGACACGTGTGTTCACTGGGCTTTGCCTGTGTCCTGTGCTGCCTCACAGCCTCTGATCAGTGAAGAGCAAGACAGCTCTACCCACCTGTCAGTTCCTTTTTCTGCCACAGGACGACCTAAACTGTAGGTGTTACACGTGTTCCTGTTTAGTTTTGTTCAGGGCTGCAGGTTACTGGATGCTTGTTTTTCTCCCAAATTAGCAACAGATTAGTTACTAATGGTAACTTGACAGCTTGATAAAAACTGTCTACTTAAACATGAAGTTTTTTAAAACATGTAAACAGTGGGTGGTTTTAAAAATAGACTCAGCTTTCACTGGGATCACCACCAAATGTTGAAGCTGCTGCTCCAGAGAATGCAGATTGGTTGTGAGCTGCGAGTGGTTTTTCACTGAATTCCTACGATGTCTCCAAAACTAGATAGGCCAAAGCTCACTGTACCTTTGTTAGTAATTTTTGTCAGTTTATTTCATCTTGTCACCCTTCTCACAGATTACCTGGAGTGCACTGCAAAACTTGACACTAGCAGTTTCAGATGCACCTGCCCATCATGTTGGCTGGCTGGTTGAGAATGCTGTCTCTAGATTTGGCAGTCCTTTGAAGAAGGGAAAGCTTTCTTTGAGGGAGCCCTAAGAAAGATTTCAGGCCTCATTCTAGCATCATACACTACTACTTGCTTTTTGGTAATGGGTTTTAATGTTGAAAGAAGTACCAGGATAAGGGTTTTGAGGTTGCTTTTGGGAAGCCACTGATGCCAGGTTTGAGAGCATAACTTCAGTGACATGTTAAACTGAATTAGTTCACGTGCCCACAGTGAAGCCTGTGTACTGGGGAGAGGGTGGTTCCTTGGTTGCTTCTGCAGGGATGTATTTTAGCACAGTCTCCAAGAACTGTGCTGAACACAGCTCTGCAGACTGAACAGGTTTCCATGAGTCATAGGGAAGCCTGAGACAGCTGATGGCTCTTCCTTACACCTTCTGACAGGACTGTGGAGCATTACTGAGCAAGTGTAAAAGCTTTGTATTACCCAGACCCTTCAGTCTTGTACTCAAACAGCATGTGTGCGTGTAGAGGAAGACTTGCAGCTGATCTGTTCAAGAGTTAAAAAATTAAGTATCTCTTATCCCATTCAAAAATAAGTTAGCCTGTCCTAAATGAATATGTGTTGAAGGAGTTTAATGACATTACAAGAGACTAAAGCAGTGTTTCCCCAAACTTCTTTGAGATAACTTTTTACACCAGATTTTTTAATTCTAATTTTGTAACTGGCCAAGTCTAAAATAATGACTAGAAGTGTAGTGGTTTCTAGTAGAAGTCATGCTGAGGAAACATCTGTTTGTCTTTTTCTGTGTAGGTTCTAGTTCTTTGTCCAACAAGAGAGCTGGCAAATCAGGTTGCCAAAGATTTCAAGGACATCACAAGGAAGCTGACAGTAGCTTGTTTTTATGGAGGAACTCCATATAATGGACAAAGTGAGTGACACTTAGGACTAATAATTGAAATGTTGATTGACTGACATATTTAAGAAATGCATCTGGGTCTTTCCAAACACACACTTTTAACTCCTGAGGTGGAGATTATTAATGGGGAATTCAGCAGCTGAAAATATATCTTCTTATGGAGATAAATAGCTGTAGCTCTCAGTTGTATTCTTGGTGTTTCTTATCTATTCATGTAGGTCAAATTAAAGTGAAAGAGATTATACTGTGTGAAAGAGATTGTATTTGAGTTTAGGTTTTTGTAAACACATTTTCTTTAAAAAATATTTACTCTTAGAGCTGTGAGTGGGTGTGAGATTTTTTTCATGTGATAAGGGATATCTAGAGGATTTGTAAAGTGGAGAAGGAGTTTTGACAGCACAATTTACCATTGTAGTGATTGTAAACAAGGAATGAGAATAAGCTCTTTGATCATAATGTATCTTGGGACATTAGGAATGATTTTTTTTTCCCACTGCAGAACATCAGGAAGGAGCTGATTTCAGTAATTTAGATAGTTAAGTAATTTTTAAAAAAGTTTCCAATTGAGGTAGACAATTTGGGAAGAGTGAACTATTTGTAAAGAATATTAAAAGAAGCTCACTGTTTGCTACTATGGGGAGAGGGAAGGGAGGTGAGTTCTTGGTTTGTTTTTTTGTTTTTTTTTTCATTCAGGGAGACTAGATCTTCTACCTTAGCTTTTTTTGCCAAATTTCCTCTTCCTGCTTGTTATTTGTTCTCACATTTGTAACAAGAGTACTTATGAATGGTTTAACAAGCTGTTTCTTCGTTAGCTGCTATGTGTTCCTAATGTAGAGAGTGCTCCCTAGTTCACTGCTAACTCCTCTTTCCTGTTTACCAGTTGATCTCATGAGAAGTGGCATTGACATTTTGGTTGGGACACCTGGTCGAATCAAAGACCACCTTCAGAATGGTAAACTGGACCTTACCAAAGTGAAACATGTTGTACTTGATGAAGTTGACCAGATGCTGGACATGGGGTTTGCTGAGCAAGTGGAAGACATTTTACGAGTTGCATACAAGAAGGGTAATCTCAATATTTAAACAAATAGTGGGAAATAGTAGTGATAATTTAGATGGCTAAAATTCAAGTATGTTTTTCTGAAAGTTGTAAGGTGGCTTTGTTTAGAAATGGCTGAATATTATATATTGTGAATGCAGTACATGAGGAAGTAATGTGAAAGTGGAAATCATTCTTAGAACCTTTGCAAAGCTTAAAATCCAGTACCTGGGGGTCTGTAAAGAACTATCTTTGACACCTGTCTTTAAGTGGTGCTTGGACTGAATTAAAAGGAATGAGCTTTTTACCTTTTTCACTGCTTGAAAAAAGACTTGATTTTTTGGTCATAGGAACTTTTTCCTAATCTCAAAAATATTTAGACTTTCTAGAGTATTTTTTCCTCCAGATGCCAATAATGCATAAATCAAAAAAGCTGAATTGCCTTCTTTATTTTGTGTACTGATGTTTTAAACTTGTGTTTTTAATCACATCTGTAAGACAAAACATAGGAAGTTTGTGAAACATTGTTCTGGTTCTTTTTCTAAGATTCTGAAGACAATCCCCAGACACTGCTGTTTTCTGCAACTTGCCCACACTGGGTGTATGATGTGGCTAAGAAATACATGAAGTCTAGATATGAACAGATTGACCTTATTGGGAAAAGAACTCAAAAGGCTGCTACAACAGTAGAAGTGAGTAATCTGTCTAATGTGGAATGTTTTCAGGCTTTTTCCCTGTTTTTCTTAGGCTCAGTAGGCCTTTGCTGGCTGTGCAGTGAATACAGCAGCAAGGAGTACTATACATATGTGCTGAAAGCCTGATTTCTTCTTGCTGTAGTTACTGTGCTGAACATTAGACTTGTGGTGGTGGACATAAGAACCCTATGGATTTTGCATGTTCCAAGAACATGACTTAGCATGTTTTTCCCATCAGGAAAGTGTACTACTATTTCTGTATCTTACTGTTTCAAATATATTTGAAAAGAATCTTACGTTTTTGTGTAAGCTAAACGCTGGAATTCTTTTCCATAGCATTTGGCAATAGAGTGTCACTGGTCTCAGAGAGCTGCAGTTATTGGAGATGTCATCCAGGTCTACAGTGGCAGCCATGGGAGGACCATTGTCTTCTGTGAGACCAAAAAGGAGGCAAATGAACTGGCTCTGAATGCTTCCATCAAACAGGTATTTCACCATGTGTTTTAAGTAACAAAACCTGTCAGAGATTTATAAGCCCTATGCTGATAGCAGACCTATGCTGAATAAGTTTTAAAGAGAGTTTCAGAGTGGATAAGGCAGGCTTCTGCAGGTAGTCAGGTAGGATTTTATTTCTCACTGACATAAAACAAAAATTGTAAGTTACTAGTTTGAAACAGCCAAGCCCTGCCTAGATGGTGTGTATGGCAAGTTAGGGCATAGTTTTTCATATGTCACAGTAATTAGACGTGGAGATAAGATACATATTGCAATTCTGTTTTCCTATTGTTGTTAAAGACCTTTGAGGCATATGAATAAGAATTACAGAGTAAATATTGTCAGACTCCTAAAATATAAACTTCTGTATCTTGTCATACAGTACCTATCAAACAGCAAGTATTCGTACCCAAAACTGACCATAAAATGTCTTGGATTTTGGTACAGTTCTAAAATAATACTGTTTTTCAGGATTGCCAGTCGTTGCACGGTGACATTCCTCAGAAGCAAAGAGAGATCACACTGAAAGGTTTTAGGAATGGTACATTTAAAGTTCTGGTTGCAACCAATGTAGCTGCCCGTGGTTTAGATATCCCAGAAGTTGACCTGGTTGTACAAAGCTCACCACCAAAGGTAGGAAACTGTTACGCTGTGTGTCTTGTAATAATTTGAAGTCTTGTTATCAAGTAGTACCTGCTGTCAGGTGATGGTCTTGCTCACACAGCTTACCAGCTTTGCATTTAAGGGTGAGAAACGTCCTGATAGGTAGAAGTAGTTCTTAGATGATTTTTTCGGAGTGTGTCAGTCCCTAGAGTGTTTAAGGATTGTCTCCTTACTCTCCCTTCGAGGCTGGGTGTGGTGGTTGCAGGTTGGAAGCAGTGGGAAGAATGATTCATTAAGTAGGGGTGTATATGAGGAAAGAACAGTAAGAACATTAGCTGAAATTAAGAGGGTTTAAAAGAAACAATGTTTCAGTGAACTTGCTATTAATATTACAGTAACCATGCTCACGTTGATGTGCAGGAGGGTGAGTGGGATGGTTGTAGAGGTACACACACTCCAAATATGTGGTGATGCACAAACAAACCTTACTTGATCCATGCTCATGGTTCTGGCTTTCAAACCGTGATTTTCAGGGGATTATGGGAAAACATGTTCCTTTGACATTAGTGAAGCAATGTTTTTTAGTTTAGTTCTCTAAGGCAGTTACTGTGCATTGTTCAGGCTTAGCTGTGATTGCTTGTCCAAGTTGGGTGGATGCAATGAGGGGTTGAAATGACAGTGAATTAGGTAACTCACGAGGCTGTCTGTCCTGAAGGATGTGGAGTCCTATATCCATCGTTCTGGACGCACGGGTCGAGCTGGGCGTACTGGGATCTGTATCTGTTTTTACCAGCGAAAGGAAGAATACCAGTTGAGACATGTGGAACAAAAAGCGGTACAGTACAAGTTTCCTTCTAACTGTGGGCACTCTGACATGTTAAGGATGACATGGTAAATAAAGTGTAGGGTTCTGTTCAATAGCTCAGTTACAGAATGCAGCTTCTGAAGCACCCAGTGGAGGTTCGGGTACCTTGGGGAGTGTGGGTGCACTGTCAGTTCCTCTGGAGCAGGGAGAGCACTGCACATTCTCATGCCCATGCTTTTTCAGCAAGTGCCAGTGAGATTGTCTCTGTGGGAATGAGTAAAACCTTGCAGTGTCATCTGAGCAGTGATGTGCATATGTGCAGCTTTACTGGGAACTGCTACTTGCAGTTTTGCACTTTGTGCACTATTCCATATCGTAGTTCTCTTGCCAATTAAGTATTCAGTTAGGATGAGATTGTTTATTGTTGTCACATAAACCTCAGACTTACATTTAGACTAAGACTCTGAAACTTGCACTTAAATCCAAATCAATCAGACTAAAAGTAAAAATTTAGAATTTGTAGGACTTTATTCTCCCCAGGAATCTGCCAAAATGGTGCCTGCTTATTTCAGTTTAAGGTCACTGAATCATTTAACATAAAAACATTTATAAGTGTTACCCATTTCCCTGTAAGCTCAACCTCGCAATTTTCACTAGGAACAACTGGGAGTTAAAAGGTGAAAATAAGAAAAATTACAGACTTAAATGCTTTTCTTGTTGGAGTTTATTACTGCTTCCTTAGAATTATGTCTGCAATTTTAATTTGTATTTTGCTTTTTAAATTTCAGGGCATTACATTCAAGCGTGTTGGTGTTCCTACTGCAACAGATATAATAAAGGCTTCCAGCAAAGATGCCATGAGGTGTGTTTGGGAACTCAAATCCTGTTATATATTCCTGCTCTCCTTGTTCAGAAGGGCTGTTTGGATTGCCCTTTGCTGTCTCTCTGAACTTTCTGGTCACCATTAAAGTCTTGGACTACTGTTTTTCTTTGCTTCCAGAGCCCAGTAAATATTAGTGTATAAGTTTTACGTTTTTTTGCTTTAATTAGGTGCCTGGATTCCGTTCCTCAGACTGCTATTGAGTATTTCAAAGAATCTGCTCAGTTGCTGATAAAAGAAAAGGGACCAGTTAATGCTCTGGCTGCAGCTCTGGCCCATATTTCAGGTGCTACTTCCATCGAGCAGCGCTCTCTGCTGAACTCGGATGCGGTAAGGAAATCAATGTAAATCAGCAGGTTTCGCATCTGAGAGATGTGCTACAGTTTATTCCTCTGACTGAATGGAGCACGCCCCTTTTCTTCTCAGGGCTTTGTCACAATGATCCTACGCTGCTCTGAAGAAATAAACAACATGAGCTACGCCTGGCGAAGGCTGCGGGAAGTGTTGGGTGACGATGTTGATCGGAAGGTGAACAGAATGTGTTTCCTCAAGGGAAAAATGGTATGTTTTTGTTTTGTATATTTGCTGCTGGGCTCTGCTGGTTGCAGCCTTTTCTCAGCAATTGTCAGGGGGAAATATTTGGTCTTTTCCTGTGTTCCAGGCACTGTTGATAAGGGCATGACTGCTAGGCCTCAGTCTGTTTTATTAGGACTTAGGGCTCTGCTGCCATGCTATGGAGGTAGGATAATGCATGGCTGTGGGGAGAGCAGAACAGGTAACAGGTATGAAGTGTACTAACTGTGCCTTAATGACAAAGCAGAACAGGATTTCTTAGGACAGTTAGTTCTGCTAGCACCTGTCGGTGAGGTGTGGATTTGTAGGCTCTGTTGTTTTTACTTGCAGTCATTTAAAAGGCTTGACCTGTATCCGTTAAAATTATTCTTTCTTTTTAGGGTGTGTGCTTTGACGTTCCTGCAGCAGACCAAAAAGAAATAGAGGTATATTCATTGCAATTTCTGGGTACAGTAGAACGTACATGAGACTGGCTGGACTGGGTTAGACTGAAAACACTATAGCCTGTATCCTGCCCTTCCTAGTGGCAGAAGGGATGGCTTGGGAGGAATTGAAGAATGGAACAAACATACAGTGTTTCTTTCCTAAGGCATTCCCCTGTGTCCAAAAACCTGTAGCTTAAAACTTTTGCACTGAGAAAAGAGGTGGTGTGACCAATCCATCCCTCACTACTGCTGCTGGATTAATCTTTGTAGGCAGCAAGCTTCATTCCCTTTTTTTATTCCCTGCCCCCATTTTCACCCAGAATTCTCCACAGAAAAGTGAATTCCAGGTTTTTGCTTGGCAGAATTAGTATTCCCATGCTACAGTTCTCTAGAGTTCCTATCTTTCCCTCAGATGTTTCTCCTTTAGTGTATCTCTATACCCTCGTGAGCCTTCATTCATTCCTCAAACAGTGTTTGGCTCTGGATTAGAGGGGATCTGCTGGGAGGCTGTTGATTTGTAATCAATAATAATTATAGTGGTGTTCTGAACAAATGAAAGCTTTATATTTCCAAACCAGTATTGACCACTTCAGTTAGAAGCTTGAATCAGCTATATTAACTCAGAATTTTACCTTTTCAATTGAGCAAAGTTAACAATTATTACATACCTTATATTTGCATTCCTAGAATTTAACTTGCTATGTCTGTCTTTAAATCAATAGGCAAGATGGGAAGATTCCAAACATTGGCGTTTGTGTGTGGCAACAGAATTACCAGAGTTAGTGGAATCCATACGAGGAGGAGGAGGAGGAGGAGGAGGCAGCGGAGGAAATGGCCGAAGCTTCTCGAGCTCCAGGAATGGGCGGCGTGGTGGATCTGGTAGAAACAGATTCAGGGGCAGAGGCCAGAAACGAAGCTTCAGCAGAGCATTTGAACATTAACTTCAACAATCCAGGAGTGGAAAAAAAATGGGACTGAAGTATTTTATATTACATTACATTAGGCTGTTTCTTTGTGTTTGTACCATTGGGGAAAATACTTCATTAGAATATTTTTTTTGTCAGTGCTACTTTGTTCATAAATCAGGTTCTGTTCATTAAAAAAAAAAAGAAACAACAAACCCCAAAACAAAAAGCCTACAAAAGTAAACCCACAAGTAAAAAAGATTATTTCCTTTGTTTCTCATATTGTTTCTCATACTGCTCTTTGAATTTTTCCACAATATGTCTGTTGCATTCAAAGCTGTAGCCTGGTTCACTGTATAATATATAGATCTTAATTGCTGCTCAAACCTGTACATTTTCTGATGAAATTAAATATTATTTTACAACTTCATATTCTGTTGCATCTTTGCAGGGAGATGCGGGTAGGTGCTAGAAAGGCAGATTCCAAAGTGTGAGAGGGAGCCCTGTAAAAGAGATCCACAAGGGAGATCTATGAGATGACCCCGAGCAGGTGTTGCAAAATGTGGAATATGTCAAGATTATCTTAAGTCATGATGTTCTTTGATGTAAGATTTTGGTATTTTTTCAAGCCTAACCAGCAAGAAAGGAGACCTAATCACTGGAACAGAGCAGTTAGCATCCCTTGCTCAAGGACATCCTGGAACTAAGAAGCTTTAAGGGTGTAGTAAATGAAGATTATCTATGTGTACATTGCTAACTTGGCAAAATATGCAAGCTCCATGTATCCTATAGCTGAACTATAGATCATTATAATACCAAAATTCATGCCTGCATATCAAAAAGACCCTGTTCAGGGGCAGACTGAGCACTCGAAGTTGGCTGGGATTATGTTACTTGTATGGAAATTGCTAACTTCTAATAGAGGGGCCGTGCTCGAAAGTGACTAACTCTGAATTTCTGTGTGTAAATAATGGCGAGGAAAGCCCGGTGGTCCTTCTTGACTTGTGGAGTCACCACCGGGCAGCTCTGAAACAGATAATGAGCGTGTGTGTCAGTGCGGGCTTGTTGTTACACACTGGGGAACAAACCCGGCCCTGTGGGCAGTGGGGGAGATCCCTGAGGGGAAATTCAGGAGGGGAGATCCCTGAGGGGAAATTCAGGAGGGGAGATCCGTGAGGGGACGGTGAAGGGAGATCGATAAGGGCACCATGAGGGGAGATCCATGAGGGGAGGTCGTGAGGGAACCATGAGGGGAGATCTGTGAGGGGAGATACTTGAGGGCAGATACATGAGGGGACCATGAGGGGTAATCGTGAGGGGACGGTGAAGGGAGATCGATAAAAGTACGAGGGGAAATCCATGAGGGGAACCCTGTTGGCTGGTAGCGTGAGGGGAGATGGATGAGGGCACCATGAGGGGAAATCGTGAGGGGAGATCCGTGAGGGGAGATACTTGAGGGCAGATCCATGAGGGGACCATGAGGGGAAATCGTGAGGGGAGATCCGTGAGGGGACGGTGAAGGGAGATCGATAAAAGTATGAGGGGAGATCCATGAGGGGAACCCTGTTGGCTGGTAGCGTGAGGGGAGATGGATGAGGGGACCATGAGGGGAGATGGATGAGGGGAACATCGTGGGAGGGTACCATGAGGGAATCATGGGGGCAGGTCGGTGAGGGGAACCCTGTGGGCAGGTACCGTCAGGGGAGATCTGCAAGGGCCGGTCGGCGAGGGGAACGCCGTGTGAGGGTACCGTGCGGGCCGGTCGGTGAGGGGAACGCCGTGTGAGGGTACCGTGAGTGCCGGTCGGCGAGGGGACCATGAGGGCAGGTCCGTGAGGGGAACGCCGTGTGAGGGTACCGTGAGTGCCGGTCGGCGAGGGGAACGCCGTGTGAGGGTACCGTGAGTGCCGGTCGGCGAGGGGAACGCCGTGTGAGGGTACCGTGCGGGCCGGTCAGTGAGGGGAGCGGGCGGAAGGGACGGTCGCGGCGGCAGGAAGGGGCGGTGCGGGGCGGTGCGGCCGCATGGGGGCCGTGTGGGGCCGGTCTGCGCGGCTCGGGCTCCCCGCGGCGCGGGCGGCCGCAGTCCCAGCCGCAGTCCCAGCCGCAGCCCCGGCGGGCAGTGCGGGCGGGCGGCTGCGCTGGCTGTGCGGCGCCGGGGCCCGGTCCGTGCCGGGCCCGCTGGTGCTGCTGTCGGCCGCGCTGCCCCGCGGCACGGCCCGCCCGCCTCACTTCCTGCGCGCCGGGGCGGGGCGCTCGTCCTGCGGCCGCCGTGCTGAGAGCAGCGGCACCGGCACCACCGCCACCGCCACCGCCGCGGAGCAGCCGTGCGGGGAGCAGCAGCCTGCCATGCCCGCCGCAGAGCCCGAGCACAGCCCCGCCGAGCCGCAGGCGCCCGCCGCCGCCCAGCCGCTGCGCCGCGGCCGCCGCAGGAAGGGCAAGGTGCGGGAACACGTGCGGCCCTGGGGGCGGCCATGCCGGGCGGGCTCGGAGGGACGGAGGGAGGGACGGAGCGGGTTCCTCGGAGTGACCGCGGCTTTCCCGCAGCAGGACGAGCCCGCGGGGCAGAAGGCGAAGCGGCGCGGTAAGGCCGAGGGCGAGCAGGCGCAGCCCGAGGAGAGCGGGCTCGGGGATGGCGACCTGGAGCCGCCGCTGCCCAAGAAGACGAAGAAAAGCAGGGAGAAGGGCAGCGGCCCGGCGGGAGAGGGCGATGTCGCCCAGCAGGCGCTGAAATCTTCCTCGGCAGGCAGCGACGGTGTGACGGCCCCGGCTGCCGCGGAGCAGGACAGCGACGCCGAGGTAGGGGTGCTTTGCCAGCCCCGCATCCTGCCCCGCATCCTGCTCCACATCCAGCCCCATGCTGTCCCGCATCCAGCCCCGCATCCAGCCCCATGCTGTCCCGCATCCAGCCCCACATCCAGCCCCATCCTCCTCCGCCTCCAGCCCCATCCTGCCCCGCATCCAGCCCCATCCTGCCCCGCATCCAGCCCCATGCAGCCCCGCATCCAGCCGGTCCCCGCCCATCGAGGTGCATCAGCACATGGGAACTGGCTCTCCACGTGCTTTTCCCCGTGCCGGTGGATGCCAGGCGCTTGGAGCCTGGCTGGACCTTTGAAGGGCTATTTGGCAAGGTGTCCCGTAAGGGGAGGTCGCAGTTATCCTCGTTAATTCCCCCTTCTGGAGGTCTTCAGGTTTTCTTCTGTGGCCTCGCAGATACATGCAGGAGGGCCCTGCAGCTTGCCTTGCTCTACGTGGGGCCTTCTGTTGGTATAGTTTTCTGTTTAAGGTGGGAATGTGAATCAAGAGTTTTGTGCTTTTTATACATTGGGTGCAACAATGGATCTTTGAAGTAGAAGCTGAATTGTGAGTTTTGAGTATTTACTGGTTTTTAAAGTTCAAAGCTCTTTGCATAAAAGACAGAATAGGCGTCTTTTAAAAGGAATTTCCTCCTTTGCACAGTGAATTGTGACACCAAGTATGTTTTGTTGTGAAAAATAGTTTTCTAATATTTCAGTGGACTCTACTTAAAGTTTTTAAAAAATAGTTTCCCTTCCCTGATTTGACACGCATATATGCACAAACACCTGCATCAAAAGGGTTTTCTTTTTGTTTAACAGGAAGGAGGGAGATGATGAAATTGTGGTGGTAAAGGAAATTCAGCACTTTTCTTAAGTGCCTCTGAGGGGAATGTTATATGCTTATCTTTGAGGACTAGTAAGTAATTTTTTTCTTTCTTCTTTTTTAAATTCTGTTAGGAGCTGACAGAAGAAGCAAAAGAAGGAGCCTTCTCTAATTTCCCTCTCTCCCAAAACACTATCAACCTTCTCAAAGGTTAGTTAATGTGGTAAAAGACAGGTCTGTGAATGTTCAGAATTGCAATGTTACCTGCATAAGAAGAAGCCAAGGGTAGATTGTCCTAAATGGTCTTAAATATATTGTGTGGTAAGAATATGCATATGAGCAGTCACTGTAGACTCAAAAAATCTACTGTTTTTAGTAGGAAAAAAGTTTCTATTTTGTTCAGTTGCAAGTGCCCTGAGGTGAGTTTATTCCTTGGAGTGGTTATTCCTAGATCTACATTTTAGAGACAGGGTTTCTCTCCTTGTCAGCATCATTCCACTTGCTGTGTATCTTTATTTCTGTTCCCGTGTCTGCTCTTTACAATATTGCTTCTTAAATAAGCTTAATGGAGCCTTGTTTGTGAGGACTATTTGCCTGCTGTGAACAAGTTGTCTCTGATTATTCTCATACTTTAGTGCATTTTCATATCTCTTCTCAATTAGTTTTGTGATAGCTGCAGGGTTCTTGTCCTGTGTTGGGAAGCTGTGCAATTCTTGTTCCTCAGATAAAATTCTCCTTCATCCTTTATGTTTTCCTTGCTCAAGAGTTTCTCTGGGATGGATTGTTTCACTTCCGCTGTGCAAAACCTTGCTGAAGTTTTAGGATGTTTTGAAACAAACACTCTCACTTGCTCCCCACCTCCAAAACCGAGCTACCACTAAATCTTTGGCTGTATCAGACAAAATGTGTTGGGGTTTTTTTCCTTCCTCTCCTGTTGTCTTACACCACACATCACAAAGAAGGCTGTATTTCACTGTGGATACTCAGCTCTGTGTTTGGGGGTAGAATGCCTTTTGATCTAGAGCAGGAATAAAAAATTAAGATGCCTGGTTTTCTTCTAAGTTGCTTCACCTGTTGTATGCAGGATTTGATGGGATGTGCTCTGCATATTTGGGCTGTTTATTAGGGCTTCTAATTGCTTGTTCACCTTTTAGTGAAGGCCCTTTCAACTGTCTTGCAGCTCGAGGTGTGAAATACCTGTTCCCTGTGCAAGTGAAGACTTTCCAGCCCATATACGATGGCAAAGACCTCATTGCTCAAGCTCGAACTGGAACGGGGAAAACCCTTTCCTTTGCTCTTCCACTGACTGAAAAACTCCAGAATGTCTCGCAGGATGGGAAAAGAGGCCGTGCACCAAAAGTAACTTACCACCACCTAAGGGTTAACACCAAAACCTGAGAGCTTGTCAGGCTTTGATAGTGATTTTACTATTGCTCTGGGGATTTCTGTTTGAGACTTGCACATCTTTTATTGGTGTTTGTAATGCTGAATACTCAGATCAGGAGATTGAGCATGACAGTTTTGCAGCATCTCAGGGGTAACACATTTCGTGGTTGGGAGGACAGTCAGGGCCCTGCAGCAGCAGCTGGAGACTTGCAATCTGCTGTCCTTGGGAAGTTTGCATGCAGCTTTGGGGTTCAGTCTTCTTCCTCTTCTGAGCTGGTGTTTGAGTCAGCTGGACTTGCCTCCATTCACTGAGGTGGTTTCTCACAATAAATTCCATGGTGATAACTGAAGGCTTCTGGGATTTCTTTTCCCCTCTCATGTCTGGAGACTCAACAGATGCAATTGCAGAATTGGAATTGGTAACCAGATGCCAGTGTCAGATATCCAGTTCCCATGCCAATGCAGTGTATGTATTTATCATTAGACTGCAAAACTGTTAGTAGTTTGCAGATTTGTTGCCTGCTTCATCTTTTTGTTTTACTAACTTTAAAGGCACTGCAGGCTCCAGGGTGCAGGGAATACTGCTGGGATGGTGGAAAGCTGTGGGCATCTCTGCAACAAGTGTAGAATAAAAATGGGAGTACAAGCTGTTTGACATGAAGTAACCCCTTTTTATCCTCCTGCACCTTCTCCCAAGCACAGCTGCATTTTTGTCTCTTTTTCACTCCCTGCAGGTGCTGGTTCTTGTTCCAACCAGGGAACTGGCCACTCAGGTAGCCAAAGACTTCAAGAATCTCACAAGGAAACTGTCAATTGCGTGTTTTTATGGAGGAACTCCATATAAAGAACAACGTGAGTAACCACTAGGGAATTACCACTGGATTGGAGTTGACTTTCTCCAAATGCATGCCATGAATAAAACTGTGTTTTCCCACCTCAGACTCTTAGCAGTCTGACACTGTCCTTGTTTCTCTGTCTTCCAGTTGATCTCCTTAGAAGTGGCATTGATATCCTAGTGGGAACTCCTGGGCGGATCAAAGACCACATCCAGAATAGCAAGCTGGAACTTTCCAGCGTGAAGCATGTTGTTTTGGATGAAGTGGATCACATGTTGGACATGGGCTTTGCTGAGCAAGTGGAAGAAATCTTAGGATTTGCTTATAAAAAAGGTAAAATCTGAGATCAGGAGAAGAATAGGGGACAATGCAGAAAGCACAATTATGCTACTTTAAAAACTGCTGTTGCACCCCCAGCTTGAATTCTTTATGTGATGCTATTATCAGTCCTCAGAAAAGGGCAAGGTAAAATTGGAAAAGGTTCAAAGCAAGGTGGCTGATGACTGAAGTCTTTGCTGTCTAATGGGTATTTAAAATATTTTCATTGCTTCTGAGTTTTATTCTTTATCTGACTTAGTGCACGTAGAAACCAGTCAGTCTGAGAGCGACTCTTGCTTTTTCTGTCAGTGTTCAAGTGTCAGGGCCTGTTGTGATGCCTGAAATGGATGGCCTTTTTTCCAGGCTCTGAGAACAACCCCCAGACACTGCTGTTTTCTGCGACTTGTCCACGATGGGTTTATGATGTAGCAAAAAAATACATGAAAGATGAGTATGAACAGATTGACCTGATTGGAAAGAAGACCCAAAGGACAGCCACGACTGTGGAAGTGAGTGATTCTGCTGCAGAGCAGTGCAGGTGCTGAGAGCAAGTGGCCTCAGTGAAATGGGCTGTGCATTGACTTTACAAATGGGGATGTGGAATGACTTTTCAAATGATTGACACACAAATTTCATAAGCAAAGCTCTCATGTGGGGGGCAGCAGTTTGCAAGCTTAAAAAAGAGAAAAATTCTTTTTTTGTTCCTTTTATCCGTCCTGTGCATGGCTTAGATTTAACTTAGGTGGTGGTCATGTTTCTGTCCCAAACAGCACTTGGCTATTCAGTGTCGCTCATCCCAGAGAGCAGGAGTTCTTGGGGACATCATTCAGGTCTACAGTGGCAGCCGAGGGCGGACCATTGTCTTCTGTGAGACCAAGAAGGAAGCAAATGAGCTGGCTATGAATGCCTCCCTCAAACAGGTACTGGATGGTGAGCAAGGTTTGGATATTGGGGGGTTGAATGCCTTGAAAGAAAGAGGAGCACACAGAGAAAAATAGAACTAAAATCAGTCAATCTAAAACTAAGAGAAGGTAAAAATTGTCTGCATGGAAGCTGGGGATGGAAAAGGGTTAAGGATGAAAAGGATTAAGGCAGACACTCCTGTTGAGTCACAAGGTTCAGAGTGGACCCCCTTGCCAAACTTAGCCCCAGAGGTGACCAATGGTTTAGGCCTAAAGGTTTTAACAGCAATTAATTGATACCTTAATTTAAACAATTAACAAAAGTTGGACATAGAATTGTCTGTGGCACAGCAGTAACTCACAGACCTAACTTGCTTACAAATATAACATACTTAAGGAGTTCCCCTGGAATTCAGTGCAGGAGGTCTGATGCCTTTGCATCTTCTCAACACCTTAAGGGCTAGGCCTCGAAGAGGAGCGTGTCAAACCAGGATCCAGCATTTGGTGCTGGTCCTCCAAGAATGGCAAACTTGAGAATCACTTGAGGGTCACAAGAGACTTGGGTTTAGTCATAGTAATTTTCCATCCTGGCTGCAGTTTGGGTCAGCAATAACAAAAATGCTGTTCCACTTGGGTTGTTACGCAGAGAAAAAAAATAAATTTTCAGTGCTGTTCATTAAAAAGCAGGAGCTCGTTAGACAGTACAAGTTCCTGGGCACAGGCAGTGTTTCTGATAAACTCTGGAGGAGCTCAGCCCAGGTGCTGTTACTCAAGGCTGAGGCCTCAGGAGCATTTCTGAGGTCACAGTGCTGCCCGAGGAAGGAAGCACCACCACAAGGGAGCGAAGTCTCTTGCTACGTCTTGGCAAGTGTTGCTTAAGTAACATTGCTTCCATTTGTTCCTCTGGAAGTAAAACCGGAAATGGACCCTTTTGGCATGTCATACTGCAAAATGGACAGTTGGTATGCTACAGATAATAATATCATGGTCCAACACTGCTTAGGAGTATTATTGTCCCAGAGAAAGACCAAGCCACGAAGTAAGATGCTTTGTATTCCTTTGGTATCAGCTGTGTAATTATTTTCTGTTGCTCTGCAGAGTATTTTGGGGTTTCTAATTATGTCTTTAGATATTACGGCCTAGACACCCCCCCCTAACTGCCCTATGAATGGTTTGTTACACTGACAGGATGCCCAGTCCTTGCATGGTGACATTCCACAGCAACAGAGAGAAGTTACATTAAAAGGCTTCAGAAACGGTGTGTTTGAAGTTCTGATTGCAACAAATGTAGCTGCCCGTGGTTTGGATATTCCTGAGGTTGACCTTGTCATACAGTGCTCACCACCAAAAGTAAGTCATTAGGGGAAACTAAGATTGTATTTTGAATTGTTTCTGTGAGAACAGTGGGTTATCTCTCTGTTTCACCAGAAGTATGTTCCAGTTCACAAATGAAGTGGATTTTTTTGTAAATGCCAGACCTAAAATTTCCTAGTTAAACTTTGGCATTTTGAGCTTTGATTAAAGAAAAAGAGTAGGGTTTTGTTTATGCTGGAAAGTCTTAAGATGGGTTTTGACATTGTTTCAGCTTTTGTGAATGCTTTCTGAGTGTGGTTGAGTTTCATTACAATTTTAAAATGCTCCTCCTGCCTTATTCTTCTGAAACTCCAGTGGAGCTTTTTATTTAAAAAACATAAAAATGTATGTCAATAGTGTCTGTTAAAGCTGAGCAGCATACTTTGGGCAGGGTAGTGTACCCAAACCTGGGTGGTTTATGTGTAGTTACAGGTTTGGGCATAAACACATAATGTATCTTCCCTTAAGCTGCTGAATTAGAATTTAACTTGCATTTCATCTGTAATGTCAACAGTTGAAATGACATTAGGTGTTCTCATGCTGTTTTGAATTTCTGCAGGATGTTGATTCCTACATCCACCGCTCTGGGCGTACGGGTCGTGCTGGCCGGACCGGCGTCTGCATTTGTTTGTTTCAGAGAAGAGAAGAAGATCTTTTGAAACAAGTCGAGCACAAAGCGGTCAGTTCTACCTCAAAAGTTTTGCTTAATGAAATCATTCAGCTCCCACAAGGACCCTGCCACTCTTAGATTTTGTAACTATGGGCTACTTGTGAGTGCAGTATGGGACTCATGTCCCATAGACTAATAGGCCTAAAATGTTGGTATTTGGTGTTTGCAAATGCTTTTGTGTCAGCCCATTCTGTCTTGTGAGTTTTCCCATGTTGGCAGTCTTCTGTGGGACAGGAAAGCATGAGGAAGACCATGCCTTGAGGAAGACCATGCCTTGCACTACAGTTTGCATGTACATTACATCCAGGGAAGCAAAGCCAGGAACTTAAAAGATTTATTTTAGCTTTAGAAATAACTTGAATAGAGAGTATGTTAATCTTCTAGACAGTAAGTAGAGGTCTCGGTAATGTGAAATTAGGCAGGGGGATTGAGTTGTGGAGTGCTGAAAATACCTTTAAGTATAATTTGTTTTCCTGGTTTCAGGGGATTACATTTAAGCGTGTGGGTGTTCCCTCTGCTACAGATGTAATTAAAGCTTCAAGTAATGATGCCAAAAAGTAAGTTTATTTGCCTGTTCTTAGAAAAGATCTAAAGATGTTGCTCCAGATGCTGTTAATGCAAAGCTTTAAGGGATCAGAGCTCTATGTGGGCATGGTTTTGCCTGTGTTGTAGAAATCAGCTGCTTTGTGTGTAGACATCCTAGGATGGTGTCAGTAAACCTCTGTGTGCTGAACATAGACCTTTCCATAGAACATAGTGTTCTCTAAGCTCTTGCAAAAAATTAACCTTTGTTTGTATCAGCAGAAACCAGTAATAGATCAGGGGACTGCTGTCATGAGGGGAAGCTGATTTTGTCTGCTCAGATGATACAGTAGCAGTGTGTAAAGAGCAATACTTGGTATAATAAGGACTTACTCTCCAGTAGTGAGGGTGTTTTAGCCCTGCCCTGTGTTTCTTTGTGCTCTTATTCCCAAGAGTTGTGTTTTTTATTCAATGCCTCTCTGTTTACATTTGCTGCCCCATTGGTGGACATTGCATTGAAGCAGATTATTATAATTAGTGAGGATTTGACCAGTGCAAAGCAGATGGTGGGCATGGTGTTGGGTTCACTGTGTACAGAGAAATTGGTGGGACATGCTGGTATAACCAAAGGAGCATTACAGAAGTAGCTATTCTTAGTTTCCATCTTTTTTTCCCCCTGCCTTTCCCAGAAGTAACCAATTTAGGCGATGTCTTAAACATGGCTTCACTTCACACTGCCCTTTTCTGATCTCTTCAACTTTTCTTGTCACCATGTAGGTTGCTGGAGGCCATTCCTCCTTCTGCAGTTGACTACTTCAGGAAATCTGCTGAGGAGCTCATAGAGGAGAAGGGGGCAGTGGCTGCCCTGGCTGCAGCCCTGGCCCATATTTCAGGGGCAGCTTACATCCAGCAGCGCTCCTTGCTCAACTCCACAGCTGTGAGTAACGTTGCACCTGGAATGTTAGCAGGGATGGATGTGTGAACTGCTTGTGGCCAGTCCATGTGTGGCACCTGCTTCCCAGGGGTTTTCAGTAGGGTTTCTGAAGAGGTGGTACCTGGGTTTGTTGCTTGTTCCTTAATTGAAATTGGCTCTTCCTGGGAGAAACTCAGAATCAGTAAATTTTCTTGTGTTGAAAGTTAAAAGAATTTCTCCAGACATTGACATGACAGAGGACTTTGATGCTCTAAGAGAGCATAACATTTTATAAGCAAACAGATTGGTTCATGCTACTGTAGTTTTCCCTTGTCAGGGATCTTTTCCATTTCAATAACATTTCAAGTGTAGCACGTGATTACCTGATCTCAATGATATCTTTAAGTGAAGAAAAGTACAGCCCCTCCTCTTTCTAATGCATTTAGGGAGAACGTGGCCCACTTTGTTGTGTGGTAACCCAGTTTTGGGCATAATGTGACTGCACTGTGGCTCTCATATCAGTTTGGGTTTTTTTGCCTGTTTTGTAGCAGTAAGTTTATGTATTGAAGACATGTGTCTGTTCTTCTGGCTAAAATACAGAAATGCTATTGGCCTTTGTATCAGTGGCAATCCTAGGTTAGATGGATGCCTTCAGCTTCTTAGAAGGCTTTTGGTTGCTTCACGTTTGGGAATCTGATTCCTTAGGATGAAGTACTGCATAACAGTTAACAAGTTATTTTGTAGTTTCTTAGTGATTTACAGGCTGTTTGACCAAGTTCAGTCTTGTTGACCATTTTTCTGTGTTTCCTGCAGGGCTTTGTGACCATGGTGTTGAAGTGTTCCATAGAGATGCGCAATATGGGCTATGCCTGGCGAGGGCTCAAAGAACAGCTTGGGGAGGAAGTGGATGACAAAGTGTCTGCAATGCGTTTCCTCAAGGGGAAAATGGTGAGATGGCCCAGCCTTGGCGAGGTGGGGGGGTGTGTACACATGTGGTCTGTTTGTGCAATGATTGAGGCAGGGGTTCCAAAGTACTGGTATAAAAATTTGGTGCCACATGAGCCCTGTCTTACTCTTTTTAAGCACACAGTCTGATTGCAGGCAACGCTGCTGTCAGGCCATTTGAAATCTGCATTTTGATTTAAGCTTTTCTGTTTTAAGTATAATTTTTTTCAGTTTATAATAGACCATGCTTTCTGCCATTCCTGGTTTCTACACCTCGTGTGCATGAGTGGTTGCAGGTGCTGCCTCTCTGAAATTGAGTCTCTGCTCTTGGATGTGTCTTTGGAAAGTAAATGCCTTCTTTTGTTTTTCCTCTTACAGGGGGTATGCTTTGATATCCCTGTTGATGAACTGAGTAACATACAGGTATGTTTGTGTCACCAGAGTTGGCTTTAAAACTTGGTGATTTGAAATTTGACAACTGCCATATATAGAATAAAGGGTGGTTTGAGGAGGTTAAGGTTTGTGTTTTACTGGGGACATTACATAGACAACAGAGTGGTTAGAAAGAGCATAACACAGTCATTAGAAAATACCCTGTCATGGCTCTTTCTCATTTCTGTTTTCCTGATATTACCTGATTTTATTAAAAAAAATATCCTGTGGTCTTTGTCTACTCTGCGTTTTGATCTCTCCAATGTGTTTTGAGAGTTCACCAGTTTTCTGCTTCCTCTTGTCCCTTGTGATTGTTTGTCACAGGAGTGTGGGTGTTTCCCAGGGGGAATCTGATGACCTGCTTTGGCAAGGGTGGGATTTATTTGGAAATGCCTTTGCATTCAGTATTGTTTGTAATGATACAGGTACCTTGGACACCCCTGAAGGCACATACAGTCTTTTTATGCTGGTCTTGTTTCAGGAACAGTGGCAGGACACGAGGCGCTGGCAGCTGTCGGTGGCAAAGGAGTTGCCTGAGCTGGAAGAGTATCCCCAGGAGGGGGGCCGAGGGTTCTCCAGGTTTGGAAATGGGAGGCACGGTGACTTCAAGAGAAACAGCTGGTTCAAGAGTGGAAACCGGGGACTTTAACAGGACACTTGCTTAAGCTCCGGTACAGACACAGGACTGAGATGAATTTTATCAAACAGTAAAAGCCTGTTAGACACTCCCCTTTGCCTTTGTTCCTTGATAAAGCAGCCTGTCATTGAGGATGGCTAAAAACTACGTTTGCTGAGATAGCTGGGTGTTTTGGGAGATTTTTCTCCCTGCTCAGCAAACTACCTGCTGCCCGCAAGGGCATCCGTGTCCCAGGGCAGCAAGTGTGCCTGGAAGCTTGGAGCTGTGGGAAGCAGCACTCATCCCAGCACAGACAGTCACCGTCTCACCCCTTCAGCAGCCCTTGCGTTAAAAAATCTGGTTCTAAAATTTTTTAAAAGAAAACTGACATCACCCCCTTCAGCACTCTTCCTCCAGAGCATTCCATGGATCCCTCTGGTTTGCTGGCTCCTCCACGGTACCGCCTGTCACAGAGACTGGGGGGGGAGACCTGAGAGGGTGCTGCCGGGGCAGGATCGGGATGGGATGGCCCCACTGTGGGGGAGCTGCCTTGACATCGGGATGGGGATGGGGATCGGGATGGCCCCACTGTGGGGGCGCTGCCGTGACAGCGGAGCTGGATGGGATCGGGATGGGAGCGGGATGGCCCCGCTGCCGTGGTGGGGCCGGGATCGGGATGGGATGGGGATGGGACCGGGATGGCCCCACGGCGGGGAGAGATGTGACTGGGATGGGAAAATGATGGGATGGGAAGGGGATGTGATGAAGAAGGGGATGGGAGAGGATGGGATGTGCCCGCGGCGGGGCGGGATGTGATGGGGATGTGATGCGATGGGGATGGACCGGGATGGGATGCGATGGGGATGGGACAGAGTGGGATGTCCCCGCAGCGGGGCGGGATGTGATGGGGATGTGATGCGATGGGGATGGACCGGGATGGGATGCGATGGGGATGGG
>JAWWEE010000159.1:1405987-1428949 GCA_035221455.1 Xenops minutus
TTGAGCCTCCTGTGCAGGGGGGTTCTTGTTTTGGGCCTCCTGTGCCTGGGGGTTTTCTTGTTTTGAGCCTCCTGTGCCTGGGGGTTTTCTTGTTTTGAGCCTCCTATGCTTGAGGGTTCTTGTTTTGGGCCTCCTGTGCTTGGGGGTTTTCTTGTTTGAGCCCCCTGTGCAGGGGGGTTCTTGTTCTGAGCCTCCTGTGCAGGGGGGTTCTTGTTTTGGGCCTCCTCTGGGCGTGCAGGGCATCTAAAGTGTGTTGACAAAGCAGCGTGTTCTTCAGGACAGGCTGAGACCGAGCTGGTAAGGACTGGGCAAGAATAAATTAGCAGAAGGCCTTAGTATGTCCAGAACTTATTTGTGATTTCTTAACTCGCTTGTTGTCAAAGTGAAGTTGGGAGACCCTTTTATTGACGTGCTATGCTGAAGTGGTAAATTGGTTTTGATTTTCAGCCTTGCCTGTTCTATTTTAAACTATTACATTTTGTCCCAGCTGAGTAAATACAGTTTTGTTGGGGCTCGAAGTAATAATATTCATGTCTTCATTCTGAGGAAAGTCATACTGTTATCCAAATTATTTCTTGCCAATGAAGATTCACAAAAGGGCCTTTGGTCACTCGCTCTGCCGAGGTAGCTGGTGTGTAGTTAGGTACCTATCTCTAGACTGTAAATTAAATAGAGCAGTTATTTAGATGTCTCTGTCAAAAATGGTTGCTCCACTCAGAAGAGGTTTGGTAGCACTGCCTTGTCAAACCCTGCAAAACTGTCAAGGAATTGCGTGCTGATGTGGAAAGGTGCCAATTAAACAGTGGCTTGTTTTATGCTGGGTGAATTAGCCGAGTTGTCTGGAGTTGTGAGGTTACATCTGCCCGGTGTCCTTCAGTGGGAGGGTTTGGGTGCACCACTACAGGTCTGTTACTCATTGTAAGGTCGAGATTGCTGGAGCCAAAACAAGATAACATCTTCCCACATCTTCCTCTCCTGTGGCTGAGGGCCAGGGATTCCACTGTGCTTCTGAATGGTTTGTTGGAAAGCAACTCTTCCCTCTATCAAGCAAAAGTTTGCATGGACTTTACTGGTTTGGGCCTTTAGGGAAGAGCAGGATAAAGCTTGGTGCGTGTATGAGGGGCTGTGGGCCAGCAGTGCCATGTCTGCTGTTGCCTGGCACTGTGCTGGCCACAGTGGGATGGGCATGAGCTGTAAGGGGCAGGAGTATTTCATTGCACCTATCTCTGATTTAAGGGAGATGACTGCCATCAGTGGCCATGCTTCTCCACGGTCTGGGATATCTAGCATGTGTTGCCACAGCACTGGCTGCTCTTTTGAAAGAAGGAGCATTTCTCTTTCCTGCTGGGCCTCTTTCTGTAGCCCCGCTTCTGATTTCTGAGCTTCTGCATAGGATTGTGTGTCACAGTTTCTGTCTGATGGAACAGACAGAAACAAGGCCAAGTGTGGAACAGCAGTCTGTTCCACTGCTTGGCCTTCGGCAAAGTATTTCGGTTCATAAACAACATGTGATGTGCTTTCTTATCAAAATAGCAAAATGAATGGAACTGAAAGGGACAGAGGGCTGGCATAAAACTACACATTCTAACTATTTTGAAGGTTTGTTTTTTTTAGCCTTCTTGGATTTTGTAACAGCACTGCCTAGGACCTAAATTAGCACAACAAACATAGATTGTTATTAATGCCTTCATTTTATAATCAAATTAGAAGTAGTTTTTGTAAAAGATGGGTTCACAGATGCAGCAACTTGCTATGCATGTTGCTTTAGCTTGAATTTGAAGGTATTGTCAAAAGCCTTTGCATCTTAAAGGCACTTTTCATCTCTTTGCATTGTTGAAAATATACAAGCATTAATTCCTAGCATATCTTTTTCCTATTAACTTTTTCAATGGAGTCATGGCAACAAATTTCTAATGTCTCGTCTCTTTTTGTGATATTTGTGTGTGATGTAAAAGCTGCATGAATTGGATGCAGAACACACTTAGAAAAAGCTCGTTATTTGAACACACCAGACCCTACCTAGCAGAGTAAACACAGAAAGTTACAGTCAGTGAGCTGAATTTTGTATGTGAAGTTTGCTGTGTTAGAACCCCCTCTTTTTTGAGCAACTCACAGTGGAATGGGTGAGCACAATTTTTGCTTATTGTAATTCATTTATTACAACACACGTACATGTAAGGATGAAGACTGAATTGTTTGGAGAAACTGGGTCTTGTAAATGGGACATAATAGGAAAATAACTTTTTTTTTTTTCCTTTAGAACAACCTGGGTATCCTGTGGTCTCGAAGGGACGAAATTGAAACTGCACAAACTTACTTGGAGTCTGCAGAAGCCTTGTATAACCAATACATGAAAGAGGTACTGTGTTAGTATTGTGGCAGGTCTTACTTTCACTTGAACTGCAACTGGCAGGTTAACTTGTCTTTGAAATAACCATACAATGGAACTTGAGTTTCTGCCCTTTATACTGGCTGCTGTGATACCTTTGGCAAGTGGTAGGAGCTGTGCTGCTGTATAGCACAAGGCAAACTAGAGCATTACTTGCCAATTTCAAAGTGGAAAATAATTTTGCTCAAAAATAATGGTCCCTTTTGAAAGCCCTTTACTAATCCAAAGTTGAAGTCAGGTGGAATTTGGATTTTAAAGAGGACTGCTGTTAAATCTTATCTTGGAGGTGCTGTAAAATGTCAACCCATTGCTTTCAGTGGGAAAAAGAAGCAAAACTGTAGTATTTGCATGGTTTGCTCTGACTGTGCAGTGTTTTGTAGAGACAAGTCTAGTTCAGTTCCATATCCAAGAGGACAATCTTATAAACAGCTAACCCTCTCATGCATATTAAACAACCTTTTGAGCTGTGGATTCTGCTGTGTATTTGACAAAGACTCCCTTGTGCTATTTTTAAGCTCTTTGCAAAGCTGTTTCTACACTGACTTGCCTCAGGGATGCTTACTGAGTGAGCTAAAAACATTTGTGGGTTTGAAGGAGCAGTAACTGTGTCTCAGGACAGCTGTAGAGGTTGGACAGACCTTAGTTTCATGAATTTGCAGTTCAGGTTTTACATAAAAAATTGGTTTATAGCACGGATGATTCCAGTGGAGATCTTTAGAAAGGATTAGTCTTTATTGGTTGGTTACTGCTATATTTCCACCTTTGCAGCCAATGCTGGCCTACAGTGATAGGAAATGAATCTAGAAAAAAAACCCCTACTTGTGCTGAAAAGCGTGTCAGTTTTTATTTTCTGCCCTCTGGATCAGTTGGACTAACTAGAGATACTACATCTCTCTGCAGACCCTCTCTCTAATTATTTCCTGATGTTCAGCTTTGATATTTATACCCAGCCACAGCTTCCACATCACCTCTAAAAGTTTCTGGCACTTGTTCCAGTGATGATGAAATTGAACTGGTACTATGATGTAGTGGATTAAACAGTGCTGTCAAATCTTCACATTCTCACTGTGGGCTTTTCTGAAACTGTTGATTTTTATTAGTAGTGGCTACTGAATATTCCTTCTGGGGCTTTGCTGCCTGGCTAGGGCATACATACATGACTGTCAATAAGCCCACACCAGATCATTTCCACATTTCCTCATTTTTTTCTTATTTGCCACTTACAGTTCAAGGCATTATGTAGTCAAACATAGCTATGCCTAAAGGCTTTCTTTTAAAACAAACTACAGCAAAATAATATTTTTGTGGTGACTTTGTCAGACTTGTGTCATGTTTCTTTGAAAATACTGGCTGTACTTGACATAATCTGCAAAGAATTAAAAACCCACACAACAAATCCAAACCACAAGGCACGGGGGAGCTTGTCTACCTCCTTTATCATTTATAAAGAGGACTTGAGTTCCTTGCTGTGGTGTTTGATCTTTAAAATTTACACAACCATGTCAACATGTGTATTTCACAAATGATAAAAATGTGAATATACTTTTCTTAACATTACCCATTTTTAGGCTGTCAGGAACCCTTCCTGTCGGGGAGTCTTTGGTAAACTGTTCATGACTGAGACATTTTTCCTGAGTTTACAAAGTGAGTAAGGTGGTTTCCCCCTACTAAAGCAAAACCAAGGCAAGGACCAGGGGGACTAATGAAGTCCCCCTGGAAAGGCAAATTGCAGAGCTCTTCCTGAGGATAAGTAAAGGCATAAGGCTTGACATCAGAGGATAAATCTGTAGATACAGGAAGGAGGCAAGGGTGTTGCTTACCGTGTCATTTCAGTTGCTGTATTGGCAGGAATAGCTCTAGTCTTGCCAGAATATATTCCAAGTCTTGTTAGAAGGTTTGGGAGCCTTTGTATCTAAGGAAAACAAGATGGAGGGTTATAAATTCACATCTTAAAAACTAATGAGGTATAAACCTAAAACATAAGGATTAAAAGATCATATGCAGAAATCTACATGCCTCTGGTAGGTTAAACACAATTCATTTGTCAGTATCTGTTTCAGACACCTATGTTCATTTTTTAAGAAGAATAGAACGCTTCTATTAGAAGCAAACAAACAAAATACATTCAGGGATTTTTGATAAGAAGCAGCACAAACATAAGAGTATGTTTTCTTCTCTGTAAAGTGAGAGCATTCTCTGCCCTTGCTCCTGTTCCTGCCCGAGTCTATCTTATCTTACTGCATGTTATTTGTTGCCTTACTTTCTCTTGGGCTAAGAAATAAACGAGGTTAGGAAAGGGCTGGACAAGCTGCATCCTAAGCTGGGCTTTGTTGCCAGCAGACATGGTGAGCATTCTCTAGGATGCACCATATAATGGGAGAAGAAGACAGCTTTGTTTGAAGTGGATTAGAATTGGTACCTGAAGTTACTCACAATTGCAAAGGAATTGGGATAAGCACAGACTAATAAAACTCTGCCCTAAGCAATGTTAGTCTGCTGGAGTTCCCTGTTAGCAGTTGTCTTAGGGCAAGCTTGGGTACAGCAATGCCCAAAGATGTACAGTTGTCTGCATAAGGATTCTGACATAAGTCATGGTTTAAAAAAACAAGAAAGCACTTCTAATGATGTGAACCACCACGTTTAATAACATGCATGTAGGTCATGCCTGATAGGAGGGTTTAGCAGCTTGGTCCCCCAGAGACATTGCCTGTTGTCTCACTCATGTATTTGAGTAAATCACCAGCGTGTGGGTGCCTGGACTCACTGCACAGTGGTTGGTCTTTCCAGCAGCTCTGCTGAGTGCTCTGCACATCGTGTTCTCTGCAGTACTTCCTGCAGGAAGTTTTCTTGCTACCGATTAGTGCAGCTGGGCAAATCAATATTTCACACTTGGTATTAAATTGATACCTCAGACTTCAATCTGTTATTGTACAAAATAAAGGTGCCTAACCATAGTCCTGTGGAATCCAGGCTGAGTACTTCTGGTGCAGGCAGCGTGCATTGCTTTAAAATAGGTAGCAGAAGCTTTTTACAAGCTGAAAACCTTATCATTCCTTGGGAAATTGTGGCTTTCATCCTCTAAATCTGCTGAGTTTTGTGGCATTGCTCTGCAGATGTGGCACTGAGGTGTAGTATGTTACATGAAGCTGGGATTGCAAAATGGTAAATGATGTGCAGCCAGGAGAGGGAGCACGGTGCTACAGAGTAAGAAGTGTGGTTTGCTGAATGTGTCATGTGCCTTGCAGGATGGAAATCCTCCCCTGGATCCCAGTGAACATTTCATGGCAGAAGAAGAAAAACTCACAGACCAAGAAAGATCCAAAAGGTGGGTGTGGAGCACCATACCTACATTTTTATTTTTTTTTAAATGAGGGTGTATTTAGAGAGGGGGGGGAAAAAAAAGGCAATCTAAAGAGACTTGTTTTTTTCCAGATTTGAAAAAGCCTACACACATACTCTGTATTACCTGGCACAAGTCTACCAGCACTTGGACATGATTGAGAAGGCTGCTCAGTACTGCCATACCACTCTGAAACGACAGCTGGAGTATTGTGGCTACTACCCAGTGGAATGGGCTCGCAATGCTGCCACTTTGTCACAGTACTATCTCTCCAAGGTAACACATCGAATGTTTTCCTCCTGTATGTCAAGTAAGGCAGTTTTTTAAACAGCTGTTTGAGACAGGGCTCTGTGCTGAATTTAAAACCACAAGCTGCCTTCTGACATGAGGCATCTCAGTTTTTTTGAAGAGGACATAGTGGCTTTCCTGTGGTGTTGCGATGGCAACGGGGACAATGAACGGGGGTGTAGACATGAGAGAAGCTCTATGGTTAATGAAGTGTTAGCAATGATGAGATGTGATGTTCCTAAGTAAAGCTTGAAGGATAGAAGAATTTAATTCAAAATTCTTGCCTACATTATTCTCTTACAATAAAGTTCAAAACCAAAACCACCTGAGGGCCAAGGTATAGCACATTTTGTTTCCTGTAAGTTACTGTCCTTTGAACCTTTAGACTTGTGTGAACATTCAAGTGACTATGTAAGTTGGTAGCTATTTGCTTCCGCACATATGTTGACTCTAAATGACCTACTGTTAAGAAATGTGTCAGATTTATTTAGCAATTTCTATATTCAGGGCTACTCAGATGCTCTTTTCTGATGCTTAAAAAGATTTCTGCCATAGCTAAGCCAGTTAAGGCTAATTTCAATAGTAACTAGTAATTGCCCTCTGTTTTTGATGCATTGATAGCACTAATCATTAACCAGGGCACTGCCAAATATGGGTAAAGGAATCCAGATCTGACTCAGGGTGTTGAGTTGTGTATCGGGCTGTTCCCACTAACACCCCGTGATAGTGTTTGCCACAAGACATCACTTCCTTCACCGCAGGGAAGCGATGGTGGAGAGATCAGAGCAGAGACAATGCTCTCAGGGTTTGTAGCTCATATTAACAGCCAGGCCTGCTCTTGTGGCTGTGATGCAGAGAGAACAGTTGGTTAGAAAATGCTGCATTCAGTAATAGCTGGGCAGAAACTGTGTTTTCTTCCAGCGCCCAGGGGAATACGCTCCAGAGCCTCTCAGGTCTGTCATTTCCCTCGTGCTCATGTATGCTCACTGCCTGAGGGGTTTGGCCAGGCTGAGAGCAGTGCTTGGGCTGCTCAATGCTGCTGGTTCTGTGTCTCCCAGGAATGCTTTATGGAGGCCCGGCACTGCCTGGCAGCAGCCAGTGTCATCTTCAGCCAAGCTGGACAGGTGCCCTCTGCTGAAGACAGTAAGTTCATATCAAAGTCTTGAATAAAGTTATTGTGAGTTAAGTATCATTGATGCATAATGTTAACATGGACAAAACTTATCTCGGTGTTAATTTTCCAACATCTTTTAAATTAACAATAAAATAGAATGTTTCTGAAAAGCTGCTGCTGCTACAGCTCAGGATTGGCTACGAGTAGACCCTGCGAGGAAGAACACTAGCGCTTGTTGCTGCTGTTTCAGAAGTACCAGAATAAAAGTGAAATTTAAACCAATACCCACTTCAACAGTGGCAATGGCTCTGTTCATCCATATGGCCTTGTACATGTGCTAAAAATGCAGTTTAGCACAGTGGTCAGAAGGCAGTGATTCAATGAACCAAAGCAGATGTTTCCTGGGAATAAAAAGAAAGAGGAAAGCTGCAGCTCTTAAAACCTCAAATCCAGAAGGTACTTGAACTGCCTTTTGTTGCTGGATGCTGCAGCCTCATCAATGGTTCTTTTTGTACTTGTAGCTCTTCTCCTTGTTGTTTGGGCATTGATGGAAAGGAACAACTTGGCAGTTCAGTGTGAACATTAATAAAAGAAACTTTTAGGGAACTGACCTCAGTTGTAAGGACTTTTGGTTACATGATAGTGTTAGTGCTGTTTTAGACTTTGTCTTTGCTTATCTACAGCACAGCCTTTTGTGTCTATGTCTTGGGCAACTGGAAGTTTCCAGTCCATAGAGCTTTAACTTGTGAGCAAGTACAAGTCAACTAAGTTTTATCTTGACTTCCTCCTACACCAAATAGGAATAGTGATTTTCCCTTTTTTTTTGGAGGGGGGACGACGAAGAATGCTACTGTCCTGTAGTAATGTCCCCTCATTGTTCAGCTGACTCACTGCCTTCTGCCTAGAGGCTGGAAAATCAGTTTTCTTTGAAATCCATTTGGTTTTTGAAAATGTTATCTTGAGACATCAGCAGTGCTGCTACTTAAGATAGTGGGAAGACTGCGGGGAGAAAAATACAGAAGTTGTAGACCAATAAATCTTACGTTTGTACAAGGTGGATTAATCAAAGGCAGTTTCCCCTACTTTGTTCCCTTTTTTTGGTAGCAAGTTTGGGCCCCTTGCAATACAAATGCTCTTATTATCATGCTCAGAAAGAGTTATTGGGCAGGCAGCTGAATTTCAGAAAATGAATTATCCTGATTTCTCTCTCATATTACAAAGAGACATGAAAACCTTTCCAGTAAAACACCTTCAAGATGAAAGGTCCTTTTAAACATACGTTATTGTAAGAATTCATGCATGCTTGAATCTATATGGGTTTCTACCAGAAATGACCATTTACTGAATTATTATATAAACTAACATGGAGAACATGTTTCTGATTAATGATGAGGAAAAATTAATTAAATACAGGTATCATATTCCTTGCCTGTAACATTTGCTGGGGTTCTCTAAAAGTTTTTATGTGTTTATGTCCATTCAGTAGATGAAACAGAGCAAGACCAACACGACCTGCCAGAGAGGAAGGCTGAAATTGCAAGATGCTGGATTAAGTATTGCTTGAATCTCCTGCAAAGCGCTCGGAAGTTACTTGAGGTAACAGCAAATGTGTTCTGTAGCTTCATTGTCTAACAGCAAACTAGGCCTGCTTTGATGCTTGCAACAGGAATCAATTCCCAGTGGGTAGCAAGCAGTGAGCAGTTGCGCAGTGAATGACACAACAGATGCTTGCAGTGTATCAAGTGTTTCACAGTATGCTCTGACTTCAGTGCAGCACTCCAGAATAAGCATGGACAGATCAGCTCTGTAGTGTGGTCAGTGCAGTGTCTGTGCAGCAGCTTCACAAATCTCCCTTCTCTCTGCTGCATTTTATTGCAGACTGGTTCTCATTTAACTGCTAGTAACAACATCATCTTAATATGCACCAGTTTTGTGTGCTGGTGTTCTTACTCATTCAAGCATTTGATTCATTCAGGCGTCTGTTCATTCATTCAAGCATTCCTTCAAATGTTTAAAACAGCATTTGCTGAAATGCTTTGCAGAAGCAGAGCCTTTGGGCTTCTATTGCTTTGGCTATTTTGTCACACAGGGTAGGGAGACTGAATCATCTTAGTCTTACGTTTTTACAGAATCTGTACTGTAATTTACATGATTTTTTTTTGTGAATATAGGATCTAATATGCCAATAATTTCCCTTCTGTCTTGTTGCTCACTAGTTACATTTCAAAGGTGACTCATAAATGAAATGATTCAGTGTAAGTATCTCTTTGTGAGCCACATGCATTTTTAATTAGTATGCTTTCTCCTTTCAGGATAACATAGGAGAGCTGGATCCAGACAGGCAACTGGAACTTAAAGCCCAAAGGAAAAAAGAAGAGGATGAAAAAGAGAAAGGCAGGAAAAAAGCTGTCCTTTTTGGGACAAGTGATATATGTGACTCTGTCTTAGCCATGGAAGAGAAAGTGAGCAGTGTATATCCTTTAGATTTTCAAGAAGCCAGGGAAATTTTCCTAGTTGGTCAGAACTATGTTCAGGAAGCAAAAGAGTTCTTTCAGGTTGATGGTTATGTTACTGACCATATTGAAATTGTTCAGGATCACAGTGCTTTGTTTAAGGTACTTGCTTTCTTTGAAGAGGACTATGAGAGGCGCTGCAAGATGCACAAGCGTAGGATAGACATGCTGGAGCCCATCTATGCAGACCTGAACCCCCAGTACTACCTGCTCATCTGCAGGCAGCTCCAGTGTGAACTGGCTGACACGTATTATGAGATGATGGATTTAAAGGTAGCTATTGGTAACAGGTTAGAGAAACTAGACTCCCACACAGTTAAAAAGATTAACTCTCTGGCTCAGTTCGCAATCAAATATTATGAGCTCTTCTTGGATTCTTTGAGGAACCCTGATAAGGTGTTTCCTGAAAAGCTCGAGGAAGATGTTCTTCGCCCTGCAATGGTGGCTAAATTTCATATTGCACGACTGTATGGTAAGCTTATCACTTCAGATAGCAAAAAGCAACTGGAAAATATGCAGACATCATTGGAATATTACATGTTTCTGGTAGACTATTGTGAGAAGTACCCTGATGCTGTCCCTGCTGTTGAAACTGAGCTAGAACTCAGTAAGGAGATGGTGACTCTTCTTCCAGCAAGCATGGAGAGGCTAAGAGCAAAGCTGTCTCCGTGTGTATAAATACTTGCCTTGGAGGAAATGGGCACTATTAGAATGGTTTTCTGTCCGAGCCAGTGCTGTCAGACAGCTCCCATCCTGACTGATAGAATAAGGTGTCTGCAGTGGCATCCACCTAGAGCCTGCAGTAGTGTAACCTTGTGAAAAACTCAGAGCTCTCCTGGTCCGTAGCTCACCCACACTAATGGTATAAACTCTAAATGTAAAGTGTAAGTCCAGCTAATGCTTTGTACTGTTTATCCTGTATGTAAATATAAACCTTTTCTCCCTGGTGACTTTTTCCTTCAGTGTATGGTTCAGTTTCTAAATGTAGTGCTGTATGAAAATAGTTTCTTTTAAGAGAATCTGCTTCTCTAAGAAATTTTTTCTAATAAACCTGAGGCACGTTCTTCCAGTTAGAATGCATTTTATCTCTTCTAATGTTTGTCCCCAGAAAACTTTATCCATGTGAAGGGAACTTGTTTTCAATATTTATTTTATATGTTACTCAGTGTTTTCTTCTTTTCCTTTGTTAATCAGAACCTACTTGATAGAGACTCAATAAAAGGACTAGCTTGGCTAAATCTTTCCTCAGAGTCCTTAGAATTCTGTTTTCCTCTGTCTTACTAAGATACAATATACTTTTCAACTTTGGCCAGAATAAATGGTTGTGAAAGTGTTTTCATACGAGTGTCTTCAGTAAAAACACATGAGCAGTTGAAGTGCCAGAAGCAAGAGCAAGAAAGCATGAAGGTGAAGGGACAGTGTGACAGGATGTGCAGTAGTGGGCCACTGTGCACCAGCAGCTTTATCACTGCCAGGGTGATAAGGTGGGAAGATGTTTACAACAATAGAGGGCCTTGAAAGAGTATAGTCAGAACAACTGGATTCTTCTGCAAAATGAAGTGGGGAAAAAATGACGTTTGCTTGGAGGGCGTGAGGGGAAAGCATGTGCAAAGGAAGAAAGCATGTACATCTTAAATGTGTGGTAAAAATCCCTTCTGCAGAGAGGTGTGCAAGCTAGACTGCTAACCACAAAATAGGCCAACAAATGGGTCCTGAAATGAGCAGCAACAAAACTCAAACCTTGCATATAGAATCAGGGAGTGTGTGCACGTGCACATGTGTGTTCTTTCTGTTTTACTAAATAATTGTCTAGTCAGCCTTTAGGAGTTTCATTTCTGCTGTCAGATCTTTAATTCACATTTTCCTGTGGCCTCAAGGTAGGGCAGGCAGTTTCTCAGTGTAACATTTCTCAGCAGGCTCTGTTACACATTATTTTCATCTTATTTCAATTAAACCTAGTGTGCACTTTTACCACCAACTCAAAAGATTATTTTTTTTCTACTAACTTCTAGTTTCATATTTAAGTAGAATTTGGGGTAGTTGTTTTTTCGTGTTTGTTTTGTTTTGTTTCTACACTTTTGCCTTTGAGCAAATTTTTTAGAGCAAGGATTGCTTCATGAAATGCAGTTTCCTTGTAATTTGGGGAATGATAGTTTGTGGGCTCTCCCAGCATACAAAATGATCTTTTTTTCCTGTTACATCCTTCAAATACTGGTCTCAAGTAAGTTATCTTTAGGGCAGGCAAAGCTGAGTGAAGTGCAGGGTGATGTTCCCCTTTTAACCAGCAGCTGGGTGCACAGGAACACGCTGAACCCATCAAAATCCTCGTGAGAGCCCAGCATGCAGGTAGGAGAGTGTTCATAGATAAGAAAGCCTGGAAATAAGAGGGATCAGAGTTTTTTCAGCACTGCTATGTGATTGCCACTGTGGTTTGGAGACTTCTCTCCTCTGAAGATATCCCAGAACACTTGGCTTCGCAGCTTTTCTTAAAATACTTTTCATGTTAAATGCATATGGAGTTAAAGAAATTAATTATGCCAGTTCTTATCTTGTGGAGTCAACATTCAAGGCTACTGCCAGCTAATTATATTTTATTACTGGAGACTAATCATGCTAGATGCTCAGCACAACCTTGTGCTGTGCTTCTTTTAGGGCATGTCTTTTTAAGCAAACCCTGTTTGTTCAATGATTTGAGAGAATGAACTTATGTAAGATTGTGCATTTAGTAAAAAAAAGATAAAAAAAAAGGTGGCAAGCTTGTTGGATTAGGCAGCAAAGCTCCCCTCAGGAATGTTGAGTTTTAACTGTAAAGTGTGTGTGAGGTCAGGCATTTATTTCAAAGATTAATTGAAGATTAGGTTCCTGTGAACTCCATTTAACCTGCATTTCTATTCCTTTCTGTACAGCAAAAAGGTCTTACAACTCGAACCTCCTTTCTGCTGTTCTAGTTTTTTCTCCTTACGCAGCATAAAGCAGTGAGGTTTACAAGAAGTCCATGTTTGTGCAGAATTCGTATTGAGCATGAAACCTGACCTCAGAGCTAAACCCTCAGTGTACTCCTTCAAATATGCTCATGAGGAGTGATTTGGTTTGATTTAAACCAATTTTAATGGAAGCTTTCTTAATTCTTATGCTGGCCATAGACATGATGCATGTTGTAATGGGGTGGTTGGGCTGTGCTTCAGTGTTTTGTGAGAGGAAGAAATCAGTGCCTCGTTTTCTGTCTCTCCCTCCAAGGCTGTCAAAGGAGGCTCTCTGTTTTGTTTCTCTCGAGGGGTCAGGGCTGGAGGAGTGCAGCAGGAGGTGACAGCTGTGTCCGGTGCTGTTCTCCAGGCACCTGGAGACTCGGGGAAAGCGGGCAGGAGTGAGCCCTCACTTCCCTTTGCAGCAGGAAAGCAGGTCCCTGTGTTGCAAGGGGAGCTGCCTGTGGCGGTTACTGCCTTGCTGTGGCAAAAGCAAAAGGTCCCCAGGTTGATTTGCTCTGTTTGCTCCCCCAAAAGCTCCTCTGCTGGGAGTTTTGGTCCTGCCCTGGCACAGGCTTGTGTGGTCCTGGCAGGGTGGATGGTTTCCTTCTGTGTGTGCACAGTGGAGATGAGTCAGTGTCCAGTGCAGTGCTGGGTGCAATTGCTACTGCACTTCCACATCCAGAAATGCTGCAGGGACCTGATGAGCCTTGATACCAGACAATGAGAAACAAGACTGGTGGTGTTAACGCGTGGCTTTGCACATCTCAGCTTTGTTCGATGTTTTTGCTCCGCACTGAGAGCATAGATGACTTTTATTTGTGTGTCTTCTAAAAGACCGAGGAAGTTGGTGTTACCTAGATATTTTCTGTGTAACTTTTCATTACAAGATGCCCAGATGTCCTGCAAAGCAGGATGTAGCTGGTCTGACAGCTCATAAGGCAAACCTTTCTGTAGTCTTGAAGTTACAGAACTAAAGACTTTCGTTAAAACCAAGTACATAAAGTTGTGGTGAGAAGTATTTGTCAACTTTCTTTCTTCTTCTATTGCAACATCTTTAGCCACATTAGGGCTCGCTACAAATGACTGATTTTTGGTTTGAAAAGTGCTTTTACATCCTTCCCAGGAACTCCTTCCAAAGTGCCTACTAGTGCTTTTTCATTTTGCAGTTTGGCTCGTGGTTTCCAGCTCTTCCTTGTCATGGGTAGGCATACAAACAGCCAGTGCTTTCCTGTCAAGGGCTATTTGCCTGGCTGCCTTTTTTTTCCAAGAAACATTGTACAGCTGTGTCTTTACAGCTGAAGAGCTGGACAATGTGCCAGATAGACTGCTGGGATACTGAACACAGTGCCTTTGGCAAATGTGGTACTTCCCTTCAGAACAGACAATGTCTGTGGTATTGAGCGTTTGTTTAGGGAGAAGTGACTGGTAATGTGGTGCCTTAACAGCAAAGGCTTTAATAATTTCAGTGCTTTTAGCAATGTTTTAAATTTTAAGTGCTTGAGCTTTTGGCATCTGGTACACACAAAATACAAAGTCTTTTTACATGCTCATTGTTGCTCTAAAAGAGACTTACCTGGTGTCTAACCCGGATGCAAGGATTTCACTGTTTCAGGGTTTTAATGCAATTTTCTGCAGAAAAAAAAGAGGAATTGGATGAGTGATCAGTGAAAGAAAAAAGGGCATATGATGGAGAGAGCTGGTGTTAGTCACTGGATAGCGTAAAAGGAGTACAAATGCTTGTGCCAGAATTAACACAGAGATCTGTGGGTGAAGTGCATGGGGTAAAAGAAAAAAAGGGGAATTAACAAGACGATTTCCTGCATTACACACAGTGTCTTGGAGTGAAGCAAGAGCAAGCAGTTTCCAGGCAGGGCCTCAAACCACTCAGTGTTGGCCATGAAATTCCTGCTGCTCTCCTGGTTGCTGTCTCTGGAGAGCCAGTGTGTTTGGCAAACACCAGAGAAGTTTCACAGCAGCCCACGAGAAAATCCAGCCAGGTGGGCCCAGAGCCTCCTTCCACCAGAAATCCACGACTTCTTAAATGATAAAGGTAGTGATGTCCTAGAAGCAATTTCTAGTGCTGATGCAGAAACAGAAATGGTGATGCTGGACCTGATTGCCAGCACATGGTCTGCAGGCAAGGAGGGGACAATAAAGAACAACATCATCTCCTGCCTAGCAAAGTTTATTCTGAAATCAAGTATTTGCCAATGGTTTGTGTGAGCACCTAGGGCTCGTAAGTGCCAGGCACTGCTATCCATCTTGCCTGTCCACATCTGGACCTTTTGGCAAAAGGTCCCATGTGCTTTGCCTTGATGTAAAAAAAATACATAAAAAGTATCTCAAAGCTGCTGAGTATGTTACTGGTGTGAGATTGTCCTGTGCTGGAGAAACCATCCTATGGAAAAACAGCTGTGTCCAATACCTGGGTAAGTGAGCTTGAACCAGCCACATATGTGGTAACACCAACCAGTTTGCAATGAAAAAGACATTCCTGGAGAAGCCAGGGAGGAACAGGGGACCAGCCTTTGCTTTGAAAACATCTTTGTCCCACCATTCTTCTGTCCCTTTTTAGTTCCTTGTGGGTTTAGGGGTGTTTTCCCAACAAGCCACTGTGTGAAGGGGACTCCTGCCCCCTCACTTCACTGTGCAGGTCCTGCTTGTGCTGTGGTGCTGCTGCTGCTGGGGGATGAAGTATTAAAGGACGGGCAGCTGCAGAAATTGCCTCCCTAATCAGTAAGCAGAGCTTGGCTGCCGTGTTGTGTCTTAACAAGTTGTCACTTTTAAACCGTAGTCCTAAATTTGCTAACCAAAACCCCCTGTTCAGATGAGGAAGCAGAAAGCACCACACCTCCCAGCACCAGGGAAAGCTGCTTTTTCCCACCTGAAGGACAGGCCCCCTGCATGGTTAATGTTTCTGGCAGAGAAGGGAGATCGCTGATGGGGAAAGGCTGTTGGCAGCTTCCTGTCAGTCGGTGGCTGCGTCTGATCTTGATGCAGCTGTGGCTTTCCATCAAAGATCTCTCCCCGTGGACTTGGCGACTTTAATCATGGGAAGAAACGAGGAGTTGCTCTTCTGTGTGATCTAGATGACAGCAAGCGACTGATTTCTGTGTGATGAGCGTTAGAACTTCCTTACAAGATCTGAATCTTATCTTCATGGGCCAGGTCCTGATAGTGCCCTTGGAGGCGAGAGGTGGTGGCACGAGGGGCTGAGGAGTGCCACGTCCTGCACTGCTGTTGGACCAGGATGCTCTGAGTGCAGGGGTGAACACAGGGGTCAAATGCTGAGCTCAGATGTGACCCAGCTTAAGAATTAATTTTTACTCAGGGCTGGATTTAGAAATCGCCTTAGGAGGACCAAAACCTCCCTCCCATGGTTGCCAGCTCTTTGCTGTTTTGAGGCAGGATACATTTTGGCTTTCAGTCACTGAAGATTGGTTGGTTGAACATGAGCGGGTGGCAGAAAGCATCCTTAAATCTAGCTGGGATGCCTGCCTGAAGGGGAGCTCACTTCTGAGGGGCATCAAGGTGATTTTGGGGCATTTCACAGGGCAGCTCATGGGTTTTCCCTGAGACGGATCAGTGTGCTCAGGGCCCATTGGATGTCACAAATCTCACCCCACCTCAGCAGTGAGTTTCAGGGAACAAACCTGTTCTGCCTTCCCAAAAGACAATATGGGCAAAACAAATGCTCCTTGTGTTGAACCCAGATGCCATTCAGAGATCAGCTCTCCCAGTGCTCAGTCTGACCCGTGTTTTTTTCCTGTTGCCATCATTCTCTCTTAACTCCTGATTTCAGCTCTGCTTGTAACAGATGTACCAGCTGCTCCCCAGATCGGTGACCTGTACAAAATACATATTTCCACTTTCTCAGTGGAGCAAATAAGACGCTGAGCATCACAGGCGGGGCCCAGCACTTGGGGACCCCCCTCTGCTCCAGCTGTCTGCCGGCTCTGCTGCTCCACTGGGAATGTGTGTTTGAGGGGGGCAGGGGTCAGCTTGGATTCCCACAGAAGCCAGACCGAGCTCCCACCGGCTAGGGCAGGGGAAAACCTGACCCCTGAGAGCAGAGTGACCCCACAGCAGTTAGGTTTGATCTGATTTCTGAGCAGCTACGGATGAGAACGTTCCTTATCAGGACTCCCCGCCTGGACAGAGAGTGCCTCGCCTGGAGCCTCGCTGATTAGCGCCGGGACCGTGGGTGTCCCTGAGCCCATCTGTCCGTGTGGCTGCTGGGTGGAAACACAGGCTGCCAAGCAAACCTGTGCTGCCTGACACGGCTCAGTCAGACCACTCCTCTGGATCAGGTGCTCTGTCAGCGTTTACCTGGGCTAGAGCAGAGCAGGGGTTGAGTCCAAAGAATTGGCTGAAACACCCCCAAAATGTCCCTCTGGTTACTACTGGGACTTTTTTTTTTTTTGCCCTACAGTCCCTGCCCTCCATCAGCAGAATGGATGTCCTCATTCCTGGCACTCCCGCAGCGTGATGCACCTTTAGTGATGGTACTAAATTAGTCTTTACTCCTGAAGCCATCCTGGAGATAAAACAGCTCTGAGAATTGCGACTAAGGAGCAGTTAATCACTGTAGATTTCGAAAGGTTTGTTATAGCTTGGGGTCTACTCCCAGATTTTTCAGGCTCATAAGGAAAAGTCCTGGGTGTCTGGTCAAGGGGCTGGGTGTACAGTGTGCCAAGGCAGCTCCCTCCCTCTGCCTGATCCCCACTCCTCAAATTAATGACTTAGAAAAATGCAAAGCAAGAGCTTTGCAGATTAAGAAATCTGCTTTGCATGTCATTTGAAAATTATGGCAGCACTTCAGTACAGCAGCAGTAAGCAATGCTCTGGGAGCAAGCTGTGTTCTCAAATACATGCTTCTCATTTATTTTCTTCTTTTTGTAGACCTGTTTTGTCGGGGTATTTAATCATCCAGTCTATATGCACAGGAGTATTATCCTATGAATCTTCCTTGCAGATTATGGAAACTAGATTTGAGATAGCTGATATAGGTATGGTGACTGTCCTCTCCTCTGTGGATTTAAAATATTTGACTTAAAATCCTGTTTCTCTTAAACTCTGCTAGTCGTGCCATGACACATTTCAAGGTTAATGTTCTGATATAGTAATATAGTTCATGTGCTGTTTTCTGTTTTAAAAAAGTGTGTTAACTTCCAACAGCTTGTGGCCTTTAGCCCAAGCAGAGTTTTTTTTTTATTTGAGCTGATTATTTCCATTTTATGTCCTAAGTGCATTACAGATGGTGTTCCTCAGGCATCCCATGACACTCCACAAAGAGCATGCTTTACTTTCAGGACTTGCTCATCCCAGACTGTTTCAGATCCAGGTCTCCAGTCATTTCCATGTTTGTAGGAAGGTGGAAAGCTCTTTGTCTGCCAAGCACAGCAGGGTGCAGGCATCAGCGGAGTGCTGCAGGACAGGAGATGGGCACAGGCTGACCCTCCCTGAAGGGTTCAGGCCCCCCTTACACAGGTGTACATGAGATGGGAGTGAAAATTTGCTTTGGTTTTCCTATAATTACCCATTGTTAAGCGATCTCATTTCCTGGGGTGTGCTGCTGACACAGAAGAAAATAACAAAACTGTGTGGCAAAACTGCCAGTACTACAAGTTCCCCCATCAGCTGATGGTACAAGACAGATAACTCAGCACTGTGAGATCCCCCTCTAGATACAGTGAGGGGTTTGCAGCTCCCTCTGCTCCTGCAGGATCCCCAAACCCTTATGGTGGGCATTACTCTGGCTGCATCCCGTGCCATGGTAGAAAATGCCCTGGGGTGGTGGAAAGGGAGAAGATAGCCAGGAGAGGGGTGCTCTCCCTCATGGGGAGGCATTTGTGCAAGCTGGAGGGGTGTAAAATGGGTCAGCATGTACCCATGACCAGTGGAAAATGAGAGGTGTTATTGCAGGGACAGTTTCCACAGCCTTCAGCAGGTGGAGGCTGATCACCACACGTGTTTACCCAGCTTCCTATTGATGCTGAGACCTGCCTTAAACAAAAAGAAAAGAAAAAAGAGTTGATGCTAAAAATACAAAGTAGAAATGAGTTGGGTAAGAGTAACAACTGCACATGAGTCCTTCCCCACCTGCTTGGTTGGAGTTTCTTGTTTTTCCTGTGCCAGAAAAAACCCTGTGTGCAGAAGTTCATAATAAAGTGCACTGAAGCTGAACGTGCAACACAGTCCCTTAGTCTGGTGGTAAATCCCAGCCTGGAGAGGGGAGGGAGCTTCTGGAAGGGTCTCTCCTGCCACTTCATGAGGTTTTGGTGGAACACCATGCCCTGGGGAAACTCACCTCTCAGCCCAGATCCCCACCAGGGGCCTCTGTGGACTTTCCACAACATAAAAATAGATTTACCACAGACAACTCACACTATCAGCCTCAGCACCCAGTGAATCCAGCAGGTAATGGTATGACTGAGAAAAACCCCCACTGCTTTGATAACATTGTTGTTTATGTAATTTATTGTTAAACTAACTCAAGCCTGGATTAATCGCAACCAAAAAGCAGGCAAAAGGTACAAGCCAGGTGAAAAGCAGATTCCATTTGTCTGTCTATATAAGGGCTTCCATGGCACTCCAGACAGGTTCCTTGTGGAGCCATGTGTGGTCCAAACCCTTTGCCATGCTCCATGGGCTGCTCTTGCCACACAATGATGATCTGGCCAAGCAAATCAACTATGCCCTTCCAGGAAAGGTGCTGACACACCTCTACCAGAATATATTCCCTAGCTTAATATATTTGTCTCACTTCTACTGTGAATATGGAAGATCCTGCTTTTAAAAAAAAAACAAAACCCAAAACCAAAACAAAACCAACAAAAAACCAGAACTGGCATGAGATTCCAGAGACAATTTACTCTTGTGGAAAAAGATGATTCCTCAGACAGTGAAACGTGCACTGACTGCGAGTAACTCCCTCCTAACCATCGCGGTAGGCTGGCATGCACTTGAGGCAGGGAAAAGCACTGCCAGTACCAATGCAAAAATGCAGTTGACTGAAAACTGGGGAACAGTAAGCACTACTTTTCCTCCCTGGAGGAAACAGCAAATGCCCTGGCTCCCTCTGAGCACGGGGCAGGGGCTGGGTGGGATGGCCTGAACCACAAGCTGTGCCGGCAGCACCGCCTTCAGTCCAGCTGGTGGGTCCCGGGTTTGCTTTTCTCCCTGGGCAAAGGTGGGGATGAGGGCAGAGGGGATTTTTAATTTGGAGGCCAGAGCCCTGGGCTTTTCTGTACATGTCTCACTCCCGTCAGTCAGGAAGCGGTGACGCAGGTTATGGGTTGGGTTTGGGGTTTTGGAAACCTTTTCTAAAAGTCGATCTCCTTGCTCCGCCGTATTTGTGAAGTGTGAAGCCGTGGTGAAGGCTGGTTGCGAGCAGAGGGATGCCAGCCAAAATGCAGCTTCTTATCAGATGTAACGGGAGGATTTTCCTGGCTATTTGTTTAATCCTCTTTGTGGGATACACAACACAAGGTAAAACAGGGTGGTTGTTCTCTCCGTAATCCTCTTTCTGGGCTACGCCGTGTAGGGCAAACAGGCAGCCTCTAAATTTTTCAAACTGGCCTTCTTTTGGGGGTAATGAGATCTACTCAGAAAATCTGTTTTGCTAATATTTAATTTTCTGGAGGGAGAATGGTAAGAAAAGGTGCTTTTTGCAAGTGGAGCATTTCAATGTCCCAGCCCTTGTGAGAAAAGATTTCATAAAGTATGTTGCTGTATGTGTGTGTATTTTCAGTCTATATATTTCAATATGTATTTTTCTAAATGTCTCTTTCATAATGGTCTGGTTACTGCTGTTACTCAGTTAAGTAGTTACAGACAAAGCATGTAATAGTTCCCATGTCATAACTCCTATGGTCTGCTTTCTTGGGGGAGTGGGAAACTACTTGTAAGTATGAGGAAACCGAACGGTTTATTTGGTACAGTATTGCAACACACAGCACTAAAACTACGAAAAGGAAATGTTGATTTATGATGGCCCCATGAGCCATGAGCCCCATGGATTGATTTCTTGCGAGAAAGAATGCTTTTCAAGCATGTAGAGTATAATTTGTCCACAAATAGAGGCTGTGATAGCGATAGACTCTCATTATGTATTACTACTCGGAGGCTGATCTTTGAGGCATTATGACCTGCTTTTTCTGTGTTGCTTATTTGTAAATTTTTCAGCTGCAGCTGTTTATTTTGTTGCCACTGTTATGATAAAAAACTTTCTTAATAATACACTAAGAGAGGAAAATAAGTATGAAAAAGGAATATGCTGTAAAAGCATCAGGAAATTACACCTGTGAAATCTTTTTTCTCTTACAGAAGAGTGTAGGAGGTAGCTGAAAGTCATGCAGTACATTATGGAAATATATAGGGCAATAGAGAAGTGTAATTACAGAGAAATGACAGAATTACAGAAACTGAGAAAAAAAATAGATGAAGTGTCAACAGGTGGAGAATGCACCAGGAGGCTTCAGAAAAAATTAATTACATGAGGCTAAGGGGAAGGACAAAATGCCACTGCTTTTATCTTTACTGTGTGATCCTTATTTTAGCTTTTTGGTATTTTTTGAAGACCCACATTTCAGTGACAGCCCCAATCAGGCACCTGGGGAGCATCAGAGCTGAAAAGGTGGGTTTACAAAACCCTGTAGTGTCTGGGAGACACCTGAACTGTCTCTCCTCTGGTGACGTGCTCCGAGAGCCTACGTAAACCCCAAATCTGCTGCTGGGGCACACCTCAAGTTTCCAACCTCCCCACCAAGGCTCATTCCATTGAACTCAGGGGCAGAGAGGGAGCCAGCAGAGGAAGGGAGAGTAGATGAGCCAGCTTTCTGCTGGGTGCCTTGTCCCCACAGATTTTCACTTTGTTTTCACGTACCTCCACCAGCTTCAAGGAGAGCTGCAGGCAGCCGAGCCCGCAGGTCCCTGTGGACGTGCCATGCCCTGAGCTGGGCATGAGCCTTGCAGTGTTTTCCCACGGGATTTTCCACAGCCTTCCTGGTGCTGTGTGCGAGGTGTGCCTGATGTGTCTGACGGCAAAGGTGTCACTTAGAATATCAGTAGCCATTTTAAGAGAAGTCCTTCGGGGTTAGTTTGGCTCTCGGTGCTTGAGCAATCAGGGCCACACAGATTACCTCCCTCTGCTCCTTTAAGCTTTACTAGGTGCTCATGAAGCTAAGAGGACCTGGTGAACACTGTGCTGGTCCTGGTGAATAACGCGTGGCTGATTCCCTCAGGTGCCCCGGTGCAGAGGGCAAGGTACAAGAGGGTGAGGTGCCGCCCTGACGCCTGGTCTGCCAACTGCATCGAGGAGCAGGGGCCCTGGTTCTACCTGCCCGCTGGTGGGGCCAACAGGATCCTTCCTCCCATGGCAGACCCGTCCCTGTAAGTTCACTTGACACACACATATATCTCATTAATGCCAGCACTCCAAAACGCCCCGTGCTGGCAGGCCTGTCACAGCGTGGCTCGCCCGTGGTGGCGCGAGGCCTCGGCTTGTTCCCTTCGGAGGTGACACTGGGGCTGTGCCTTGCAGGATGAGGCGGTACCAGGAGCTGGGTGACATATTCCCCCTCTCGGATGAGGAGTCCGGCTCCGGGTCCAGCGCCCTGGCCGGGGCAGAGCCGGCCTCGGGCTCGGGGCTGGGTGACAGCGACACCTTCTCCGAGGCCAAGCCACCCGTGTCCCTGGAGGGCCCCACGCTGCGGGAGAAGCTGTCCAAGGAGGATTTGCTCCTGTAGGGCTGCGGGAGGAGCTGTCCAAGGAGGGTTTGCTCCCGTGGGGCTGGAGGCGGCCCACACCTGCTGCTCCCTCGCCGAGTCCTCCCCACAGCCCCACATGGCGGCCTCGAGGGGGGTCGAAACCAACGCCACAGCAATAAAAACTTTGCCTTAAGGTCTTTACTGCTTTCACTCCCTCCAAACGCTGTTGTTCAGTCTGAACTGGCTTCTTCATGCATGGGGGGGGAGGGGGGCAGGCATCCCAGAGTGGGGCCCACAACAGTGAAGGAGGAGCTCATCGCACTCTGGGGGGATAAACTCGAACGCTGTGCGCGCTGGGGGCCGCCTGCCCTTTGACAGCGCCCCGTGTGTGTGGGGAACACCCGCAGGAAAGCGCTCGGGGGTGGAAGGTTTCCCACAGACGGCGACGGGCTGAGGGGAGCCCCGGCCGCGCCGCCGCCTCCCGCCCGCCAGGCGGCGCCCTCTGACGGGGGGGGCTGTGTCACGTGCGGGGGGCGTGGCCCCGCGGAGGGGGAGTGGGCGTGGCCTGGGGGAGGCCGTGAGGTCACATGACCAGGGGCGCGCGGCCGGGGGCGCTGGTCGTGGTGCGCGAGCCGGGCCGCG
>JAWWEE010000159.1:1429546-1493748 GCA_035221455.1 Xenops minutus
TGAGTGCCGGAGGGGCCGCAGGGGGCGCGTACCATGGTGAGTGCCGGGGGGGGCGCAGGGGGCAGGTACCATGGTGAGTGCCGGGGGGGGCGGCGGTGCCGCTCCGCCATCGCCTGAGGCGGCGGCGGCCTGTCCGGGGCGGTGCCTCCCGGCCGCGCTGCCTCCTTCGGGAAACACGGGGGTTTTGCGGGAGCGGGCGATCCTCGGCGCCGGGCAGAGGCGCCCCCGGCGGTGTGGGGCGCGGGTGGGGCCTGAGGCACCGCGCCGTGCCCGGGGTCCCTGACGCGGGGCTTTGTCTCTGCTGGGCCTACTGAGGCTCTCGGGCTCGGGGGGGAGCTGAGGCCGGGCTTTCTGCGCCCCTGTCAGCCGCAGGGAGTCCCCCCAGGCCACTCGGGACAGGGCTGAGTGCTGGGGGCTTGGCCCCAGTGTAGCAGAATCTCCTCTAACCCTTTTGGGACAGGACTGAATGTTGTGGGGTTTGGCCCCAGTGTAGCAGAATCTCCCCCAAAGCCTTTGGGACAGGGTTGAATGCTGTGGGATTTGGCCCCAGTGTAGCAGAATCTCCCCCAAGGCCTTTGGGACAGCTCTAACTCACCCTGATGGGCTGAATGCTATGGGGTTTGGCCCCAGTGTCGCAGAATCTCCAGCGTCTGTCTTTTGTATAAAACAGAGAGCATAGCCTGGTGTCCGGAGAGTTTCTGAAAACCCCAGTCCTCTTGTCTGCTTTCTCTGAAGCTGTAACATAATAAGCTGTTTGACGGCTTCTTAAAATACTTCTTGTTTTGCATAGTTTTCCCGCAGTGGTGTCTTCGACAGCAATTGGGGGAGATATCAGCTGTTGATTTCTTTATTCCGTATGTTCCTGCCCTTCCTGGAGGAGATCAGAGCTGGTCTCCAGCGGGCACTGTTGAGATACTCACACACAGCCCCCTGAGAAGTGATGTGTTATCAGTGTTAGGTCAGGCTGGTTACATGATGGTACAGCTTTGTAATTGGAAGGCACCCTGAGCGCCTCTTGTTTGCTTAAAGGTGATGTGCTTTCTTTGTTTGCTTAAAGGTGCTCTCTTGTTTAGTTCAGGGGAGTGTAAGGTTAATCTGGAAAATGAGTACAGTTTCTAAGGAAAAAATGTGGGCATGCTCAAAAGTATCTTCTGTTTAAGAGAGTAAAAAATTTGGGATTCTTCTTAAAACTTTCTTCTCTTGGCCTTCCCCAGTTAGTTATATATATCTCTGTGCATTAAATTAGGGCCGATTGCTGTCTTTACACATACAAAGTCATTTTAGTCTTGTGTGAGTTGTGTAGCTCCAGCTTGCACTGTGTCTTTGGAGTGGTAAGCACAAAGTCACTCAAGTGTTCCCACTGCTTAGCAGTGGCATTCAGATCAAACTTTCCTCTGGGCTCATTATTAATGCTGCATTTCAAACCTCAGGTGCCTGGAATGTCTCAGAATGTGTTCTTACTCAATGTTTTATATTAAATTGGTGAAGTGAGGATGACTGTGGTGGTTTACCCCCAGCTGGGAACTAAGCACCAGGCAGCTGGAATGGGGAGGAGAAGCAAAAGTAAAACTTGTAGGTTGAGGTAAGAACTGTACAATTGCTCCCCACCTGCTGACTGATGCCAGACCCAGATCGGCCTTTTCTGGGTACCTCCCCCAGTCTATATACTGGGCAGGACATTGGAAGGTGTGGAATATCCCTTTGGCCAGGTCACCTGCCCTGGCTGTGCTCCCTCCTACCTTTTTTGTGCACCTCCTGACTGGCAGGGCATGAGACACAAGAGTCCTTGACTTAGGATAAACCTGACTTAGCAACAACTGAAACATCGGTGTGTTATCAACATTGTTCTCATTCTGAATCCAAAACACAGAACTGTGCCAGCTACTGAGAACAGATCAACTCTGGAAGAAATTATTTCTAGAAGAAATGAACTCCAGCTGAAACCAGGACTGTTTCATGTATACCAAATTCATCCAGTTGAAACAGATGTTTTTGTGGAGAACATAGTGTGATTTCTCAAAAAAAAGCCCAAATCATGGTGAATTAGTGAAGTGTTGTCTGCTTTAGTACATCAAAGCAGATTAGTGCCTAATTCTTGGGAGGAAAGTGTTGGCTTTTGTACTAATCTTGTTGAGTTTCCCATAGAGGCACTAACTTGTTTTGCAGCTTGTTGTCAGGAGTGTTTGTGTGAGGTCAAAGGATGATCTCTCGTAGGGTCTCGTATGTGGTGCCGCTCAGAGTTGGAGCCTGGGGAATGCTGTGGTGAGCTGAGCACAAACATTGTGTCTGCAGCAGGGCTACAGGTACACCTGTAACACCCCCTGTCTGCTGGCAGAGCTGTGGAGCTGAGGTGCTTGTATGAGGAGCTGCTGCCTCTCCAAGCTGCTGGTACTCTCATTGTTAAGAGAACTGTGGGGTGTAGGCAGAGGCAGGAAATAAAGTCCCTAATCCCCTTCCCCAACTAGGAGGATGCTTTAGGCCTTGCATTTATTTTGTTTCTTTTCACCTTACTGCCTTCTAGTAGTTTTGGTTTTAGTACTGGTAATTACACTGTGTACTTTTTACAAATGTTATATTTTGCAAGAGCTGTCACTGCTTGTTACTGACACGATTTCAGTTATTTGCTGGATGAACAACTGTTCTTTGTCATCACTATTTCTTGTGTCTCTGATACATAATGGCTTTGTAACTTCAGGGAAGCACAAATATTTTTCCCCAGTGTATAGTGCACAGCTGCAAGTAAACATCATATTTAAAATGGAGTGTCCAGTGTGTAGTAACTTATCCAATTCTTGTATTCCAGAGTTTTCTTGGAAACCTTTTTGTTCCTGTTTGTGAGATTGATGTTGTTCTTAATGATGCTGAAACACGAAAACCAGCAGAAATCAAAACAGAAGATGGTAAAGTAGAAAAGCATTTTCTCTTCTATGATGGAGAGTCTGTTTCAGGAAAGGTAAATTTTTTTTTAAAAATGACTGTTAATTACATGCAAATGCTTATAAGAAGGTAAATGAAAAACTGCTCTAAGAGCTGCATTTTCAGCTTGTCTTGTTATTCAAAGAGAAAACAGTGTTTTGCTCTATATGCTCTTTTAGCCATAATCATTCAAGCAGCTGATAAAACTGAACATTTTTGCACAGCAGCTATTTATTTATTTGTTTCTGTGTTTATGAGTTAGCTTTTTGTGCAAAGATGTACAAGCCTGTCATTCCTTCTGATGAGAAAACTGTTCCAAACTGGATCCCCCTTCTTCCCCTTCCCCTTGAACTCCCAAATCCACAGTCCAACGCAGTTAACAGTAATCTTTGGCTGGCACAGTCAACCTGCTTTGCATACCCTGAAGATAACCCCGTGTTTCATGCCCTGAAGTGGTTTCTGGAACTGCATCAGAGGAGCAACATATGAAGTTCACCTGGCTGCTGAATCAACAAGAGTTTTCTTAGTGAGAAAAAAAGACCATGAAACTGAGATTACCAGAGGGATTTCTCTACTTTCAGTGTTGCACTTAGGAACTCCTTGTTTCACTCTCTTTCACTGGAGCCATCCTCACCCTCTGAATATTTCTGTTATGATTCACTTTTCCTCCAAAAAGCTTGAGCTGGGTATTGGCTTCTGAGATTGACTCGTGAATACCTACTTTGATCTTGACTGACCTGTTGTCACTGGGCATCTTCCTGCTCTGGAGATACCATTCCATGCAAAGATCTTGGTTTTCCAGAAAGTTCCTTCCAGGGATGTAAAACTTGCACAAGAATTGGCCTCAAACTTGGGAAGCTGAGGGAGAAGCTTGTGATCACTGTCTGGAGCACTGCTTGCTTGTGTTGGTGATGCCCGAGAGGTGCTTCCTGAGTTGTGCCTAGCACAGGCACAATGGGATGAGGAGGTCTGGAACACCAGGCAGTTATTGGACAGCTTTGCTCTACCCCTTCTGTTTTTTCACTATAAAGATGGGATATTCAAGTGGTTTATTTCCTGCTGAGGTATTGACAATATCCCGGACTTCAAAGCATGGGAATTTCTCTGGTCATCATTGCTTCATAAGAAAATAACATATGCTTAATTTTTATATGTTTCAATAGAAAGTAACCTTGCGGAATCTTTTCTTGTCTATTTGTGAGACTCAAAGTCAAAAGGGAAGGCCTTCATAGTAGATTTCATCATCTGTTATTTTTCACTGACTTCTCCTACACCAATATTTCGCTGCAGTCTGCTGAGGAAGGGACTGAAGCTCACTTGACTTGAAAGGAATGCATCTCATGGCAGTTCCTTTTTGGACTTCCAAATGTGACTGTCAGAAGATGCTTTGAAGCTCTTGTCCTTCAGAGATGGCAAGCGGATCACGACCGGCCTGTGTGAACTCTGCTTAAGCTCTGGCTTGGATCCTTAATTTTGAGACTTGAAAGTTTCAAGCTCAGTTATTAAATTCAGTCTTGTGGACTTTTCTTGAATGCTTTAGTGGTGCCTTTCAAATGCTTAATTTCATAATCAGCTGTTTGATTTGGCTGCCTTCAAGCTGAGGTAGGGCCATTGAGAAGAGGTCTTAGTTTTCATTGGCATGTACTAATATGTTTTCCTTTTTACTGAGATCATGTTTTAGAGTGAAAGTGTTGAAAAAATTAACTGTTTGTTTGGTTATTTTTTTCTTTCTACCTTGGTAGGTGAATGTCTCCCTTAAGCATGGGAAGAGACTAGAGCACCAAGGAATTAGAATTGAATTTGTAGGACAAATCGGTGAGTTTAAGCTATAAAGGGGCTGTTGGGTACTTGTGGCTTATGGAACTTGGCAGTTGTGACTGTCAGCAGTTTGGCTCAAAAAATGCAACCTGATTGGATTAGTGGATGATAAATGCCAAAAGAAGGTTCTCTCCTGCTTATTTTAAAGGAAATGATTTACTAATTTTTGCTAGTCAGAAAGTCATTGGGAGAGAGCTATACATGTGAGGGAGAATGATGAATATTCAGTCTGTGTCAGACTAATTAAAAATTTGATTAAGTGACCACCAGAGATTTCTGAAAACTAAACTTGTGGTCTTCCTTATTATGGCTCTGAACTAGAAGAGACATCGAAAAGAAATTATGGGGCATCCTATAGCAAAATACTTCTAAAAATTCTATGGTACTTGGGTCTCTACAACCTGGTTTTATACTGTTAACACAGACCATGATTGATTCTTCAGAGGTTCTCTGTGCTTTTTACCAAGATAATGTGGTATTGACATCAAACATGTAAATTTCTTATGACTGTACCTAAGTCTGCTGTGATTTGAACTATGAGGGATCTTTATTATCTCTAACTTCTACTAGTTAAGATAATCTCTCTGCACTCAGACTGATGCGAAAATTCCTTCCCTCTTAGAGGGCTGTTTGCATTGTTGTCCCACATGGAAGGAATTGCTCAAGTTTCAGCCTCACACAATTGACTTGGCTTGGAATTTCACAGGTTGTCTGTTTCTGATCAGTCAGTAGGCTCCAGTACCCCGTGTCTGAAGGGTTGTGGAGCAGGTCTGACTGAGTACTGGCACCTGCTGCTTTATGCTTTGAGGTTTTGAGCAGGGGGAAAGCTTTCAGAATAAAGCAGAAGTGTGATGGGAACGAGGCATTTAGAGATGGGGGAAAAAATAGAGCTTGTGTATGTCAGCTGCATGTACTCTGTTGTCTTCTAATAGCTGTACAGGTTGTTTTTCATCTACTCTAATTTATAAATTCTCTAAATGACTTTATTTTGATGTAGTGTTTCTTGAATTTTCTGTGTTTCTGGGACTTTGTGTTGTGCTATTGCTTAGGAGACCATGGAGTTATACAGAAGTGGTTGGTTTAAGCTACTCTTTTTGTACTTGTCCATATTTTCTTGCATCCTTCCAATTTTCAATATAGTAATGCAAAGAACAGTCCACTAGTGTGATCTCTGCAGTATTTGGAGACTAACTCAATGTCAAAGACTTACTTTAAACCAGCTCTTCAGAGTACAGCTTTCGTGCCTGCCACAAAAAGTATTGGATATGCAGCAGTAAATAAACTCTATATTAGATAAATGCTTGTTGTAGCAAACCAGGTGCATCTTAGATAATTTGGGGTCATACTAGAAAATAAAAGGTTACTATTTTCTGTCAGTTTCTACTAAATTGGCCATAATAAACTGTGAGGTTGATGTGTTTAGTTCATCTGCTCTTTTCTGAAAAGCTTCAGTCTGTGTAAAACCAAGTACTGTTGAAGTTCACTTTTGAATTGTAGAGAAGCTTATTTTTAGATACTGAAGTGCTTGGGTTTGGATTTTGAGGGTAATTTTTATGGTAATTCTCAGTGAGAATTGCCTGACAGAGATGTAGGGATGGATAGCTGACCCTGCTCAGGGGACAGAAGATGCTGTTGCTGTGAAACTGCTCTGTCTGTGCTCATGTGGTAAGAGCTGACTTCTACATGACTGACTTAGACCAGGGGCCATAATAAGCCATTTGATTGTAGACTATTAGTAACAATAAACCCTTTGATAGGTGCTGTTAATCTGCAGGAGACCTGTTAGGATCACTGGCCTGTCTTAAATGAGCCAGCCTTGGCATTGCTTAGGTTTTGCCCCTGCAGCAATAAATGCTGGAAGCCAAAAGCAGGCAATGCTAATTACAGAGCATGGAAGACAAGAAGTACTTATTAAAGCAAGCTAAACTGTCATTAGAAGACAAAGCTATGCTAGTGAAGCTTTGAATGTGCTCTGTTCATTGCAGTTAGCTCTTCAGGAATACTTCCTGTAGATTGCTAGAACTGAAGGTGATTTGAAAACCTGGACAAAACGTTTGGTCAGATATGTGAACTTTAAATTAATTGCTTCTGTTATACTCTCCCACCTGCTTCTACCAAATCACAGTTTTGTTTGCTAAAAATTAAACACTAAAACATGTTTTCCTTTAACTTTCTAACTTTAGAACTCTTCAATGACAAAAGCAATACCCATGAATTTGTAAACTTAGTGAAAGAACTGGCCTTACCTGGAGAACTGACCCAAAGCAGAAACTATGACTTTGAATTCATGCAGGTTGAAAAGCCATATGAATCGTACATTGGTGCCAACGTCAGACTGAGGTTTGTAACTGCTAAGCCTTCTTTCTTCTCCTCCAGTGCAGAAAATCCATAATTTAGCAATTACGCTGCCTCCCTTCCCTCCTTTTGGTTATTTAAGGGGACATGTATCAGCCAGTAATAGTGTGTCTTGATTGGAGTTGTTGGGATCATGTTATAATGTGGCCTTATTCTTAGTTTGGAATTGGTTAGTGCCATTTGTATAAGTAAAATGCTTTCAGTTCAATGAAGGGAAGACAGTCCATGTTTCTCCTTTTAAAAAACCAACATACCCACAACTGAAAACACTTCGACATTTCTACATTTGAGTCTTCTGTCTTGTACTTTGGTGTCTTGCTCTTTTTACTTGTTCTTATGAGAATGTACACTGATCTTTCAAAGAATACCTGTTCTTCAGAACACAGGGGCTTTTACTTAGTAATTCTGAGTAATTTTGGGTAACTCGGTGGCTTTTTTTTAGGTATTTTCTAAAAGTGACAATCGTGAGACGGCTGTCAGACTTGGTGAAGGAATATGATCTGATTGTTCACCAGCTCGCTACCTACCCAGATGTAAACAACTCCATCAAAATGGAAGTAGGCATTGAAGACTGTCTCCATATAGAGTTTGAATACAACAAGTCAAAGTAAGTGTCAGAGCAAAACACGTTCAAGTAAATAACTTGGGGTAAAAGGGCACAGTGTGTAATATTTGATGAACAGCCTTGGCTTCTGGAGACTTAAAATATAAAGTGCTAATTACACAATGGCCTTCTTTGAGAACTGCTTGTCTGTTCTTCCTGCAGTACTAACAGGAAGCTCACTAGCAAATATTTGAGACTTGATTTTTGTGTTTATGCCTTTTCAGTACGACTGCAGCACTTCCTTTCACTAATCCTGCAATGAGGGGAATATTCTAGTTGTGCTGGTGTGGCTGAGGTGCTTAGCTCAGGGAGATGTGAGCTGCAAGGAGTTAACAGGCAGATAACATAACTGCCTGTGTAACTTGTATTCAAAAAGGTGTGAAAGTTGTATCTATTCTTTAATGAAACCCCCATTCTGTTCTTTTAAAGGTATCACTTAAAGGATGTGATTGTTGGAAAAATTTATTTCCTCTTAGTGAGAATAAAAATCCAGCACATGGAGTTGCAGCTGATCAAAAAGGAGATTACTGGAATTGGTAAGAGAAACAAAATGCCAGTTGAGCCTTGTGCAGTCCTGGTTAGCGAAGTCAGTAGTTGCAGCTTTGGCTAAGCTGGTGGTCAAGTGCTACTTTCACGCTGACTGCCATTTGCAGTTTGTGCTTTGGTAATAATACTTTGTAGTATGCTTGCTTTGGCCACGTGTAACTGGCATGCAAGACAAAGGCAAAAATGCAGTGCTGTGTTCTTTTAAACGCTGCAGAGTGGAAATCATGTGGTAAAGCTTTGTAAATATTTGAGACTGAAGTGTGTGTTCTCACAGTTAAAACTTGTTTCACCAGGACCCAGTACCACAACAGAGACTGAAACCATTGCAAAGTATGAAATAATGGATGGTGCACCAGTTAAAGGTAAGTAACTGTGCTTGTTTTAAAGGGAAAGCTTTTGGTGTGAAAACTGTGTTTGGAACATGTGGGGCAGAAGAGATGGCTTAGAGAATTATTTTTTTTTTTCCTGCAGAAACCACACTTCTCCTTAGCTTGCTGAAATTATGGTGGATTTTTCTAGTCAAAGCAGACATTTTTACTGACTGAGGGCATTTCACTTGGGATCTTAGTAACTTTTACCCTTATTTACCATTGGAAATTCTATGACTGATCCTTTTATCAAACCTGACTCCGTGATGTTGGCCGGCCTTAGGGAGTTCAAAATGCTGATCCTTCTGCCTTTTCTGCCTTGCAGTGAGGAGGGGTTCCCACTTTTCATTTCATACTTGCCTCTGTGCTCAGTGTTAGGTTTGTAATTTTTTTGGTGGTTGTTTTTTCTCTCTTCTTATTAATTCTATTTATTTTTACTTTTTATTGTATTTTTGGGGATGTGTGTGTATTTTTCTTCTTTAACCAAGGAAGGGGCACAGACAGTGCTTGGCAAACTGTCTTTATTTTGCATGTTTTCTGAAACTGTTAATTCCAGTTTTGAGGAACTATTTTATGGTTTCTTTTTTTTTTTTTTTTTAAGGTGAATCCATTCCTATAAGACTATTCTTAGCTGGCTATGACCCAACTCCAACAATGAGGGATGTGAACAAAAAATTTTCAGTGAGGTACTTCTTGAATCTGGTGCTTGTGGATGAAGAAGACAGACGATACTTCAAACAGCAGGTATGATCTGCAGCAATCTTGTTGCAGAATTATCTGGGCTGTTGTACAAAAGACTCTGTGGGTAAAACGAGCTATAGATGCATTGGTTTGCTTGTTTTCTTAAACTGCTCCAGAGTGAGTTCTCCTCTCAGCATTAGCCCAGGTTCAAACCTGCAAAATTGTAATAAGGGCTAAGACATTTGGCTGAAAATGTTACAAAAGATGAGGTGATGCTGAGGAAAGGAATAACCTAAAGGATCACTGTGTGGGTTATATCAGAATCTTCCTCTTAAACAGTAGACAAGGCAGAATAATTAGACATGGAAAATAAGAGGTAGCTGGAGCATACAGTGACTATGCTGGCTTTGGATTTTGAGAAAAGGAGGAAAAAAAAATTTCTTGAACCCTTTCATAGTATTGAAGTTGGCAGTGGGATAGTTCAGGAAGAGGTGACTGCTCAAGATTGCAGGTGTTCAGGCAGTAACTAAATTTGCCGCCTTAGTTGTGTTGTCTTTCTGTTACTTTCATATGAACTGCACTGTTAAGCAGATGCAGAGGCGTTTGTGTGGGGTGTTGTCTTTGATTATTTTTTTTACTTTCCCCAAAGTATTTGTTTATCAGGAACTTAAGGTACTTGATGCTGCTGTCTTAATGGTAAATGGTGGTTTCAAAGTAGTTTTTCTTCTTCAAACAGGAAATAATTCTATGGAGAAAAGCTCCTGAGAAGCTGAGGAAACAACGAACAAACTTTCACCAGCGATTTGAATCTCCAGAGTCACAAGCATCTGCTGAGCAGCCTGAAATGTGAACTGGTCTAAGGTGAAAAACTTTGCAATGCTTCAGCAGGTTAAAGATGGCAGCAGCCTGTGGGAAAAGAAGGCCAAAATTCCCATTACAACTGTCTTCCTTCATCTGGCAGTGCTGCGTTTCCCATACTACTAAAGCATTCTTCAGTTAAACATTCAAGTATGTATATACATTTAAAATAAAGTGCTTTCTCAAACACTGGAACTTTCTTAAGCTACTATTTTATACTGCACATTTACTTTTATTTGATAATGTTATATGCACTTGGATATGTGTAAGCTTAAATCTAGTTATTTCCAGGCATGGTAGGCTGCTGTATTTGATTTTTGCTGCTCACCTCTACAGTGTAGACTAAAGCATTTCCCTTCTCTCATGTTGTTTATTGCATGTTTCTTTCCAATGTTGCTTATTTGCTTTTGTTTTATTTTGAAAGTGCAGTAAGACACAATTGACTAAATCACACTAAAAATCAAGGTTTACAGCGCATTTGTCCTGAGACTCCTAATTACTACATTAGACAGGGTTTAACTGAAGCTGCGTGTACATGCACTGTGACTGTGATAACTGGAGCCTTCAGACGCCTCACAAGGGTTCTAAGAGGCTTTGAATCTGTCAGTAGCAAAGAATGGAAGCATCTTTGCCCTCCCTCCCCTATTTCTCTATGAATTTTTTCTAAGGCTTTCCCATGAGTCACTCCTGACTTTTGGGGGCTCTGTTGCCCAGTAATTAGCAGCTTTAGAGATGATCTCATGAGTTCACCCTCAGGTGATGGGCAGTAAAGTATTTGGACATAGTTACCTCTTATTGATGAAGTAAATGCTGGTAACACTGATTATTTTGCAAATATGTGAAACTGTGTTTCCTCCTGGCTTCATGCTTCCACTGTCTTCACAGTCTGTCTCCCTAACTGTCTGACAGGAAAGGAAAAACCTCCTCAAAGAGCATCCTTTTGAGCCTCTTAGAGGGCAAACAAACTTTCTGGAGTCTTCTGGAAAGGTATATTGAAGCCAGGCAAGCTTTTAACCTCAGACGCTTGCCTGGCACAGCAGGTTGTTTGTCTTTATCATCATCTCGTGGGCATTTAGTGTTTGAAGAAGTAGCTTTAAGGAGTTAGCCAGCCTTCCTGTGTTCACAGCAGGGTCTGTCCCAGAGGGGCTTGGGCAGAAGTCACAGCCTGCTGTGGGGAAGGTGACTTGCACTTGTGGTTCACTCGGCCTTTAAGCCAAGGCTTCTCAACCCCGGTGCAAGTGTCATTGGTAACCTTACTTTATGAGTAAGTAAATAATCGAATTACATTTCTGTAAGAACTGTTTTATTACTGCGGCACTTTGATAAAGCAGAGACTCTGTGTACTTTATGCTAGGATACTCCTAACGCAGATATCTTCGGCCGAGAGCAAATCCAACTCCCTCATGTAAGTGCCTGTTCAGAAGTTTAAAAGAATAAAAAAAAAAATAATAAAAAAAAAAAGCCAAATATTTTCATGGTCGCTTGCATGTTGTAAGCCTGGGAAGGGTGATTTTGAAAAACCTGATTGTATTTAACCAGCCTCAGATCACGGAGCCGTGTGTACCGAGCAGGGAGCCCTCCTGAGCTGCTATTTGAACTATTAAACAGCTGTATTCTCACTCGGTGTGGGTTTGTGTGTGTTCAGTGCGTGCTGCTCCTCCCTGAGGGGCACCCTGGGAGCCCTCCTGAGCTGCTATTCCAACCTTTAAACAGCTGTATTCTCACTAAATGTGGGTTTGTGTGTGTTTAGCACTGCCCGTTCCCTGAGGGGCGGCCGGGGACCCCTCTTGAGCTGCTCTTTGAACTTTTAAAGAGCTTTATTGCCACTAAATGTGGGTTTGTGTGTGTCCGGCGGGCGCTGCCCTCCCTGAGGGGCCGGGCCGCCCTCATGAGCTGCCACTCGAACTTTCAAACAGCTGTATTGTCACTAACCGTGGGTTTCTGTGTGCCCGGCGGGCGCTGCCCTCCCTAAGGAGCACCCGAGGAGCCCTCCTGATCTGTTATTCAAACTATTACACAGCTGTAATCCCGCTAAACGTGGGTTTGTGTGTGTTTAGCGCTGCCCGTCCCCTGAGGGGAGTTGGCGGGGCCACCGTGAGGGGGCGGGGCCACCATGAAGGGGCGGGGCCACAGTGGGGGGGCGGGGCCACAGTGGGCGGGAACACCGTGTGGGGGGATCGATGCGTTGCCGCGCATGCGCGCGGGGCGGGGCGGTGAGGCGGCGCGCGGGGCGATGACGCAGGGCGCGCGCGCCGGCGGCCGCCCTTGCCCGCGGATGAGTCGGTGCGCGTGGCCGCTGCTGAGGCGGCTCCCGGCGCGCGCGGGGCTCGCCCTCAGGCATGGCCGCCCCGCCGCCGCCGCCTCGCCGCCTCCACCGGTATCGTCATCATCATCGGCATCGTCCTCCTCAGGGGACGGCGGCTCCCGCGCCCCCGACACCTCGCTCTTCGTGCCCGTGCCGCTGAAGGCCGGGCTGGGCGGCGCGGCCGGGGAGGACGTGGGCGCGGAGCTCACGCGGCCCCTCGACAAAGGTGAGTGAGGGGACGGGCGGCGGCAGGGAGGCCTCGGCCGCCCTCCGGAGACGGGGCCGCCAGTGCTTGTGGCCAGTCGTGGGGCACTCAGTCCCGGGAGGGCGCTGAGGGGCTGGGGTGAGTCCAGAGGGTGGAAGGGAGCTGGGGAAGGGGCGGCAGAGCAAGGCTGGTGGGTAGCTGGGGGTGTTTATCCTGGGGAAAAGGGGGCTCAAAGGGGAACTTCTCGCTCTCTGGGACTGCCTGAGAGAAGGGGGGAGCTGGGGGAATGGGGCTCTGCTCCCAGGGAACGGCCTCAGGCTGGGCCAGGGGAGGGGCAGGGGGGACAGCAGGAGGAATTTCTTCACAGAAAGGGGGATTAAACACTGGGCTGCCCAGGGAGGCGGTGTTCCTGGAGGCGTGTGAGGAAAGACTGAACATGGCCGTGGTTTAGTTGACATGGTGGTGTCAGGCATAGGTCGGGCTCTGTGAGCTCGGAGGGCTTGCCCAGTCTAATTGATTTGGTCCTGTGACCCTCCTGAGCCGTGCAGGGCTGTGTCCTGCTGAGGGGAGCCGGCCCTCGCTGCTCTCGGGTCCTTTCCTGGAGCTGTATCCCCTGGGAGCAGGGCTCTCCCTGTGGGTTGTCTGGCCGGTGCAGCGGGATAAAGGCTGTGGGGTGAGGTAACACCACTGATACTGGGGTTTTGCTGGGCAGGCCTGGCCTGGGCAGGGCCAGGGGCTGGACTTCGATGATCCTCGTGGGTCCCTTCCTGCTCAGAATAGTCTGGGATTTACCGGGGTCATTAGCTGTGCCGTGGGTAGAGGAAACACTCTGCTGGCCTGGTTCCTCCACTCCCTGTTTTGGAGCAGTCGGGCCAAAGGTGCTCAGCATGGGGCAGGTCCTGCGGATAAACGGGAGTCTTGTGGCATTCTGGAACCGTGACTGTACCTGAACTTAGAAATCACAGTTTTCTCAAATATTGGTGTTATAGACAGAAGAGCATTGTCTTGTGTGAGTGTGCCAAGATCAAAAGGGGCAAAGTGCAGTGACGGGACCAGGGGGAATAGCTTCAAACTGCCAGAGGGCAGGGTTACATTGGATGTTAGGAAAAATTTCTTCCCTGTGGGAGTGGGCAGGCCCTGGCATAGGTTGCCCAGGGAAGCTGTGGCTGCTCCATCCCTGGAAGTGTCCAAGGCCAGGCTGGACGGGGCTTGGAGCAGACTGGGCTAGTGGAAGATGTCCCTGCCCATGACAGGGGGTTGGAATGAGATGAACTTTTAAGGTCCCTTCCAGCCCAAACCAGTCTTTGATTCTATGACTCTATGATCTGTAATGATTTGATAAATAAGAAACAAGTTTTTGATCATTTTGGTGTTTGTTGGTCTCAAAGCATTGAGGCTGTAAATGGGAACTTTTTCCCTCATATCTTCTCGTAGTTAAGTGTTCTGAAGGCATATTATCTGTATTAACTCCAAAGTATAAGAAGCATGGGAAAATGATCTTAATTATTCAGAACTGTGGAGAAAGGAATACCTGACCCTGAATGCTAAAAAAAACCTAGCTAGGAAGAATCCTGAACAGCTGAAATCTGTGTTGTTGTTAGACTTGTCTTTCATACAAGTAGTGCATTCCTAAGGTGCCAATAAATATGAATGGTGGCATCTTACTTGTATATTACTTGTTGTCCCATTTATTAGAGAAGCAGTTTTATTGGATTCGTTTAAAGGTATAACTAAAATACTGTGGGAAAATAAGCATAGATTTTGTCTAGGCTCTACTAGGTTGCTGAGAGAGAACAGATTGGCTAAAATTATGTATGTCCCCACGGATGAAAATTGACTACTTCGAACAGCCTGAAGTTCTTTCATGTGAGACTTGAAGGGAATGCCAGCCAGGTGACCAGGGTGGTGCTCATCTGGCTTGTTGGCCTGTAGTGCTCTCTGTTGCTGTCAGTAATTCTGTGTTTTGAAACCCAGTAATGTTAAAGAGAACACTGAACAAGACCTTCCTAAGCAAATTCCTGGTTTTTAAAAATTAAATAACTAGTCTTCCTCTGCTTCCCCCCTCAGGTTCTGTCCACACGCAGTATTATGCATCTGTTTTTTTGGTATTTTGAACAAATATGTTCTGTCAGATTCTGCTATCGAGTACTAGGTTGTCTACAAGTCAACTAGATTTAACAAAGAAAGATGTCTGTTGGCAGCCTTTCTGATTAGAGCCTGTGAATGAGCTTTGTTAGTGGCAGCTTACTGTAATTGTAGTGTGAATCATCTTGTAAGCTTGTTACTCGCTTAAATGAGAATGATCTTGGTTTTCACATTAGTCAAACACTGTCAGGAAGACAAAATCCTTTTCTGAAGCTTACTTTTGCAAAACCAGTTTTGTAAAAACTTCATAACAAACCTGGAATTAATTCACTACATATGTTTTCCATGACTTTACAGGAAGTGTACCCCTGTGAGTGCTGATGTGTGCTTTCAGTTCTGGTGTATCTGGTAGGCTAAACTTAGGAGGAGCTTCGCTTTTGAGCTTTTCTTTTGGGATTATGGCAGGATATCTCTTTCTGTAGTATTTCACTGCTGTTACATTTTAAACCATTCATTGCTGTGCTGATATATTTATGTGATGCCTTTATTGTAAAAGGCCTAAATGCACTGTGTCATGGGAGACAATAGAACAATATAAAATTTCTGTAAGATGGAGTGATTTAAGTGGTGTTTGCCAAAGCCCTTGTATGATCGCCTTATAAAACAAGCTGATTGGTAAGTGACTGGGTGACATGGGAGCACGTTATAGTGAAATATCTATGGAGCAGTTATGTTAAAAAAAAAGAGAAAAGGAACTGTGTTGTTAAACATAGGTAGGAGGGTGAAAGGAAGCAAGAGGTCAGCTCATGCTTGTAGTATCAGAAGAAGGGAGTGTAAAGAGCCATGAGAGAGGAGTGGGGTGGCTTAAAGAAATTTGATCTGCTCTCAGTACAGAGGGAGAAAGGTTGGTACCTGGCTTCATGACCTTCAGCGTCAGGCCTGAATATTGCCAGGTCAGTGGACAGCACAAATTTGGTTTGGTTTGACTGTTGGCCCTTTGCTATAGAGATGATCCATTATCCATTTTTTAATAAGCATAAATAACACTCTTCTGCATGAAGCACTTTATGATCAGAACTTTGTGCCATGTAGCTTTGGGACCCCTGGATATGGGTATTGATTTGGAACCCTCATGCTCAGTTGTCATATTGAATGTCAGTTCTGTGGCCTTGGTTGTCAGACCAGGGGGCTGTTATTCCTGGTGGAAAATGCCAGGAAAGACAAAGTGTTGGCAGCAGTTCACATGTCAGAAACAGGAGGTGCCTGAACAAGGGTTTAGTTAGGTGTACAGGCTTACTTGGACTGGACAGTGGAAGTCTAATAGTTGTGGAGGAATTGTAAAATCAAGCAGTTCAGCTGCCCCAGTGGTAGCATATAGCCTGACTGAAATGGACTGTCATCATCAGAGATACAGGGAAATGACTCAAAAGTCTTCCTGCAAACAGGCCTGAAACATCTGAACAAATCTGGTACGCTGGAGACTAGCTCTGTACTTTCTGAGCATAACTGCAGTCGGGCTGTCTTTGTACACAGAACCGTAAAAATGCTGCTGAGAAGTCACAGTAATTGAGGAGTAAGAGGTAAAGCACAGTTCTAGGATGGGGAAATTTCAAACTGGGAGTGAATGGTAAGGGTGGTGTGAGGCAGGACTGAGTGTGTACCCTCATTGCTACCTGTATGTGGATTCAGCCCCTGTGGGCTGCAATGCGAGCTTTGGTTGGTTTTGATTTACAATATTCTTAAGTATTTGTGCTTAGGAAGGATCATGACCTTGGATGTTGAGGGCTGTGATGGTCCCAATGTCATGTTGCCTTGGATAGTAACAAGTGTTTAGGCATTGACCTTTTCATCTTGTAGTAAGGCCAGTGGGCTGCGAATTCAGCTCTGTGGCCGATGATGTGGTAACTGTTAGAGCTTCTTAGGGAAGCTCTGAAGGCAATTTAGCCTTGTGCTTCCTTGTACTGCCCAACCTGTCTTTGCTTTTGGGGCCCTTAAATATTTCCTGATGAGAGTGTGGATCCCTTTAGGAAATGTAATCCTGCTGGCAGCATTGCTTAATTGCCTTTGGGAACATTTCAGACTGTGAGTGAAGCCATCACTGGGCTCCTGTGGCCGTGGACAGGGTATGGGACGTAGCTGCTGCCCTTGTGCATCTCAGTTTGCTATACTCTTGCCACTTGGTGATTTCATTATGCCAAGTGGACTAGCTCTGTTACGTAGCTTTTTAGAGAGGCAATGTTTCAGTAATTCAAGGTTGATCTCACAGAAGCTGTTTGTGTCATGGCAGAGTTACAGAGTTAGCTGCAGAGAGCAGAGCTTGACAGAGTTGTTTTCAGTGACTTGTGCTGGCAAACCAGCAGTGTGTCGCATTATTTTTATCATTCCTAGCATTTTATAAGACAGGGTTCATAGACTTGAGTAACATAAGTTTATGAATAGATGCTCGTGATATTTGCTAGATTTTTGTGAATTTGTGATCTGCTACAGATGGAGAAGGGAGACAGTTTGCCACAGTGATTTAACTAACATTTAGTCAATTAAATTCAGAGTGTGAGTAAATACAAATTTATTACAACACTGAACTTACCTTTTAGGATAGGGAAAGGGTTTATTAATAACTCTATAAGAGATTTTACATGAACAAAACTCAGTAGTTTCTGATATATATGAACAAACTGTTAAGTTTTCTTCTTTCCTTCTTTAGTTAACCTGAGAAAAGGAAGAATACTGGGTCTGGTTTAAATGATTGTTCTGGAGAGTCTGTCTTGGAAGAAGGTACCTCAGGAGGTTTAGTAAAAGCTGTCACCAAGTAGTTTAAGCAGATTTACTTTTCACATTGAAACCTGCTGTTTCCTGGTGGGTGCTGATAAAAAGCAAACAAAAACCCACCCAAAAATATTAGTTTGCTCCATAACATGTTGGCTGCAGGTGCCCACCTTTATGCTTTGTCCTGTCAAGTACCAGGGAGAGTATCTCAAATGCTGACCTCATCTTCATGGTACTTTTTACTCTGCTGCAGTTGAAGATGGTCCTTCTCTACAATAGTGTTAATTGTTGACTGTGTTTATTTTGGGGAGAATTCGTTTGAGTCTCTTCAGCATGGCAGAGATTCCCTCCCTGCAGAGTGAGGAGACTATAAACCAGGGTCTTTGGGCCAGCAGAATGTGATTTAATTTTGAGCAAACTAAAAAAAAAATACTCTTTTTCTGCAGGTGAAGTTCTGAAAAACTTAAATAAATTCTACAAAAGAAAAGAAATCCAAAGACTAGGAGCAGAAAATGGATTAGATGGTAAGATGATGTTCTAAGTTTATTTTTAATGTGAAACCTGTTTTAGTTCAGATACAGTGTTAGGTAGAGCTCATCTTTTTATGAGTCTCACAACACTGCTTATTTATGTTGTCTCTGTCACTGAGTTCAAGTAACATTTATATTTACTTTTAATAGCTTTTTTATTAGTTTTTAACGGACTGCTTCAGTGTTTTGGTGGATATTTACAAATACAGTTTTCTGATCCTGGTCACATTAATTTTGTTCCTTGTTTTGTTTTTTTTGCAGCTCGCCTGTTTCACCAAGCCTTTATAAGCTTTAGGAAGTATATCATGGAATCCAGCTCTGTGAGTGCTGATTTGCATATTATTCTCAATGATATATGCTGTGATGCAGGCAAGTATCTGGAGTGCTTGTAAAATAAAATTTTGCATTTCTTCCTAGTTTTTGACCTGTGTGCTTTACCTAAGTACCTGTGGACCCCCCACCATGCTGTCAGAGAGGTTAAAAATCCCTGCTAGGATTTGTGCCCCTCCTAGGGAGTGTTCTGTTCTTAAACCTTCTGGAGTGGAAACAAGAGGTGGAGGTGTTGTTTCACAGCATCTCTTCAGGCTGAAATGGAAATGGGACTGTTGTGTTTATTCCCCTGAACAATCCAGTAGACACTAGGGGGCATTTGGAGAGCTCTGGCCTGGCCAGGTGGCTCTAAGGATTGGGAATAGAGCTCTGACAGTGCTGGTTCCCTGTGGCACTCCCAGAGGTGTTTGCTTGCTCAGTGCATCCTGTGTTGTCATTAACAGCACTGAGAGGTGATGCCACTGGGGACAGCAGAACCAGCTTTGTGCACGGTTTGAGCTGCAGAACTTTGGCATAGCATGTGTGTTCTAACAGTGGGAATTTAAATGTTACAGTGGCCATTAGTTTTGTCTTCAGATGTAAATGTGTATATTCTGAATGTTGACAGGAAGTTGTCTCTCTATTACTTGTGCGTAAAACCTTCCACAGGGTTTTCTTATTTCCACTTCCTATTTAGTTACATATGAGCATTGTGTATATATGTCTTATAACTCACATATATGGAAGTATAAATGGTTGTTTATTGTAGCAGTTTTGAGATTTTTTTTATTTGAGTTTTGCTTGTCCAAAAGTCATAATTGAATATATTGCAGTTTTTCAAGTTTTCATAACAATCTTGATTCATTGAATACTAATTCTCAATTTAAAACCCCCCAAAAATAGAAACACCACCCCCCAAAAAAAGCCAAACCAAAGAAACCAACCCCAAACCACTGCTTTTTCTTTCTGTGTGTGTTTGATAATAAGTTTTTAGATCAATACAGTTCTTTGAAGTGCTATGAGAGCTGAACAGTAGGAGTGTGAACTGAAATGAGACCTTTAAGACCACGTTTGCTCTTCAACCATTTGGAAGAGTGAACCTGGATGTCACTTCTGAGTTGATTTTTCTGTTTTTATTTTCTCACCTAGGGATTGGCAACTTTGAATTTTTAAACAGTATCCTAAGTCTTGGTAGCTTAGGGAAGCTGCACACTATCCTGATTTTTCTGTTTATTCATAAAAGCTTTTTAGGAGCTTTTATTTGATTTTATTCCAAGGCAGCACATGAATTGAGGAAGAAAAGGCTAAAATCTGTCTGAGGACAGAGAAGCTTTCTCACAGTTTCTCATTTTATTCTGTTTAGTTCTCTAGGCATGTAGGCTAACCAGAGTGAACATACTGAAATGAGAGCTATTTTTTTCATACTGTTGTATTTGAATTATGTTGCTTAATTGAGCCCATTTTAGTTTACCTTTCTACAACTGAGACAGTTATTGGACTTTGTAGAGAGCCAGGAGTGGAAAGAATTATGTGTGTGTGTGGTGGAAGTAGCAGAAATTTCTTTTCCAAGTTTATTATGATGGTGCACCCGTTCAGACAAGCATGCAGACTGAGAAGGGTTTGTCCCGTAGGCCACGTGGATGATCTGTTCCCGTTTTTCCTGAGGCATGCCAAGCAGATCTTCCCCATGCTGGACTGCATGGATGACCTGCGCAAGATCAGCGACTTGAGGCTGCCACCCAACTGGTCAGTGGGGACAGGGGCTGGACTGGTTTCTTTCCTTAGTGTCATAGAACTTCATAGTTTATAGTTCATAGCTTTGTGGTGTGTGATTATGCTGCATTTTCAGTTCCATTTCTCTGTTTTTACAGTAAGTTGAGGCAGGACCTCTTATGATTTTTTTTACAAGCTACATTGCGATGATTTAAAAGGAAAATAAGGTTATATCAGCTATTGAAGTCACTGGATAGCCTTTCCAAAAGACTGTATACTTGGGAGGTAGCACACCAGAACATTAAAATGTTAATAAACCCAAGGAGAGAGAGTTATTTTGAACAATGTGTGAATTTCACTCTGAATCTTTGAAAGCATTGTATGATTTAGAAGATGAATGTATAAGATGTAGTAACTTCTTTATACTGTCTTCATTTATAAACTTGATCTATGTGCTTTCAACACATGAAAATGTCTATTAAGAAATTAGTGTTTAAGCTAATTTCCAATTTTTCCTGAATCGGTATCCAGGACACCAGACAAATGTTCAACAGACCTGCTTTTTTTGTGTGTTTGTTTTAGGTATCCAGATGCCAGGGCTATTCAGAGAAAGATAATATTCCATGCTGGTCCTACAAACAGTGGAAAAACTTACCATGCCATCCAGAGATTTTTGTCAGCCAAATCTGGAATATACTGCGGTCCACTAAAACTTCTGGCTCATGAGATCTTCCAAAAGACTAACGATGCTGTCAGTATGTCATATTACTTGCCAACATCCTTAATACTGGGACAGTCTCATGAATGCATGCCTGTAAAGCCTGTAGCTGCTCCAGGCATTCCCTGGAGCAGTGTGTGCTTGGACAGGTGCCTTTGCTTTGCACCAGTGTCAGCTCATGGCAGTACTAGTTGTGCATTAATGCTTTAGGTGAGCAAATGGAGCGTCCTTTCCCGAGATGGAACAGCACTGTCCCCAGAGCGTGTGCTGTGCAGTCATTCCTGTAATCTGCCTTTGTCTGCCTGTGATTTGTTACTTTAGCCAAGTCCTACTATTAGGTTTTTCAGCATGGGAACCATGCCTCTTTTACCCATGACCTTTATTTTAGCTGGTACACAAATAATTACTCTTAACTCCCCTCAACCTTCTGCTTCAGTGTTTAAATATATTTTGCTTCACCATCTATGAAAAATTCTGCAGACTCGGGTGTGTTGAGTTGAAGACCAGTGCCCTTTTATCAGGTCCCTAGAGGAAATTTTCATTAGTGTGGGTGTTTTTTTATTACTTGCTATATTTTTGGACAGTTCTCACTACTGTGTTTCCAGCTACACAGAACCAGTCCTGAAGCATCAGAACCACATGTTAATGAACACCGTTTGTGTGTACAGTAGGGTTTATAAAGGATTTTGTGATTTCTCTATTTTTGATGTAGAAATTGTAATTCCTCTTATTGGTTTATCAAAGCCACACATAAGAAAGACTGCCTTGTCCTAAGAGACAGGTCCTAGGTACTGTGCACCATGTAGTGACTGTGGGTACCATCACTGATGTTCCCTGTTGGTAGTCACTGCACTTTATTGCCATGTGTTCAGTGTGAGTGAGAACAATCCCCAAATGAACTGGAGGATGCTGGAGCTTGCAAGGATCTTTCACTGCTGGGCCTTGCTTTATAAGCCCCTTGTATTGCAGCTCTTCTGACAGTTCTTTTGTTGCAGGTGTGACAGCTCTGAAATGCTCAGGGGAAGATGTAATCTCCTACAGGCAGCTAATTACAGATAGTACCTCTTCATTATAGCTCCAGTCTAATAGGACTTAAATACAGGGCACAAGTCTCAAAGGGCTGGGTAGTTATTTTCTGAGTAGTTATTTTCTAGATAAGCTTCCATTATACCATCCCAGAAGCTACTGTGAGAAACTGATTTTTTTCCTCTTTGGAAAGGGGATTCTGTTGTATTAAAGAAACTTAACCTGAGTTTTCTGAATTCCTTTAGAATGTGCCATGTGACCTGGTGACAGGAGAAGAGCGTGTCTATGCCAATGAAGATGCCAGACAAGCTCCTCACATTGCCTGTACCATTGAAATGTGCAGCACTAACACACCTTGTACGTACATAATTGTTTCAATCCTACCAGAAGTATCTTCAGGTGTATTATTGCTTGGGCTCTAAAGTAGCTGAGCTATTCCCTTTCACTCTTACTTCAACAATTCCTGTGTTAGAGCAGTTCAAGAAACCTGGATCATCTCAGCGTAGCTTTGTGGTGGTAGAGGATTAACTTGATTTGAGCAACCTTTTGAGTCCCTTCATGTGTTGTATTGCTGTTCTGGATGCTCTTCCTTTGTTCATCATGTTTTTCTTTTTTGTTTTAAGATGAAGTTGCTGTAATTGATGAAATTCAGATGATCAGAGATCCTGCCAGAGGGTGGGCTTGGACAAGAGCCCTACTAGGTAAGCTGGTTTGTGTTGGCAATGAACCACTTTCATGGCACTGTAAATGGCACATTAATTCAAGCTTAGTAGTCAGTATATTCATAAGTTGTTACAATATGTGATGTGAAGTAAAAGTTGAGAATTTTTTCTTCATAGGTCTTCTCACAGTGAGTTAAGAGAGATACTCTGCCCCAGAGGATTTGTCTGCATGGCAGCAAGTTACCTGTCATGTTTTACTTATTTAATGTTTTTTTTTTTAATTTTTATTCACATGCTTCTTTTAGTTTTCTTTCCTTGGATAATCTGGAGTCTTTGCTACATCCTACTGTCTGCTGTCCTTTTACATTGACTGTTTTCTAGAAATACGCTCTTTTGTTCAATTTAACACTAATTTTTCAGGGATTGCCTTGAAGAGATACTGTTAAATGTATGTCAACTTTAAATATTATAGTGTTAATTTCAAATGGCTCATTTATAGGGCTGCATCAATCTGTAAAATTCATAGAGGAATGCTTATTTTGATAATTTTAGAATTTTTCAAGGGGAAATTTGGAAACAGTTTTCCTTGTATTTGAACAGAAGTTTGAATTCTGAATCCCTCTGCCCTCACCCCTTCCCTTCGTTGCTTTTGATGATGAGTTCAGTAATGCTTTTTCACACTTCTTCTGCCTCTGTTTTTTTCCCTTTTCTCTTCTGATTGTATTAGAGATTAATTTATGCAGAAAATAAAGATCCTTAATTCTGCTGTGGTTTGGCAAATCATAAAAGATTAGTAGTAAATGAAAGCTTTGCTCCACTTGTTCAGTGGCTGAGGTTGCCTCTTGTTTTGGCTGAGGGTATTGGCTGCTCCTATTACCACACTAATATGATAAATGTAATTTTTGGGCAACTTAAGAGTCACCTAAGTTACTGTTGTTCATAAATAGGTAACATTTTGCTTTTTATTTCATTGAACCTTGTTCAGGCCTCTGTGCTGAAGAAATCCATGTTTGTGGAGAAGCTGCTGCTATTGACTTGGTGACAGAGCTCATGTACACTACAGGGGAGGAAGTTGAAGTAAGTATTTTAATTCTGAGAATCTAAGGACAGAACATCAGGTTCTCCTTGCTGTAAAACAGGCAAAAAATGTAGGGTCTTTTGGGGTATCACCAAAAAAAAGTTGTCCCGCAGGAGCCATTGTTAAATGTTTCTCAGTCTCTGTAAACCAAGGGAGATGTTGCAAAGTTCTTTCTTCTTCTTTTCTTTTTTTTTTTAAATTGGTAAGGTTCTTTTGAGAAGAGCATTTAAAACCATAAAATTTGGTCCCAATAAAGCCCAGCCTTCATGATTTCTTGGTGAATTAGCTGTAGTTTTGTATGTCTGTGTATGGTGGGGTGTGTAATTCTTCTGAAAGGGAGGAGACCAGTGAAAACACTTGTTTTTTGATAGAATGGGATGTAGCTTGTATGCTGCTTTTTTTGAATCTAGTTTACATGTAAAAATACATAGTTCTTCTGTTTCTTGAAAAAGCTATGTAGTTCTCAGCTTGGGAAGTGCTGCCAGTATGCAAGTGCATAGGGTGTAGGTCATCCTTTTCCCTTCAGGACCCAGAGAGGTCCCTCAGTGTTACAGTCAGTTGCGATAATAAACATGTTAATTGATCTTCCACAGGAAATTTTTAATTTACAAAAATATCTTTGACGACTTTGATTCCAGGTCCGAAACTACAAGAGACTCACTCCTCTGACTGTGCTGGATTACGCCTTGGAATCCTTGGATAACCTCCGTCCTGGGGACTGCATTGTCTGCTTCAGTAAGAATGACATTTACTCTGTGAGCCGACAGATTGAAGCCAGAGGATTAGAATGTGCTGTCATATATGGCAGTCTGCCACCAGGTAAAGCACTCTTCCTTGACTTGGGATGGGAGTGTTCTGCTTCTTGCTGCTTTCCTTTGGAATAAGCCCTTGGACTGCTTTCTTTATTTTAAAATAAAGCAGTGCAAGTTTCCTAGTTGTGCTTCTCTGTATAGTTAAAGTAATTGGCTTTCGTTGACTGGTGTTTTAATCTTAGGATTAGACCTTTATTATGTACTTAATTTTGATCTTCAGATAGATATAATTGAATGAGGTCTATCCACAGCTCTGGGAATTATTTAAATCCCTCCTGCCCCTTTCTCCCAAGACAAATACCAATTTTTTTTCCCTTCAGCCTGTTATAATAGGATTTGGCTTAGTGATACATTGTCTTTGGTTTGTAAGAGTTTGCTATGTGAAGTGTTGTGCCATTCTGTTTTAGGAACAAAACTTGAACAGGCAAAGAAATTCAATGATCCTGATGATCCATGCAAAATTTTGGTTGCTACAGATGCAATTGGAATGGGACTCAATTTGTAAGTACTTGGTGCAGGTTATTGTATCTTTTTTCCTTTGGGTGTTACGCCCACATTAATTTCCTTGTGTGTTTCTCCCTAGTCTGATTAATTTGGCTAAATATCTGCTATGTCTAGATAATACAATATGCATTTTAATTCTGAAGTAGTGATCAATCTGGCTGCTCAGAACTATGCTTTAATTTTAAAACTGATTCCAAGAATTAAATGGCTCCCTTGGCCTAATTCTGTGTGACAGTGGATAACAGTGCCTACTGGATCAACAGGAGTCACGTTGTGTTAGGTTTTCAGAGTTACCAGTTGCTTGCATTTCTCTAATACAGAGCAAGTTCAGCCCAGTTTCAGGTTTAGTCTGTTGGTGAAGGTGATGCAGTCACATTGCTGTAAACTACTGAGACAGGGACCCTACTAGAACATGATTGATGTGTGCAGGGATGATGATTCTCCTGCCACCAACTAGGAGTCTTATCCTGCCCCTTGGAACATGCTGTATTCATAGGTAGTATCTGTTATACCTTAATTTATAAAGGAGAAAAAATGCTTATTAAAAAGGCCTTCATTCTTCATGTTGGAAGCAATTTGCAAAAAAGGATTCCTCTTTGTTCTTGTTCCAATATTCCAGGTGTATAAGAAGAATAATCTTTAACTCTATAGTGAAGCCGACTATCAATGAGAAGGGAGAGAAGGAAATAGACTCCATTCCCACCTCCCAGGCTCTCCAGATTGCAGGCAGAGCTGGGCGTTTTGGCTCATCCTTCCAGCAGGGAGAAGTCACCACAATGTACCGTGATGACCTCGTGCAGCTGAAGGAGATTCTGAGCGAGGCTGTGCCCCCTGTGAAGGTGAGAGGCTCAGTACCCTGTTAGGACAGACTCTCTCTGGGGCCAGTTTATGATATTCTGATTCCAAATTATATTTCCTTGTGTCTGTTTACAATGTATAGTAAAAGTGGATTGTCTCATGCCAGAGTGACTTTGGATATATGGCCTGTTTGGAGGCTTGCAATGCTGTATTTATATTGAAGCTGCTCTTTTAAGAATTCAAAGCTCAAGCACGAAAGTTGCTAATTTTCAGATAAGTGTGCTAAATAAACTGGAGTCTGCGGGCTGCTTTGGTTTCTTGCATTTTGGTTTTTTATGTGTTATTTCTGGCACATTAAAACAATGTTGAGAATTAATGGAATCTTTTTTCTTTATTTTCCCTTTAGGCAGCTGGCCTACATCCTACTCCTGAGCAAATAGAAATGTTTGCTTATCATCTTCCTGATGCCACTCTATCCAATCTAATTGTAAGAACGATCAAAATATTACCTTTTGCTTTAAAAATTAAGCATTAATTATAGTCTCTGCCTTTCTACAAACAAGCACTTTGGGAGCCTGACAGATAGCCTTGTGTGTATTTTTTATCAGTTGGAAGCAGTGACTCCAAATAGGTTTAGGATACTTAACTTTTCTATGCTGTAATAAACTTGAAAGCTCTTCAAGTGTGTAAGTATTTTTGCACGTCTTGAAGACTGTGCAGGAACCTTTGCACTTCAGCTTTTCTGAATTTTAAATGTAGACGTTTTGGTCTGAGGCTGAAAATATTAGAGATTGAAATTTTGATAAATTAAAATTCCTGGGAAACTAGGCTGGTCATGTCAGACTTCTGTATATCTGAGAGCTTCCTTATTTTTTTTTCCCATTCCCTTGGATTTTATGGTAAAACAATGCTTGTGTAACTTTGAGAACACAGATCTTATGAAATCTACTTAATCTCATCCTTAGATGGATAATAAATCTTTTGGATATGCCTAAACATTTAAAAGTAGAACTTGAGCTTCCAATGCTGTGTTTAAAGAATAGTATCACAGCTTTTAGTACACTGAGAAATTCCTAGAAGCTTTCCTGGATTTAAATGTGCATTATTGTTCTCTGCTGATATGCTGTTATGTGTTTCAAAGATTTACACTAGAGAAATAATTTTGGGGGCCCATAGAAATTCCCCTTGCAGTGTGCCCTGGCATCTCCTGTTTCTCCAAACCTTGGATATGTTTCAGGTTTTCTTTGAAGTCCTCTATTGCAATACTGTATTTATCCTGTGTTTTCTTTCTTCCTAAAATAGATCTGATCCTGACATTGCGCTAAAAATACCTCAATTATTGAATTTTGTGCTGTACAGTTAGCTTTTTGGGTCATGCTAAGTGACAAACCTGGAGAAACTTCTAAACATAGTAGTAACTGATTCCTGGTTCTTTGTGGCTAAGTGTACAATTCCAGAACTTTGTTATTGGGGAGACTTAACTGAAAATGTTTAAATGAAGTGTAGTCTGCTATGTCTTCCCCTTTGATCTTGTGTTGGAGAATTTAATGCAAGTTCTGCTAATAGAGCAGAGGGAACTCCCCTGCCCCTTTTTTATTACCGTGGTCAGATGAAATGGTTTTTAACTGTTCTTTTAGTATAACCAGCCTTTGAAACACTAAATAATGTTTTGATTTGCTAATACGAAGTTTAACAATCCCCTCCTGTACTAACATTCTCTTAATTTGATTATATTTTCACAGGATATTTTTGTGAGTCTCTCACAAGTCGATGGGATGTACTTTGTCTGCAATATTGATGACTTTAAATTTCTAGCAGATATGATTCAGCACATTCCACTAAATCTGCGATCACGATATGTCTTCTGCACTGCACCCTTGAACAGAAAAGAGCCTTTTGTGTGCACCACGTTGTTGAAGGTCAGCTGTTTTTTTCCTCAAAAAAACGTGATCTTTATGTTGGAGCAAGTGGGTCTTGGTGCTGTCTTTACTGTGGGGTTTGTCATCAGATCACTGGAGGGCATTCTTAAAGTGCTCAGAGGTAGAAATATAAAATAGCTGGAGATGTGTTTTTTTTCCTAATTACATTCTTCACTATTTTTATTGAGCAAAGCTTTTAACTCCTGAGAACTAGTTCTCATGTAAATTAAAGTTTGGATAGCTTTTCTTCTTTTTGCCTCAGAGAATCCTCCTACTTGTCCTTGCAGGTGAGCTCTGAACTGGGAGAGATCACACGTGTTCCCTAGTCCCTTGGGCTCTGTTAAGTTTTGCACCACAGTGTGCCTAAAAGTAGTCATTAAAACCCAAGTTACTGCTGCTTCAAGGTGTTAGCTTGTCAGCCAAAGAGAAGAATGTGGAATTAAGGGTGATTGCTGGTGTTGGAATAGTTACACAGAATTAAAACCCCAGAAAACACAGTACTGTATGTTGCTGTCAGAGTTATGTCACTTCACTTTTCAGGCCTGGATTAATTGTTTTCCACTGTGCCCCCAGAGTGATTATTTTGAGGGGTTGTAGTCAGAAATTTTTTCAGTTTTTCAGGATTAATAATTTAATTTGGGACTGTTGCTTTGCGAGGCAGTATTGCCTTTGTTCCCATTTTAGAGACTGCATGAAAGTGTGAAAATGAAACTGATGTGGTGCCCTCATGTTGCAAATATTAGACCCCTGCTTTTCATAAAGGCCTGATCATCTTCTTTATAAATTGAGGGATTGATTAAAGAGTTGAAAAAAGTCTCTAATTAAGAAGATGCTGAATGATGGTTCAGAGGGGCATAATGTGGTGTTGGAGGGAGGTAGGATGTTGTGAATGCTTGTGTGAATTTAAGCCCCTTTCCCTGGTCAAAAAATCCCACTTGTAGTGTCAGCCAATTAGGAAGCAGTTATTCCAAGTCATCAATACTCTGGAAAATTTGAGACTTAAATCTTATTTGTTTTTCAGTTAAAGGGCTGAGGTGTTTGAGTTTCAGAAGGGCTGATTGCTAGTGCAGATTAGTCTGTTCGGGTTGTGACTAGTGTGTTTCCTAATCCAGGGAATACATTTAGCATTTTCTCAACCTGGGCACTCTGAAACAAGATGATTAACCAAATAGGAGGAGAAGGAGAATTAAAAAGGACAAAGTCCATCTCCTTTGCTGGATGAAATCAAATGCCTTCAGTGTTGTACTTTTCTAGATAACTCTGTGCCTTTGTTGCTTAACTCTGTGCATGGCCCATGGACTAATTGTGTTAATGAGGCCCTGGAAAGGAGAGGTGACTCCTGTGTTGAGTAATTAAGTGAAAGAATGTGTGGCATTTGGGTTGTGTAAAACAAAGCAGGTATTTTCTGGAATAGGGAGTTTAACTCTTTGGGGATTTCTTCTTTGCTGACTAACTGAGGACTTTGCCTGTGTTTCAGTTTGCACGACAGTTCAGTAGAAACGAACCCCTGACGTTCGACTGGCTCTGCCGGCACACCAAGTGGCCCTTGGCTGCTCCAAAAAACATCAAAGAGCTTGTACACCTTGAAGCTGTTCATGATGTTTTTGACCTCTATCTGTGGTTAAGGTATTGTCTTTGTGTCTGAAAACTTTTTGTTTTCTCCTAATACTTAACTTAAAATCCTAGGAGAGCAGTGTCTTCAAACCAGTGTGTACATGGCGCAGGATGGGCCCCTTTCCCTTTAGGGGATCCTGACAAGTGCAAGTGTAGTTATGTTGTGGGAGCGAGTCATGGGCTCTGCAGAGAACAATTGGTGACTGACAGAGAGAGAAAGGTAGAAACAAGGTGATCCTGGACTGGAACAGCTGAAATGCAGTTTAAAATACAGTGGCCTTCCCATGCAATACGTATTACGTTTTTTCTTACATGGTGTGTGTCCCATTTTTGTCCCAGTCAGCATTCCTGTAGTGGAGAGGCTTAACTGTGTGTTGTTTTGCCTCTCTCAGTTACCGCTTCATGGATATGTTCCCTGATGCTGCCCTTGTAAGGGATATTCAGAAGCAACTGGATGACATTATCCAAGTTGGTGTGCGCAACATCACGAAGCTCATCCGGGCATCCCAGTCTGCAGCTGCTCCTGGCACAGCAGAAGTTGTGTCCGAAGACTTCCCCCTTTCCAGGACTAAGAGGGATGCCAGGGTGGCTTCAGACCGTCAGGCTGCCAAGTCCCCAGAGGCACTGTCCATTGCAGTGGAGGCTCCAGCACTGAGGAGAGCGAGGAACGCAAGAGCCTCTCGGTCTGGGACGAGGCAGGAGGATCTGAAAAGCTATGGCCGTGGATCCCTTGCCAACAGACTGCTGCGTGAAGGACTTCTGACACAGGAAATGCTGAAACAGCTGGAGAGTGAGTGGCAGGATCAGCACAGGAATGGTAGATATGGCTTTGGTTCAAAAAGAGGTGATCAGCCTAGTTCAAAGGAAACGGGGAAAAAGAGAAAATAGAACCATGTCCTAATTCTGTTTAGTTTTTATTCGTAAAATAAAATACTATTTTAATAACTTGTTTGGCATTTCATGTTTACACTGCTGCAGCTCCTTGATGTTTTGCCTTCTCCCATGACCAGTAATGTGGAGCACTCAGACAAATGGACTCTTAAAGCTCAAAGGCCATAGGCTTGCTTTGACCACTCAGCTGTGCACTCTTTCAATCATGGTGTTCAGCATAAGTGTATGATATGCTGCTATGTGAAAATTTGAACGTGATGTCTTCTTGCAAGATATCCTCACATCATTAATAAACATCAGATATTTCACTAGTAATGAATTAGCTACTCATTCCATCCCTTCCCAAAGGTCAGAGTTTAACAGACAACAAGTAATGAACAACCTGGAACAAAATTGGCTCAGAATGGTGATGGGAGTTATGTACCTCTAACCTTTGTGTCCTGGGAAAATGTGGAAGGAGGTGAAAAGCATTTGTGTTAATGTGTTGGGGAATGATGAAATTCTGGCCACAAGAATTTTTGAGTTAAGTTTCAGTTCTGTCATCTGAGGGCTAATTACTGATACAAAGCAAAATCTGTCCTTGCTCTTTAAATTGTCTTCTAGGGAAAGGTCATCACACTGATTCAGACAAAGTCTGAGGGGAGGAAAAACTAAGAAGTTGGATTATGGTCTTTGGAGGAAAGGAGGAAATGTTAGAAGCATAGGTATAGTTTATTTACTTTTAAGAAATTCAGATGTTTGTTTTTCCTGGACTTTTCTAACTCAGTTTCAAATTACTTTGTTCTCTTGCACTCTGTAAATGCTTTTTTTGCTTCATGTGCCAGTTTGTGATACCTGGATTTTGAGAGGAGAAGTGACCTGATGCAGTGTCACTGGGTAATGGTAAAGACAGTACAGCACCAGGCTGTGCCTCTTTCACAGACATGCAAAGGCTCTGTGATTTGTTTTTAGTGTGAGCAGCCTTAGGGTATGTTTTTGAGCTCCCGCTGGAGAGTGGAAAGAATCAGATGCTGAAACTGCTGCCTGTTCACAGAAATGGGGTTTAGTGCTGGGACATGTTACTGGACTGCCTGAGAAGAATAATGCTGCACTGACCATATTTCTGGGGTTGGCTATGTACAAGTCTGCACAGGTCCTGCTGGTATTAATGTTAGTTAGGGTACCTGTAAAAGGCAGGTTGAGTTCCACTGTATCAAATGCCTGTCTTTCTGAAATGATCAACCACATTGAGGCTGAAAGTTTGCTCTGAATCCCCTTTTCCTCCTCCTGGTATCAATCCTTTATGCTGCTGTTAAACAGGTCTGCAGCAGTTTGAAAATTGTTTTTAGTAGCTGTTTTCAGTGTATTTCATGTACTGTTTCCTCATTGTTTCCTGAAAAGCAAGCAGTGCATAAATGTTTTTAGTCCACATAATCCTTCTGGTTTCAGTGCAGGACTGGTGGGAAGAGAAAGTTTTGGGTCCTTCCCATGCAAAGCCTCATCTTTCTTTCCTCCCCCAGGACAAACCAAGCAGCTCTGTGTGTGTGGCAGTGGCTGTGTGAGGGTTGTGGATTTTCTGTTTGTGGATGAGTAATTCAGCTTTGCTTTCCCAGAGTCCTGCTGAACAGCAGCATGACCTGCACAGAGTGGGAGCTGGCATTAACCCTTACAAATGGGTTCCATTTGATGTTATTCACACAGCTCGGGTGGAGTGGGTTACGTGGCTGAGCAGTCTCAATTGCCTCCTTGTTCCTTGGCACTCAACTCAGTGGAAGGGAAGCTGTAGCTGCTCAAGCCTGCAGGGATGTTTTCGTCACATGCGTTGTCCCACTTCCCTCTGGGACTGCACACTGTGGTGGATCTACAAAACACTGTTGTAAAACCACCTTCTACAAGGACAGCTCCTCTGATTTCTCTCCACAGAGTGTGTGGGGTTGGGTTGCAGGAGACCCACATTGCTACTGTGCTTGGCTTCTAGCCTTTTATGCTAAATTTACCCTGTAATTACATGCTAGGCGGCATACTGATGTATATTTTTGAGCAAGGACAGAGTGTCTGGGCCTTGGGGGTGTAAGCCAGCCTTGTGTTTGAGCAGCAAGCCTTGCAATAAGAAAGCTAAATGACTATAAGCATTCTTTTTTGTATTTTGCTGAGATTAGCACTTGGCTTAACTCATTGCTTGTTTCCATAGTGACTCCATAGTAACTGTTTTAGGAGCTCTGAAGTTTATTCAGGCGTTTCCAGGCTGACTTTATGAAAGTTTTCTTTTCTTCTGAGCTAATGGTGTGGCTGTCATTGACTCCCATTAGAATGGCTACCAGATTGGTCCCATGTGGTACAATCCAGACTGATGTGGGGCAGAGTTATCCCAGCCACTCATTTTTAACGTGCCTCGTGGGGCTGTGCTGAAACTTTTTAAGCAACATCAATAATATTGTTCACTTGATCTGGGAATGGCATTTGCAAAACTGTGTCAGGTGTTGATTAAAAGATTAATTTCAGGCATTCAAGTTAGAGATGTTTCAAAGTTTATTCACTTATTGTTTATTTGCTGTCCTTCAAATGTAAAATGCTGGTTACAGCACTGCTTGGTAAAAGCCTTTTGTCTCTTATGCCAACATGATCTTTTCTGTCTGTGCTGTTTCCACCTCTTCTAAATAGTGTCTATCCTTGGATTGGATTTTCTAGTCAGTCCCCTCCCATGTTCTTACTTTCCATCCTGATGTTGCCCTAGAAGGGCATATGCAGGATGAGTGTAGTGATCCCTTTCTGTTCTGAGCTTTGATGAACTGGTGGGAATATAATGGGGAATGAACCTGCTGCTACTTGGGGGGGAAATACATTCTAAGGGTTGGTCTTGGAATAATAAGCTATAATGAAGAAGGGTTTCTCCTAATAACTCACCTGTAGCCTTGTCCACTGTCTCCTTGTCAACCTGGGTACCAGACTCAGCAAGCAGCATTGCCACTGCCTTTGGTATCTCACCCAAGATGGATGTGTGTCTCCTACAATAAAATGCCTCTTTCTGGAGGTTAATGGCACACATTTGGCTGATGTATTCAAGGCATTTATCTGAATTTCCCCATTGTAGCCACAAGCTCCTCTTCTCTGCAGGCCTTGGACTGCAAGACTGTGGGAGGCAGATGAGCACGAGACTCCAGATTCTCTGTTTTGCCTTGAGATGAGGTTTGGAGGGAGAACGGCAGGAGAAGCAAAGTAGAGAGAGAGGTATTACAGTTTTGAAGTTACTTTGGCCCCTGCAAAGGTGGGAGGGAAGGTTTGTGAATAACTTTTATTGGGTGCAACTCTAGCAAAGGGGACAACCAACATTGCCTCAAGCCTCTGAGCTGCATGTGTTTGGAGCTGATCTGCTCTCTTGGGCCTGGAGTAGTTCCCCTATTCTGGCCAGGATCTGTACAAAATGGCTCTAACATTTTTGGGTTTGGGCCCTTGGTACATTGCACTGCTGTCTGTGTGGAAATGAGATCATGTCTTGTCTTTTCGTGCACAGCAGACGCTGGGGCCGGGATGCACCAGGGATGAACAAAAAGGTTACGCAGGGATTCTGACATGTCAGGTATTTCACAGAGCTTGCTGCCTGTTCAGGAACATTTAGATCTTTGAGACCCTTTTCCAGTGGTGTCCATTAGAGAAAGAAAGGAGAGAAAGCAAAATAAATCTACTGTATTACAGACACAATGAGCTCTGGATCAAAGTGGGATGGAGCTTGAAAGGTGATGTTTTCAATTTTGCTGGCCAGAGGGGTTGTGACTCGGATGGCATGGGTAAACAATGAGGAGAGAGACAGTCCCTCTGGGAGTCAGTGTCTGACTTAACGAGCCAGCAGTTATTAAAAGATGAATAGAGGAGAAATGAACCGTGCTTTCTGGCTGGGAGCATGGCTTATTTTCTTCTTTCTTTTCTCCCTTTCTTTCGAAGATCAAAGGCCTAATTTTAGAACAAGCCCTATTTATGGACTGCTCAGCCACTGTGTCTGCTTTACTCTTGTTCTAGAATAGTGGAAAATAAATGGAGCTGGTGGGATCTCCCAGTGTCCAGAGCTCATCCCTGAGGCAAGGCAGGAAGGGGGTGGGGAGGAACTTCTCTTAGCAGAGGTTCTGTGTAACTTGTTTCTGCAGAGGGAGTTCCCTTTCCCTCCCTCAGCTCTTTCAGTCTTTCCTCGTGATCAGAGGCTGAAAAAATGTGACCTGTGAGTGCTCCTGATGTTCAGCAGAGCTAACTCCTCCTGAGCTGTTCCTTGACATGCCAGAGCTGCCAGGACTGGGCAGAGTCCTTTTCCTGAGACTGGTACAGAGGATGGAGTTGAGTTTTGTGTTGTGTATCTTTTTACATACCTTTAGTATGTACAGCCACCCCATGGTGATAAGTAGTGCTTCCTTTTTACAATACCATGAGATTGTTGGGTCCAGTCTAGGCTCTGAATTGATGTAGTCACACATCCTTTTCTGCTGACTGGCTGCCTTTGCCCCACTTTGGATCTCCAGACCTAGTTTTCTACTGCTCAGTAGTTCTTTGTGTTTCCTCACATTATTTGGTACTCCCTTCCCCCTTTCCATCTCTCTTTTCTCCCCCTGCTGCTTTTCTAATCTACCAAAATAATTTTTAATTGTTACCTTGTTCTGCAGAATTTTGGGGGATGGTTGTCTCCCAGTACAGTAGGTGTGCTCAGTCCAGCTGAGCAGTAACTGGGGGTAAACAGGTGCAGTTTGAGGGTGAGCTTCTAATTTGCCCCCAGGAGAATGCCTTTTCTTTTTTTTCCCTTCTCTCCTTTGTGTCAGCATTTCACCCAGCTCCCTTTGGATGAGGTTTCCATAGTTCATATCGCTTGTTACAATGACAAAATCCTGGAAACACTTGTGTATTCAGAATGAACTTTGGGAGTAATGGTTAAAGACTGTGTCAAATTCTGATGGTGTGAGGCTGCTGCTCTTGCCACAGGCGCTCTATGCTGCCTGTTAAAGGCATCTCCCCACTCATACCCACACTGCCAGGTAAATCTGTCCCCTCCCCAGCTTTTGCAGTACTGAGGATCTTCATGGGTCTGAAACTTTGTCTTCAGGAGGGGTGGAGAGAGAATAATCAGCCCCCAAGCTCTCTGCTGGGAATTCCACCAGGAGGCATTCCCGCTGGGGGCAGGGGTCTGTGTGTCTGAAGCCTAATTGGTAAAAAGCTGCAGATAAGGGTGCACTGTGCAGCACCGGAGTGGAGTTCATTCATGCAGAAGAGCTTGTCTCGCAAGTCGGAGCACTGAGCAGAGGGAAGAAACCTCCTCAAATCCTGTCCTGCTTCCCTGATTCCTGGCAGTGCTGAGGTGGTGGGAGCCCATCAGCCCCCCTGAGCCAAGCGGGGCTGCTGCATAGCAACTGCATTGCCAAGTGGTAACAATTCCCAAGTGGGGCAGTAACAAAATCGATTTTTCTCCCCTTCAGCTTGGCAGCTCTCCAGGTGCCTGCTCTGGCACAATGAAGTGTGTAGCTGGGGAGGGAGGGACTTCGGGTTGATGGGGAGGTTAGGGGTGGGATGTGATACAGGGAGGCAGAAGTTTAGCCACTGAACCGATCACAGTGGATGGATTTATTTCTGGACTCAGTTTCCCAGGAACTCCACTATTGCACCCTGGGGGAAATGGCTCAGCTGAAGTCTCTTTAGCTCCAGCTTCGTGAGTGAAGACCTGTTGCGTTGGAGTTACAGCAGCTCTCTCACTACAGACTCATCCATCCACTCCAAGAAAATGTTTGCGGTCCACTTGCTGGCTTTTCATTTCACAAAGCTAAAAGAGGATCAAATTAAAAAGGTAAGATGCAGCATTTAGCTGATTCCTATTTTGGGAACAGCATTATCCAGGTAGGGAGGGGTCTGCAATATGTAATGCATTCCATATAATGGCAATATCTACTACAGCCATTCAGCCAAACGGGGTAAGAAGTTTTTAAACCCTAAACCAGCTGATGAGTGTGAAAATAGATCTGGTTAGTGCTTTCCCCTGCACAGGTAAAAGTGCTCTTTGAGTAATGGTGCAAATGATCTTCAGGAAGGAAAAGTACTTAAACTTTGGCATGGTGTGGTGTAGTCCAGGGGTCAGAAAGGAACCTCTTGCTGAGTAGCTTTGCAAGTGTGGCATGAAGGACAGGATTTCTCAAGCTGAGTAGGAATCAAGAGCCACTCACATTGTAGCAGGGATAGGGAAGACTCCTGGAGTTTTCAGGCCACATCCACTGGGACTCAGGAGACATTTCCAACTAGTGTAGGTGTGGGAGAAGTGCCTGTGCTTCCTCTCTGGTTGTCCAAACCTGGCTCATCACTGATGTTTATAGATGTGACCTTTAATTACAGTTGGAAAAGCTTGAGATGGCCCAGATCTGAAGCCATCAGAGTGAGCTGCCTAATGTTGCTCTTCCCTAATCTACTTTTACAGCTGTACTGGAATGAGTTTTGGGCTCAGGTCCATTGTAAGACCACGTGGGACCTGTAAGCTTTGGGGGTCAGAAGTCCTCTGGTTTCTAAACATGTCCTCTGTGCTCCTGGCATCTCCCTTGAGTGCTGCCATCGCTGCCAGGCTCTGTCACAGCTTTTCAGCCAGCTGGAGGTGGAACTGTCTACTGATGTGTGGTGGGAGACCCAAGGTCCCAGTGTGTGGATCCACTTTCTCCACTGAGCTCGCCAGCAAAGCCAGCAACACTGGGCTCTCTTGTCTGTGCCCTAAACATGCAGTGGTTTGTTCTTAGGAGGGCTGATTCTGCTTTGGAGAGAGGCGTTCCATGAGAGGCACTGGTATCCCAACAGTCAGATGTCTCCAACTTAGTTACAGCCCTGTTATCCCTAGGATTTAATGTGATCAGAGAAGGGCCCCAGTGCCCTTTTCTTACGTGGAGGAGCTCATCTAAGATCTCTAATCCAGACAGTGCTATTTCTTCTTGCTATTTACTAAGAAAGAAACCTTGTAGAGCAGTGCTTGAGTGGAGTGGGCTCTTCAGAGCTACACCCAGAGTGTAGTTGAGGGAGGACTTCCCTGGAGTGAGGGCAGAGGAATTCTGGCAAAACCATAAATTAAGTCTGTCTGCTAGGTGCAAAGTAGCCCTTCCTGAAGGCAGGAAGCTACATACTCCTTAGACTTCTCTTTCAAGGAGCATAGGGTAGGCTGTATGGAACAGAGTTGATTTCTCCCTAATTAGAAAGAAGGAATACCTTCCCACCTCTCCCTCCCCAGGCTTATTTATTCTGGTGGCAAAACCAAGAGCTTCTGTGCCATGAAAATAGTGCTGTTTCCTTAACTGAGGCAAGGCACTGTTCTTGTGCTGTGGGAGAGAGGCAGTGTTGCACAGGCTGGCCATTCCTGTGTTTACAAGCAAATGGTATGTGAGCAGAGCCTTGCTCTGGTTGTAAATCAGCCTGGCTTTCCTGGGCTCTGCCTTATCTAGTTCCTTGGAAAGGATTATCTACTCCAATGGTTGTAGGTAAACAGGGTGAGGAATGTAAATGCTGTGGGGAGCAGGGAGCTAGTGCATGTTCTCTGCAAACAGATGTAATTTTTATGACTCTTGAGCTTTTTTCCACAGGGACTTCTGTCACAAGGTTATTTGAGCCTGTGTCAGAGTGTGTGAGTGCTGTATGTCTCCGAGCATTATATTTTCTCCAAAAAAGCAGTACAGGTGCATGGGCTGAGATAATGGATCCTACGCAGTGGGGAGGCCTCAAAAAACCCTTGGAGGAAATCAAGTGCATGTGAAAACCAGGGCTACAAAGACAAATCTAAATAATGGCCTTCCCAAGGCACAGCTGTATCCAAAGGCAGTCGCTGGACAATTGCATTTTGTAGTTTAACCCTTGCTCCTCTGTGTGTAGCCTCCTTTGTGTGTGTTGGGTAGGTGCTGGTGTGACTTTCAGAGTCCTGGTTCTTTCAGGTGGGTCACTGCTGACCATCAGTTTAAAATGGGACTGTGAACAGGTAGCTACTTTGTGCCTTATTAAAATAGACAGGCCAGTCCAAACTGCAGCAAAGGCAAATTTATTTACAACCTGCATTCCCCTCTGTTTAAACAATGCAAGCTTTTAAAGCCTCCCTTGTTGGTAGAACTTGATTTGTGCCTGTACTTCCAACCCTCAGACCTTTCTCTGTGTAAATGATACTGATGGAATGCTCTGAACAGATAAAGCAGCATAACAACATAGCCCATGGTGCAAGAGCTGAGTGTCTGTACTAGCAAAGCACTGGCAACTGTCCCCCCTCTTTGCCCTGCCCACCACCTATGGCCCTGAGTCTCATGTCATGGGGAGTGGGATGTGAACAGGAATCACCCTTCAGGGGGCATCCAGCTATCTGGAGCACGCAATTATTAGGACTGCATCATGTTCATACAGCACCAAAGTCTGGCTCCCCAGTGGAAAAGCTCCTGGATTTTGACAGATTCTTATTTCACTGTGTTAATCCTTTGTTGTACCCACTTTCTAAGCCACGTTACTTACAGCCCTGCAGGTAAATGTGAGTCCCAGCAGCATGTGGTCCTGAAGGGAGGAAACCTTTAATTTTGCCCTGATGAAGCTGTACATGAACTCTGATTAGCTTCTCTACCAGTTTATCTGAATGAGCTACTTTGTAGATGCTTTTGATTCCCTTTAAATTCAGCTGGCTTGTATTTAGATGTTTGCTGTGAGTTACAGACCCTTCAGAAAGGGTATTGATTGCATCCAAAAAATGTCTTTTAGGTGTAATCCTGGAATCACAAGAGAATGGAGGCTAGAGCTGGCGTGAGAAAAAGGCTTTGAGCTCCAGCCTGGTGTTCCAACAGAGTTAATTGGCTGTGGAGTGAAGCAGTGGCTGAATAGATGTTTTCGGGTTGTGTCTGACACGCTTGGGTACTGATGGCATTTTCTGGACCTGACTCAGGGAGGTGAAATTCTCAGCAAGTGGAGATACTTTGCAGTTCTAGTTCATGACATGTATGGGAGGAGAGGACTGTGTGAAAGTGGCTTCTTGTGGTCTCAAGAAAGTCTCATTGGCTGATGTAGGTTGGAAAGTTACTGAGCCTTCAGAAAAGATGGCCAACTTTTGGTCAGTAATTCACCAAGGCTGCATTAAACATGGACAAAACAAAGTTTTCAGAAGAGCAAATGTTCTGATGATGCCCTGGAGCTTGCTGGCCCTGACAGTCATGGTGCTGAGATCAAAACTGAACAATCAGCAGCTTCTGAGCACCGAGGAGCCTGGTTGCCTCCCGAGTGACACCCTTCCTGTTTCCAGGTTGACAGGTACCTGTATCACCTGCGGCTCTCTGATGATGTGCTGCTGGATGTGATGGCTCGTTTCCAGGCCGAGATGGTGAAGGGGCTGGGCAGAGACACGAACCCCACGGCGACAGTGAAAATGCTGCCGTCGTTCGTGCGCTCCCTCCCCGACGGCTCCGGTGAGTTCCCCTGCCCCAGCACAGCACAGCAGGGCTGGGCCAGGAGCACGATGGGCTGCTACCAGTACTCAAGGACAGCACAGCAGAGACAGAGCTCCCAGTGGCTTTGGGTGACTGCCTGTCTCATTGAGAAAGCAGGTGTGTACTGAGGAGACAACAGCCTCTGGTAGAGAGTTTCTTCCTTGCACCAGGTGTATCTTGACCCAGTGCTGCTTGTTTGAGGAAATGACCTTGTAAGCACTCAGAAACAGCCTGTGCAGTCTGTTCCTGGTGCAGGCCTTGCTGCAGGAGCTGTGACTGGACATGGCAAGGGCAGCCTCTACAGCTCAGAGCCTGCAGTGCAGTGTGCTGCAGGTGTGGGATGTGGCCTGGCCTTCTTGGAGCTACAGGGAGGGCGGGATGCTGCAGTGAAACCCCTCAAACTGCCACGTGACAGCAACACTGGTTCTCAGAGCTGTGACCCCTCCTGACTTCCAACAGCAAACCCTGCTCTGCTTTTTCTAGTGCCCCAGAAAGTGATCCCCTCCTGCCCTTCCTTGCTTTCTGCATTGGAAAAGTCTGCTTCTGGATGGGGTCCATCAGGAAACTGCTTGGTTTCTTCAGCTGGATCCTTGTTTGCAGTTGCTCCCGAGACTTAAACAGAGAGGGAGAAAGTGCAATGGTGTCCTCTGGGAGGATGTGAGGTGAGGTAGGATCTAAAAACCCATCTTGTTTAGAGGAGGGTGCACATCCAAAATAACCCTCCTGGCTCAGCTGGCTCCTGGTAGTGCAGGCTGACAGAAAATTACACTTTTCCTAAGTTTAACCAAGTGAATTTGTGCAGGACTCTGTGTCTGTCCTAGGTCAGGACTCAGCATATATCAGCTGCACAGAAACCTGAAGAGAAATGTTAGCTTTGTGCCTCATTTCTACAGGACTTTATCCCTTCTGGAGTTAGTTTCCCTGCAGTTAAATGAGGAATAGTATCTTTAATGGCATAAAGGGAATACTTGGAGGGAAGTCCCATGTAAGCAGGCATGTCTGAGAGAAATTTATGTACAACATAAATGGATGAAAGTGGGCACTCTTGCTGCTATCTTCATCAAAGAGAAGTACTTTCTTGACCCTTGCAGTCTCAGAGACCATCAGTGGTCCCATGTGGCACTGATGCTGTCCTGAAACAGCAGGGAGCCCTGTTGCAAGACTTTGTGTTCCTCAAGACCAGCTTTGGACAGTGTTCTCCTGGCCTATGTGACCTTTCCAATGTGTCAGGGACATCCTGCAGCATCAGGCTGTGCTGTATCTTGCTGAAATGCTGCCTACTTTAATCACATTGATTTTTTTGTTCTTGCTCTCTTGAAAAATCCTTGTTGGTTATTTTACTTCCAGACAAAACTTTTCAGCAGGTTTAAGCTGAACTTGGTTGGCTTTTTCCCATTTGCAATAGCAACGAACCTTCAAAAGTTTTGGTGCCCTCAGTGTTGCTGCCTGAACTGGCTCATATGGAGCATCATCAGATTTTCAGCATTTAGGGGTTATTGGTATGACTAATGTCACAGTTTACTGAGTAACCCACTTTGCCTCCTCACCTTTGTGATAGCTGTTGTATTACAGATAGAATTTCCTGGTTCCTTCCCTTTCAGGGTCAGATTTGATAAAATTTAGTCAGGTGTTTGGATTGTGGAACAAAGATCACGCAAGACTAGGCACATGCCACTGCATTTTCCTTTTGGGCAGGGCCTTCTCCTGTGTGTGGGATAAACAGTTGTTTTTCTGTAGCAGTGAGGCCAACCTGTCCTTCCTTCTGAGGTCTCCTGCTGGAGAAGTGCATGTTTGAGCTAAGGCTGAGAAACAAAATGGGGCTTTTACAGAAACCCCTAAAGGCATTTGAAAAGGATGGTGTTGGTTGACTTTGGGTGGCAAATTGCCCCGCTTGGAAGTTGACTTCTGCACTAGGGCTGAGTCTTGACATGTGACTGCAAACTCTGCATCCTTTACTGGGTGTAAGAAATTATCTCAGTCTGATTTTCCCACATTTCAGTGACGGTTTTGCAGCCCCCGTGTGCTCTGCTTGGCTTTGCAGTTGCTTTGGGCCTTTCTTGCTGAGAAGCTCATCCTTCTGCAATGTGGAAACATGCTGTTGAGGAAGGAGCAGGGTGGACAAACCCACGTGGTTAAAGTAACATTGAATTAGCTGTCACACAGCACGCTAACAGGAGCGACCTGGCACCCTTGCTTAGGGCTTCCAGATCTCAGCCTTCCTGGTGATGTTCCCAGGCCCATAGGATAAGGATCTGCTGCGATGGAGTAGAAGAGCCTGTGGTGAGGGAAGGGCCCTGGGCTGTGCCTTCAGCGTGGCATCTGAGCCAGGCTTTGTGGCCACCACTGGTGATGGGTGCCCGCTTGTGTTGCAGAGAAGGGTGACTTCCTTGCTGTCGACCTGGGCGGCTCCCAGTTCCGTGCCCACCAGGTGAAGGTGTTTGATGACGGGAAGCAGAGCAGCCAGCTGGAGAGCAAGTTTTACCCCACACCCAAGGAGGTCACCCAGGGGAATGGCACTGAGGTAAGGCACTGCTGGGGTGCTGCTGAGCTCAGGCACCTGCCTGCAGGACACTGCCTGACTCTGTGGCTTAATTTCTTGTACAGCTCTTTGATTACATTGCTGACTGTCTGTTAGACTTCATGGAGACCAAAAACCTGAAGCATAAGAAGTTACCTCTTGGCTTTACATTTTCTTTTCCATGCAAACAGACCAAATTGGAAGAGGTAAGATGCATAAAAAGTACTATTGGCAGGCTGAGCTCCTTGCAGAATCCAGAGAAGCTGATGAATGGATGTGTTACTCTGTGGCTTTGTTTTGGGGTCATGTTTACATTGCTCTCTGAGAAAGGCATGAATTAGCATTAGCATTTAATTAGACTACCTTGCAAACACTCGTTTCTGATCTCAGGGCAACAGGATCTTTAAGCTAAAGCTATTCTATTACTTAATTGACACCCAATTCCACAGGAACCACATGCCCTTGTATGAAGACTGTTAGACTGTAAAACACATACTTTTGTGTCCTGAAGCATCTTTGTTTTTTTAATCACTCTCAATTTTTTATTTACAGTTGATTCTAAATAGGAAAGACTTGTAGCTGAGCTGTTTGAGAGACCACATGGAGAAATGAAGGGCTGCTTGCAATTATTTTGTGTTCTTTCATTCTAACCTCTCTTTATTTCTGGGGATCTGTGCTTTGGGTCCTAATCCTGCAAATGCATTGTGCTTAATGCCATTAATTTGCGATGAGTATCAGGAAAGCTTCACACACTTTAGACAAAGCACAGGAAGGAGCATTTGCAGGATTGGGGCTTTATGGCTGTACCTGTTTAGTTGTGTTGGTACTGACAGGCCCCCCAAGGTAAGATGTTCTTTTGGCTGAGTTTTAATGTGTGGAGAGACATGGTGGGCTTCTCCACAGACTTTGGTCTTGGCTGGCTTTGTGGAAGTTTTTTATGCTAAAGCTGGAGCTTTTGGGTCACTGCACTGTTACATTTCAGGGGGTTCTTCTTGCCTGGACGAAGCACTTCAAGGTCCGAGGAGTTCAGGACACAGACGTGGTCACGTCCCTGCGTAAGGCCCTCCAGAAGCATAAGGCAAGTTTTGTAACTGCAGAAGCTGAACCTGAGTTGGCCTCAGAACATCCTCCTGGGAGGTCAGTTCTTGGTGTGTGGGTTGTTTGGGAGCTGTCAGGAATCCTTCAAGGACAGCCAGTAATAAATGTCCAACGTGGCTGTTCATTTAGTAGATCTGACTCTCCCTTGGAGCTGGAAGTAACAGGCTGCTCCAGTAACAGCAAGGGCACTGCACACTGATAAACCAGGCTGTGACAGCATGGCCCCACTGTCTGAGCTAAAGGGAATCTGTTGTGGAAGTACTGGGTGAAATATGAAAGGCTCAGTAATTTCACTCTCTGTGCTTCACATTCTGGCTTGTGGGGTGAAGGTTGGTAGGGGGAAACTATCATCTGAAATTGGCACACCCAACTCTACCAGGACTTGCCTGTCCACTTCAGTCTGTGGGATGGAGTGATTGATTGTAATTTTCAAAATCAGCAGAAAGACATGGTTAAATCTCTCCTGGAACTAGTGTGTATTTTGAATAACATTGTGGTTTAATATTTTGAAAAGCCTTGTTTCTCGTGATTGGCATTATTGGTAACACCATCCAAACAATAAAAAGCACCTCTCCATATCTTGATGACTTCGTGGTAAAGAGGAAATTCTGCTTTCTCACATGCTAAAAATCCAGCCTTTATTTTGGTTCACTTCTTTTTCTGCATCAGTCTCGTAGTTCAGCAGTAACAAAGGATCTGAGACTTCCAGGGTGAAGTGTGGCCTCCTGCTAGTGTTGGCATCTGAGTTACACCAATCCTTTGACAAGTGTGAAAGGAAAACTGCACCCTTGGTGGAAGGGCTTTTTTACCTGAGTGTGATATGGGTGATATTGGCCATAGCTGCATTTATGTGTGTATATTTCCAGCTCCATTTCATGGGATCTGCTCAGGTGGTCAGACATTATCCTTTCACATAGCCCCATAAGCACAACACTCAAACAAATAACATGCTGCTTTTCTCCCCCAGTGAGGTTGGATTGGGGAAAACCAAATACTTCAAGCAAAGACCCTGGCTGGCCAAGCACTTGAGAATTCAGATATATTTGTTATTTTACAGGGTTGTGGGAATGATGTTATAAAAGGAAGTGGTGTATCTTTCTACTAAGGAGCTTTCCTGAGCCAGGCCTCCAAAGTGCAGCCCAGGGAGTCTGTCTGCATGCTGGTGCTTTAACACCCGGTGTTTTTCCCTGTTAATCACCCCTCTTTATGCTATCAGGACATAGATGTTGATGTGTTGGCTCTGGTCAATGACACTGTGGGAACCATGATGACTTGTGGATATGATGACCGGCGCTGTGAAGTTGGACTCATAATTGGTAATTTGTTCTGTTTACTGAGTAGGGTTTTTTTGCCCTCATTTGTTTAATTCTAACAAATCTGGAGTACAAGGGAGTTTCCCAGCACAGGAAAGAGCAGAAAGAAAATGGAAAAAACAATGGTTAGATTTTCAAGCCTGGCTGCTTTCTGTAAAGCAGCTGTTTTTATGCTGATCACATTGCCATCAAATGCCATGGTCCCCATTTTGTCTGGGTTCAGTTGTGACCAGCATACTAAACTTTTCTGCTGACTGTAGAGAAAATTACTGTGTGTCTGTCCAGAGAAAGCTGAATTCCTCTCACGTCTGGTAGTTAGGATCAGCTATGCTTTCCATAGTTTCTCCATTTGTTGCACTGTGATGGCTTTTTAAAGGTCCATAAAAGCACATTTGAAAAAGAAAAATAAAAGAGGTTTTTAAACAAGTCAAGCCTTAGAATAATTTCCGTGTTTTTTCACTCACTGTGAAATGATTTCACAAGTGCAGGTGACCTATATTAGCATCTCGTACCACAGGGTACAGGATGTATTTGTACTTTCTTCCAAAGGCAATACATTGACTTATTCCCAACCCTGCGGACTTAAACCAACAACAAGCAAACGTGGAACAGTGATTTCTCTGTGCTGTCTCCAACACCCACAGGGACTGGCACCAATGCCTGCTACATGGAGGAGATGAGGCACATTGACCTGGTGGAAGGGGATGAAGGGAGGATGTGCATTAACACAGAGTGGGGGGCCTTTGGAGATGATGGTGCTTTGGATGATCTCCGCACCGAGTTTGACCGGGAGCTTGATCTGGGATCTCTCAATCCTGGAAAACAACTGTGAGTGATGCCCTGACTGACTTGCAGTCTGAGTGCATTTCCAGTGTATGCCAAGAGCCCCTTTAGACTAGCAACTGGGTTCACTGAACTTGATCCTGGTCCTGTCTTATCCAGACCTTTCCTCTCTGGGAAGGGTGGGTACCTTTCATACCTCCCTGCCTCAGGACAAGGGATTGCTGCTGTGATTGCTCTGGTATGATGCTGTGGAGGGCTAAAGAGAGGAGCTGATGAAGACCTGTAATCCTTCCTGTGCTCCATTCCAGGTTTGAGAAGATGATCAGCAGCCTGTATTTGGGAGAACTTGTAAGACTCATTCTCCTAAAAATGACAAAGGAAGGTCTACTCTTCAATGGGAAAGTGTCAACAGCTCTGCTGACCAAGGGCAAGATTGAAATGAAACATGTGTCTGCAATGGAAAAGTAAGAACTTGCAATAGGCTGTTTGAGAGAAGCCGCTCTCAAAGCTGGCCTTTCACAAGCACAGCAATGGTAATGAATGTGTAATTATAATCTGTGAGTGCTGGGAACAATCCTGAACTGTTCAACTTGATTTTGCTTTTGCCTAGGAGAAAAATTGACCTTTCTGTTAGTAGGAATTGTTGGAAGGTAAAGGTTTAGGAAAGTACTATAGTAGCAAATGTATTGCTGACCATCACAGGGACAGGCTGTTTAAATAACCTCTTTGGAGACCTGAGCATGTGGGATGATTGTTGCAGTTTTCAGCTTCTCTGATGCAGGATGACTGGGGTTGTGGAGATGTAATACAGATTCTGGGTCAGCTAATGGGTGACTACATGGAAAACTGTTGGTTTCTGGTGTTTTGAAGAAGAATCCTGGCCCTTGTTGTCATTCTGGAAATGATTTTCTATGTTGTATTGAGGGAAGCTGTGTGCCTATTCCTGTGCTGCCCTTCTATGAACTATTTTATCCCATTCTTTTCTTGGCGAGATAATTGGTAAGTCTCACCAAAAGCTGAACCCTAGGAAGCAGCCTCTTAAAAGTATGGTCTCTCCCCTGGGTACTTTTGGGAATACTTTGGGAAAGGCACTACTGGTTTATGGGAACCAGTTATGGTGCTGCCTGATAGGTTGTCCTAGCCTTCTCTCATTTCTTTTTGCACCACCATGCAGTTATTGATTTATGTGTTGCCTTTGCATTAGATGCTGTATTCTTCTTCTTTGGGGTAGGTACAAGGAAGGTCTGAGCAACACAAAGGAGATCCTGACAGAGCTGAGCCTGTTTCCCTCTGAGGAGGACTGTGTTGCTGTTCAGCATGTCTGCACCATCGTCTCCTTCCGCTCAGCCAACCTCTGTGCTGCCGCCCTGGCAGCCATCCTGACCCGCCTGAGGGAGAACAAAAAGCTGCTGCGCATGCGAACCACGGTCGGGATTGATGGGGGACTCTACAAAACCCACCCCCAGTAAGTCACTGAAGGGGAGTTGGTAACTTGGATGTTGCAAAGAGTCTCCATCTTGCATGTATTTGTGGCTTTTCAGAGAACTGCTGGTTTTGCTGCAGGTTTGGGGCGGGATCTGACTTAGTTATTGCAAAGCTGTCTTCAGGAGCTTTGGAATTTGGGGTGGGAAAAACATGACACCTGAAATTATGGTGTCTGGGGAAGTGCAATTGATTTCTGAAGTGACTCCTGGCCCTCCAGAGCACTTGCAGTTCACTGTGGGGTTTTGATTTTCTTTCTTTCTCCCCCCACTACCTCCATGTTTTTGAACCTTTGCTTTCCCAAACTGGAAGCTTTCTCAAATATTTCTCCCAAACTGGATGGAGATCTGATTCTAGGTGGAGACTCACCCTCAGTGACTTTCTGCTGTTGCCTGCCTTCTCTCCAGTGTCCCTGTGCCTCGGCACTGACACTTGTTTAGAGGTATCTTCACATTCCTGTAAGTGTTCAGGTTCTGCAGAACAGCCAGAAATCAGGATCGTTGTTCCCACCTCCTAGAGCAGTTTCTGACCTCGTGCTCCTCTTGCCTGTGCTGCAGCCCTTGCTTGGGGTGCTGGGTGTGTGTGTGTGAAGCAAACCATGCCCGAAACACCTGTGAGAGTCTGAAGCAGCTCTGTGCCCCTGGCAGATACGCCAACCGCCTGCACAAGGTGGTGAGGAGGCTGGTCCCAACCTGCGACGTGCGGTTCCTGCTCTCCGTGAGCGGCAGCGGGAAGGGGGCTGCCATGGTCACGGCCGTGGCACGCAGGCTGGCTGCCCAGCGCAGCCACATCGATGCCACCCTCGCCCCCTTCCTGCTGTCCCTGGGCACCCTCAGAGAAGTCAGGAACAAAATGAGGACTGAGCTGGAGTATGGGCTGAAGCGAGAGACGCAAGCCAAGGCCACCGTGAAGATGCTGCCCACATACGTCTGTGGGACGCCTGATGGAACAGGTGAAGTTATTTCCTGATCACCTGGAGTGCGTTCAGGAAAGTTGCTTGCCTGTTTCCTGGGGGAAGGGAGTGTGACAATTAAAAAGGAAAATGATGGGGATTTATGTTAACCCAGAGCTTCCTGCGATGTTATCTGGCTCGATGGGGTAAGTGCCATAGGGAGCAATGTGCTCTCATTGACATGGATGAAGTTTCCTGGGGGCAACGTGTGACAGAGTGAGCCATTGTGACTGGCAAACATGCTGTGAGAAGCACTAGTATTAAATACCTTTCTTCTCCTACAGAGAAAGGAAAATTCCTTGCCCTTGATCTTGGTGGCACAAATTTCAGGGTTCTGCTGGTCAAAATCAAAAGTGGGAGAAGAAGATCAGTGCAAATGTATAACAAAATCTTTGCCATTCCTTTGGAGATCATGCAAGGGACAGGGGAAGAGGTAATTTCTAGTGGATATTTAACTGATCCAGCCAAGGCCAGTTTTATGGGATTACCTGTGAGATTTATATGCCTTTACTTTCCTTCCAGCTCTTTGACCATATTGTCCAGTGCATAGCAGACTTTCTGGAGTACATGGGGATTAAAGGTGCTCGGCTGCCCCTGGGCTTCACCTTCTCCTTCCCCTGCAGGCAAGCCAGCATTGACAAGGTGAGAGCTGCAGGACACAAAGGCTCAGATGGCAGCTGTGCATCTGTTTGGTCAATTTTGGGCAAGGGTGACTTGGTGGTTTGGAGACTAATTTGCTCTACAGTGCAAATTAGTTGTGTTTCATAAGAAAGTTTTCATCCTATGTGGATATGGGAGGTAGAACTTTAACTTCCTGTATCTGATAAAAGGTGGATGTTACTTGCTTTTATTCTATAAAGATTAAGCCTTCATGACAGCAAAATGAACTGCATATTTTTAATAACCCAGGAATCTCTTTGTGGTGCCTTAACTCTTCAGTGGCAAGAGATAACAGGTGCTTCCTTCTGCTTGCTCAGCTATAATCCCAGGGCGTTTTCCAAACCATGCTGCACAGCTCTGGCTGTACAACTTCTGCACTACATTGTTTTCTTTTTGTTGAGTATCAGTGGGCAGACCTGAATTTGCTTGTTCAGTTTGGAGGGGTTGGCTTTTGGACAGGTATCATATCCTCATCTTTCCAGATCTGATGTAAGAAAAGATTGTTTTGATGCATTTCCAAAGAGGGACAGGGGATGTTGTGCTTAGTTCTAGTCAGATATGTAGGATATTGGGGAAACAAGTGGCTGCTATTTTATTAAACTTTTTTATGTTCTGATGGGTTTTGTTCCAGCTTCTAAGCCTGGAGCTAGTCTGGTCTGTCTAAATTTTCAGCTCACAGTTGAGAGTATAGCAACAGGACTTTGTCTTTTGTGGAGACGTGGCTCCACATGCCTTCCAAATCCACAGCATAGTTATTCAGGTCTTGACAAATGATTAGAAAACAAATTCCACAGTATTAGTGGCAAACGGAGTGAGGCGCAACTGTGTCTGGGTCCCATAGTCTGTAGCCCTGTGTGCTTGGTCTTTTGCTAGAACTTGAGGGTGGTTTTTAAGAGCAGCTTTTTTTCCCAGTTGCCCTCTATTTTTTTCCCCTTATTTGTACAGACAGTCCAGAGCCAGTTACCAAGTGGAAGGCTAATTACTTCATGTAACCTGGAAATCAACCTCTGTCAGGCCAGACTGCTGTTCAAAAAGAAACAAATTAGTGTTGTCTGGAGTTGTGGGATCATGCCAAGTGCCCTTCAATAAACAAGCCAAAGATTAACAGAAGTTTATTACTATTTGATGGGTGCTTAATTATTTGGAGCAAAAGTATTTTTTGCAGTCTTTCCCTCCCAGAAAATACAATGGCTGTGTGCACAGGAGGTGAGATGAGGTTTTCCAAAGAAAACTTAGAAGGAACTGAGTGCAGTGCCTTGATAAATAGCTGAGTAAACCTGGAGTCACTACCACCAGCAGCTGAGTACCAAAGATACATGTGCATACACTCTGCACTAGACACAGTAACCTGTCCAGGGAGACACATTATTTAAAATAAAAGGAAGGGTTGGGGTTGGAGGCAAGAAAATGCTTGGAATGTACAGCTCTTGGTCTTAGGTTTTTATTTTTCTTCTGTTTCAGGGAATGTACAGCTCTTGGTCTTAGGTTTTTATTTTTCTTCTGTTTCAGGGAACACTTGTGGGATGGACAAAAGGATTCAAGGCAACCGACTGTGAGGGGGAAGATGTTGTTGATATGCTGAGAGAGGCCATCAGGAGAAGAAACGTGAGCTATTCTCTTCTGCTCTTTTTGGTGTATTTAATGCCCCCTCACTCTTCCTCTAGTATTCCACAACTGATTGTGACTCGTGTTTTAGGAGTTTGACTTGGACATTGTAGCAGTGGTGAATGACACCGTTGGGACCATGATGACATGTGGATATGAGGATCCAAACTGTGAGATTGGCCTTATTGCAGGTATGGTGATGCTGAAGTGACCACCCTGAGAAGAAAGCACACATGCAGGTGCTAGACTTTAGAATCTGTAAACTAGCATCTTTTATTGGAGTTTAATACATGGTGTTACTGGTCATTGGGGTTCTTGGCGGATTTGTGTGGTATTGAACAGGAAACATAACACCTGTAAACAGATAGGATCCTGAATCTGTTGGACTTATGATCATATCTCTGATGGTGCCAAACAACTGAGTGCAGGGTAAAAGAATATGAGAACAGTGGACAGGGTATGGATTCTTGTTTGGACAAGTGTATTGGTATTTACTATGTAGCCAGGTCATAGAACAAGCAAATATTCTTAAACAAGTAAGTATTCTTAAAAATCTGAATGAATTCTTTTGGGCTTTCTAGGTGATTCCCCCAATAGATTCCTACAAGTTTTGATCCAGAAATATATCTAAGCGTAGAATCATAGAATGGCCTGGGTTGGAAGGGACATTAAAGTCCATCTTATTCCAACCCCCTGCCATGGGCAGGGATACCTTCCACCAGCCCAGGTTGCTCCAAGCCCCATCCAACCTGGCCTTGGACACTTCCAGGGATGGGGCAGCCACAGCTTTCCTGGGCAGCCTGTGCCAAGGCCTGACCACACTAACAGGGGAGAAATTCTTCCATATATCTGACCTAAATTTCAGTTTGAAGCCATTCCCCTTTGTCCTGTCATTACAGTTCTCAATGAACAGTCTCTCTGGATTTCCTTCAGATTCTGGAAAGTGCTCCTCCTCTCCAGGCTGAACAGCCCCAACATGACCCTTCCACTCCCAGAACACACATGCAGAACGAACACTCATGACCTGCCAGGTCCACCTGGGGCAGAGCCAGGGCAAGGCACAGTGGGGCAGTCCCAGGGTAACCCTGTCCCCTCACAGTCCTGCTCTGGGGGTGCACACCCTGGCAGGGCATTGCACAGTCCCAAAGCTGGGGTCTCCCTGTATAGAATCATGGAATCATTAAGGTTGGAAAAGCCCTTTGTCCAAATGTTTCCCCAGCATTGCCAAGGCCACCACTAACCATGCCCCTAAGCACCACATCCACGTGTTTCTGAACACTTCCAGCAATGGTGACTCTACACTGCCCTGGGCAACCTGTTCCAGTGCTTGACCACCCTACCCAGGAAGAAATTTTCCCAAAGATCCAATCTAAACCTCCCCTGGCACAACTTGAGGCTGCTTCCTCTTATCCTACAGGGGGGATCTATCCTGCACTGGGGTCAAGGTGTTACCAGGACACCTCTGCTTATTACAGGAAAATAACATGAGATATGTGGGCTGTAGCACAGCTACACCACAGGGACCCTCTGAAAGCCAGAAATCTTATCTGTTTAAGGAACCTGGGCAAAATTTCCTGAGGTAACAGGGAAGCAGAGCTGACTGCACACCCACAGCATCCCAGAGCAGCTGCACATCCCCTCTGGCTCCTGCTGCCCTCACCACCAGGGCACCCGTAATTGATACAGAGACTTGGATAATTCCCTTACACAGCTGATTAAATTCTGCTAAGCCTGACTTAAGCCTTCCACTTAGAAAAGAAAAAGCATTAAAAGAGGAAAAGAAAGTGGGAGAAGGTAAACACCCCCGGCACACAGAGAGGCCAGGAGGGAGTGCTGGCTTTGCCTCCACGGAGCAGGGATTGCTTTGATTCTGCAATAGCAGCCCCAGACCTGGCAAGAACTGCTGCTCATCTTCATTAGCAACACAACTAATCACACTGAGGAGGCATCTGAGGACGGGTGGAGAAAGAGGCATTAAAGAGCTCACGTTTCAGAGCAAGCAGTTCTTTGCAAATTAGAGACTGAAATAAATTCTGCAGTGTCAAGAGAGATTAAACAGTCACCTGCTCCTGAAATCCTTGCTTGACAAGCTGCTCTGTGGAGTACAACAGATTGAGAGCATTAAAGCCATCTCTTACTCAGAAACACAAACCATCTTGCAGTACAACCGATGTGTTGTCCCTTCTGCCCCCCAAAATCACACACAAACACCAGCAACGTGGCTTTGCCCCCAGTTTTAGCCTTGCTCTGCTTCACATAAAGAAAACGCTCCTTGGAAAAGCTGAGGAAGGAGCTGAGACTCACTTGGAGAGCGACACCCCGCCAGGCTTGCCGATGAGCTCCTCGTGGTGCAGCACCGTGTCGCTCCAGGAGATGTCCAGGAACCTCATGATGTTGTGCATGGACTGCTCGGGGTGCAGCACCAGCTGCTCGTAGTAGACGGGCAGGCAGCGTGCCCGGCCGACCTCCAGGCACTGGGAGTACATCACCTCGATGGCTTTGTTCCACTTGGTCAGGCAGTCCCGGTAGCTGTTGAGGTCGAAGCCTGCGATGGTCACTTTCCGGGTGATCATGGAGTGGACGGAAGCCCGGCCATCCCGCACCATCAGGAGGAACTTGGAATTGGGGAACAGCCTGGACAGGTAGACAGAGGACTTGAGCGTGAAGGGGTCCTTGTTGCACAAGTACCTGGCGGGCTCCCCGTGCTTGGCGATGACTTCCAGGATGAAGGCCTGCATGGCAGCATCCAGCACCTGGTCCGTCACGCCCGCCTCGTCCAGGCGCATCTTCTCCCGGCCAGACTTGGACCATGCCTGGCGCATGGCCAGCACGCGGGGGATGATGCGGGTCTCCTCCCCGCAGCGCACCTCGGGGTGGGCGTCCAGCATGGCCCTCATCAGCGTGGTGCCGCTGCGAGGGACGCCCCCGATGAAGATCAGGGGCATGTCTTTGCTGTAGCGGTACTCGACGTGGTTGGCGTCCATCATGACCAGCTCCTCGCTCTCGGGCCTCATCAGCCTGTGCCTCCGCTCGCTCAGGACCTGCTGGCACTCCAGAACCTGCTGGCCGAGGTGCAGAGTCACCATCAGGGCGGCCACCGAGCCCAGCACCAGCAGCACCCTCCGCATGGTGACCCGCATCCTGCTCTCCAGGGCACAGGCTGGGGGCTTCAGCCCTCAGCTAGCGAGTGTCCGACCCCACGGGCATCTGCAAGAGAAGTGGCACGGTCAGAGGAGCAGCACCCACACTCCAGCCCAGCATCCCACCGGGCTCCCACAGGATGCTGACACCATCCAGGATTTCATCACCTCCTTCGCTTATCAGCAACTCCCAGGCGAGGTGCCTTCCACCCAGCAGGTAATTAAAGTGTGTGTTAGTGCACACCCAAAGAGGCAAATTCTGCACTGGTTGTGTTCCCAGAAACATAGGTTTACAGCTGGAGCAAAGCTCCAGGAACGTTTTGGAGAGGAGGGGCCGTGTATACCCACTCAATCCTTAAAATATTATTTGCAGAGAGCCTGTTCCATCCCAGATGAAGCCCAAACCCTCCGTGAAATTATTCCTCCCAAACCTGAGTCAACACTCCACCACTGCTCACATCTCAGCCACCTGCCTCCTTCCTACATCTTCTTTAATTTAACCCTGTGGTCACAAGGGAGGGGGAAGCTGAAGTAAGAGAAAAACAAATGCCTCTCATGCAAATTTTAAGAGTCTGAGTCAGCAGAAGCCGTTAGAATGAAACACTGAGAAATTCAACCATCTGACAGGGAACAGCTACACAGTGTTCAACACCCTGCCCTGCCTCCCGAGACTGACCTGACAGAGAAATCCTTGAAACTTCATCTGGCACAAGGACTTTTGGGGTTTTCCAGGGCTCGGTAGGACATCCAGCAGGAAGGCTGCAGTCTCTGAGAGCGCCCAGCTCTGCTGCGTGCCCGGAGGGACTCCCGGGAATGCTGGCACTGCTTCCCACTCCCTCCCCCCGTCCGCCCCAGTTGCGAGTGCAGGTTTTGCAATCCTCCCCTGGGCTCGCCCCGGGATTTCCAGTTCTTTGTGATTATGTGGCTGGGGCGGGAGCTGAATGGAGTGGAAGGAACGGGCCGTCCGTGCATTCTGTTTTGCTGACAGGCCAAAGAACTGCTCCAGAAAAGTGTTTTCTCCCCTCGACTGTCCCCGAAGGAGAGAGCCTGGCAGCCTCTCCACTTCCAGCCCCTGACATCCCGCCCCACTGCTCCCATCACCCACTTCTGCCCAGGCAGTGCCCCGTGCCAGCCCAGAGACACCCTTCCCCAACCCAGCAGCACGATAACATCACCACCAAAGCTGGTTTTGTGGCTCTTTACTCCCTGGTCCATCCTGGCCAGCTGCTCAGTGACATAGCCAGGTCAAACTGTCTCAATTGCACCCCCAGGTACCAGATAGAAGTCATAAGTGTGTGGATTTCTTGGGGTGTAGATCCCAGGATACCCAATAGCTCTGGCATTTTTGCAGCACCAAGCAGAGTCAGAGCCATTAACAAGACAAGTGCTGCTCCTTCCTGCTATCTTAATCTGTTTCAGCCATGTAAATATATTCAAATGTTCACAGAAAAATAATTGTAAATGCCACAAGACCCATTTCAAAGGATGGCAGTGGAGCAGGCAGGATTTAGGGCCAACCAGAATAATCAGGCTGATGCAGACCAAGACGGGCTAATTAGCAGGAAAGGCTGCAGTGTGAAAGGAGGCTGGAGCACAGAAGTGCTCTGTTCTCCCAAAAAACAGCTGACAGGGAGCAGTTCCCACTGAGATGCTGCAGCAGCTCTGTCTGAGCTGTAGAGGGAACAAAGGGACTCGCTCATGTGCTCATGTTGAGTGCTGGGGGCTGTGGCACCGGCACCACCATGAGACACAGCCTCAAGTTGGGCCAGGGAGGTTCAGGTTGGACATCAGGAGGAATTTCTTCACTGAAAGGGTTGCCAGGAGGTGGTGGAGCATCCTCGGAGATTTTCAAGAATGACTGGACATGGCACTCAGTGCTCTGGGCTGGCTGACAAGGTGGAGATCAGTCACAGGTTGGACTTAATGATCCTGGAGGTCTTTTCCAACCTAAATGATTCTGGGATTCTGTGTTCCTGGGGACTGTCCTGCCTGTCTGGTGGGCAGGGACACAGCCCCCACCACTCCCACCCACTACCACCAGTGTGAAGCAGCGTAAAAGCAGCGTGCCCACAGGAGCAAGGCTTCTCCACTGCTGTGCTCTGGGACTCTGCCTCTGCTTCTGCACAGCAGCCACAGGCCCCAGGAGGGCTGGAATGGAGCAAACTTCTCCACTTGGTGTGCTAGATGGGCTGAACAATACCCACGAGCGTGTCTGGCATCAGGCTGGGAGCAACCACAAACAGCCCAGCTAGTTCTTAACTCTGTGCAATCCTCTGCTAAGAATTTCCTAAAATTTATGGGGCTGCTTAGTCTGTGAGGGAAGAGGGATGGGTCATTTCCTCCAGAGCAGATGCTGTGGTGGAATCATGGCATAATTAGGTGCACAGCTTTCTGATCAGAGACAACTCTTCCATAGGTAACAGTCCTTCAGATGCCCAAGAGCTCTGAGAGTTTCCCACTCCAGCAGAAATTAGGAAGCTGTCAGGGGCTTCTCTGGCTCCTCACGGCAGGGACTGTGCCAGCAGCCAACCCCAGGCTGAAGCTCCTGAGTGCAGCTTGAACACCACAGGACAGGGAGGGCTGTGACCAACAGCCAGGGGCTCTGACCCTGACAGGGCAAGGCTGGCACCCAGAGCATGAGGGAGGATGGGAACTGAGTGACAAGAGGTCCTACAGGTACAAAGCCTTCCCTATTTGCATGCTTATAGGCCACTAGCATGAACAAGGCTTACACCAGGTTCTGTCAGCTTGTGAAGGTGACACAATATTAATGGGACACCAGAGCTGGTGTGGATAGACATGAAACAGTCAGCCAGCATCCAGGGGAACCAACTGCTCCAGCATGGGCCACCCACAAGTGCTTACCTTGCCCCCATAAGGTCATTTTGCTGCTAGCAGAGCTTCATGCTGGAACCAGATGGCCACCAGAACACCTGATGGGGAAAAGAAGCCACAGTGTTGATTTGTTTATTTACCACACACTTTTGCTCTCCTTCCCTGTCCACAGCCTCCCTCCCGTCCCTCACAGGGAAAGGTGGCCCCAGTGAAACCTCAGCACTAGGAGTTGCCCATGCTGTCAGGACCTCCTGACTCCAGCCCAAGGAACAAAGCTCTCTCCAAGCTCACCACTCGCTGAGGCAGCAGCATCAGCCCCTCACACCATGTGAACCCCTCCAGGTAGGGAACCAAACACCTGGACACCAGGTTTCCCACAAGGGCATGGCACCTGCACCCCAAGGAGCCCAGCAGCTACCTGCACTGGCTGGAGCTGTCCTGCAAGTGCATCCCAGTGACAGTGTGGGACACTGCTGCAGCAGAGCACCCCGAGGGGCCAGGACCGTGCAGGATGGGTGGTGTCACTCCACTCCAAGGATCACAGTGGGTGCACAGGGCACAGGTTTGCCATGGGGCTGCTGCTGCTGGGCCCTTCCCAGTCAGCTGCCCCTTGACACACAGCAGTGTCCCAGCCTCGGAGGTTGTTTTTGAGAACATTTCAAGGACGGACACTAATTGCTATTCCAGCCACCCAAGTCTCCTCCTCTCCTGCCATCGAGTGTCACCAGCCCCTCCTCTTCTGCACTAACGAGAAACCAGAGGGAAACTCCACCCAGCATGAACTTTGCAAGGCCTTATCCGCAATGCACAGGCTGCCCTCCTTCTCTGCAGGCTTCCTGCTCAGCCCTGGGCTGGCCTCCATGCACTGTGGGGTTTCAGCTCTGGATGAGGCTGCAGGTCCACAGAGCAGCAGCTGCATCCCTGGATGCAGTTCTGCAGTGCCACGAATGCTCTGGAGCAGGGAACAGCAGCAGCTCAACAGCTGGGATCCCACCCTGGGATACCCCACTGCAGAAACAGCCCCAGCTCCTGCCCGTGCACAGACACACACAGACAGACACACGGACACACGCTCGCATTCTGACTTCCTTCCTGATGCTGAGCAGGCTGTCACTGCCAGCCAGGAAGGGGTAAACCACAGCAGTGCTGGGAACAGCCCCACGGACAGCCCCGAGTGCTGGCACGGCCAGGGCAAGCACCACCTGCACCGATGAAACATCACCAGCCCACTTTTTAAAGTGTCACAAAAAACCACAAAACCAGTTTCTATGAGACGCTCCATAGGATCAATAGCTGCATTTTTGTTTAGACCATTACAGAAATGATTGTCATTAACTGCAACTTCCCCAAAAGATGTAGGTGTGGCCCAGAAAATTTGAGCTCAGTTTGTTGGTGCTTAATAAAAGGATGAGGAACTGCAGGTGCCTTTGTGGCGGAACAGCAGGAGGAACTGTGGTCAGCAAGGAGTGTCCTAATATATCCAACTCACATCTCTACAAATCAGCAATATTTAATTACTTAATAGCTTGCAGTTTATTTACAAAAATAAACACAGCTTGCCTGAGGACAACTGCTTCATCACAACCTGAGCTCAGCCCAACCCTGTCACTGCCAGTGGTGGCTGTGATGACAGCCCTTTTCCTCCTGATCCCTCCTGGTGCCAACCTGTAAGGCACGTTTCAAAGCACCTGATGAACTCGCAGGTAACTCCCCAGCAGGGCAGGCATGGTCCCATCCTGCGTGGAGGAGCCAGCAGAGCAGCCAAGCCTCTGGGAGGGGAAAGCTGGGGCTGAGGGCACAGAGCAGGGAGGGATGGGCTGCTGGCACGGCTGGCACGCAGGCACACGGGGTGTCTCTCCATCTCACCTGCCAAGCAGCCAGAACACAAGGTGTTTAACAAAGGGCAGAGCACTCACCCGCAGCTGGTGAGCTGCCCTGCTCCCAGTGGGTGCCCAGGGAGGCACTGCGGGGGCAGCTGCGGTCACAGAGTGCAGCACCAGCCCCATTGCACAACCCCCAGCTCATGCTCATCCGCCCCAGCACAGAGCAGATCCAGATTGATCCCACGGGACAGCCATCCCGGGGGAGCAAGGTCCAACCTGCCCACCCCAATCGATGCTGTGGCCGCCGGCAGTGGAACAGGGCTCTGCACCCACCTCTGCTGCAGGTGAGCCACAGCTGGAGCCTCACAGACACTTTGAGGTGCACAAAATTAGGATGCAGTACTCAAAAAAAACCCCACAACAACAAAAGAAGAGGCTTTCAGGCACCACGTGGCAAAAGCAGCACCACAGACAACAGGACGGGTTTGGTGACTAAAACTGAAGCTGCTCTGCAGGCCATGAACCCAGAACACTCACCAGAAGCAGAGGCCAATCCCAGTAAAAACACCAGGAGTTTAGAGCACTTCAGGGTTCTGTGTCCCTTGGAAAATCCCCAAATAGCACACTAACAGCCCTCTGGTTTGCATTTGCACCACCAACAAAAACTGTAAAATAAAAAAGAAATCCCAAATAAAACTGGAAGAAACAGTCAAAAGAGTGCGAGGATGAGTATTCGAGAACCCAAACCACATGGAAGGTGCTCCAGCTGCATCTTAGCACCCAACCAGCTCAGGGGGGAAGGGGAAATTTATTCTCACTGCTGGGTACCCAGAAAAATAAACCAGCAGAATTGGATGCCCTGAGGATTAAGGCAGTATGTTCCAGTTTCAAATACCAGCTTTCTCACTCAGAAAAGCCTGAGGGATGGGAGCCCTGAGCCATGCCATGCATTTCAGCTGAGCACCCTGGCACTCCACCTTGGAGAGCCTGGCCAGGGATACAGGCACAGCACATCAATTGGCTCCAACAGGCTCTAAATCACATCAGCAAAGAATCCACAGACATTTCGCAGCACAAATGGATGGCTGTTTTATTGTCTCAAGGCTCTTAGGATTAGGAAAACATTTTATTATCCTGCTCAATGCTACAGTGTTCCTGAAACAATAAAAATCCCACCAATTTACAGCATCTTCCCTCCACCCATCCCTCATTCCAAGCACAGTGATGGTATTTTATCATCTGGCAATGGAAACCACAGCACCTCCCCCGCCAACCCCGACCAGCAACAGCCCTCGGCCCAAAGTGGCTGATTAATTATGAAATGCCCAGCGTGAAAGTTGCTGGCAGGAGATGGGGATGGAGGCACCTACCCAGCACCTGGCACTGTGTCCCCACACCCAGCAAGGCTCCAGCAAAGCCAGGGCTAAGGGGACTGACACGTCCCCCCCTGGCTTAAGGAGCAGAGTGGGGAGGCAGAGCTGCTGCTGGAAGGACCAAGACAAGCAAGGGGGGACAGGAGGGGAAGGGAGACCTTTTTCTCTCATGCCATGGGCTGTGAGGGACAGGCACCAGAGCACAAGGGGTGTCTGGGATCCCCCAGCAGTGGATGGAGACACCAGATCAGCTCAGTCTCCACATCAGAAGAGCTTGTGCCAGAACAGGACAACGAGTTCTGTGCTTTGGAGGGAGCTCCTGATGTTTAATCAATCCACAGAGCTTCACCTTTCCTTATTTACTCTGTTGTCACTGCCTTGGTGGGACAAAGGCAAAGCCAGTGCAGGTGCTACAGCAGGGACAGTGACAGAGGGACACTCCCACGCTGGCTCCCCTTGTGCCCTGACCAGGGATCCCACTGCTCTGCTTCCCCCTCAGAGCTGGATGAGGGGGCTCTTGGGAAACACAGCACTGTCTTCCCATTCTTCTTGCCCAGAGAACTTGTGGATGCCCCATCTCTGGAAGTGTTCAAGGCCAGGCTGGATCCAGCTCTCAGCAACCTGGTTTAGTAGAAAGTGTCCCTGTCCATGGCAGGGGGCTGGAACTAGAAGATCTTTAAGGTCCCTTCCAACCCAAACCATTCCATGATTCCGTGATGATTCTGAGTCCTCCCCATGCCTCTGATCAGGTCCCTCCAACTCCCATCTGTGGCCCAGAGTATGTCCCAGGGATCCCCACAGGAGACAGGCACAAGACAATGGGAGCTGAAGGTTGCAGTCCCTGTGTTCACTCACCACACCCAATGCAAACACAACCCTTTCCTCCCAAAACTGCAAAAAGATCCCCTGTGGGAATGTGGGTGGTCAGAGCCTGTCATACAACAGGGAGAAAGAGAAGTCAGTGGAACTGCTAGAAAAAACACTAAGTATCTTCAAAAAATATTTTCCCAATCCACAGGCCAAATCCTAAGTCTCAACAAGCTCCATTCTTGCACGCACAAGGATCAGGATTTGCAAATAAAAAGTTGTTTCTGCAAGAGAAACCCCAAACCTCAAATTTGCTTAAGAAACAAAATCAAAGTGTTTTATTTCCCCATGCAACAGCAGCAGCAGCAGACCCAGGACTGGAGATGCTGCCTGAGGATAAGGCAGGGAGGACAGAGAGGCCACTGCTCACTGAAGGCAGCGAGGGGAGAGAGGACACTGCTGCACCTCATCTCCCCCAGCCCCTCTGCTCATCCTTGTCCTGTTTCCTGCAGGAACCCTGAGCATGGACCAGCCCCAGGATCTCCACTGTGGCACACATGGCCTTGGCACAAGGGCAAGCTTTTGACGTTTTCACAAAGCCAGAAACTTTGGGAAGCAGCAGCACCCCAAGGTGCTGCACAGCCCCAGCAAGGGCAGGAAATGACCCCCACCAAGCCCCAGTACTGGAGAAGCCCTTGTGAAACCATGGAAAGAAAAAAAAGGAACCGGGTCCTTCTGAGACTGCTGACTGTGAGCCAAACCACCCTGCTCGGCACATCCGAGTGCCTTCCTGCCTGCAGGAGCCCAGCTGTGAGCCCTGCTCCTCTACTGCCACTTTCATCTGCAAATGCTGAGCCGCCAAGTGCCTGTGCTCGGTGCCCTTCCTCTGCACAGGGTCCTTCCTCTGCATGCTGCCCTTACTGTGCTCCATGTCCTTCCCCTGCTCCATGCCCTTCCCTTGGATGCCACCCACCCTGCTGGCCTGCAGCCAGCTGTGAGCACAGCTGTGGGCACAGCTGCCCGGGCAGGGGCCGGCTGCTCTCCCACTCCCCTTGCAGCTCAGCCGCTGCCAGGAGCAGCCACTTACACTTCCCTGAGCACTGAGCAGGAACAGGAGCACTGGAGAAACCCTGGCTGCTTCCCCCTGCCCCACCAGGGCGGCTGCAGCAGCTCCAGAGCCAACATGCCCATGGCCATTTGTCCATGGAGAAGCACCTGCACGCTGCAGCCACCTGTGGACTCCTCGGTCTCAGTTTGGGGTCACTGCTCTGGGACCGTGTGATGGGAACCAGCCACTTGCTTCACTTCCGAGCGCGGCGAGTTGAGCAACCCCCTGCTGCTGTTCTTGTTTGCTGTCCCTGCAAGGGGACAGGGGGCTCCTCAGCAGGGCCAGCCCCAGCACACCCTCCTGCCTGCACCATGAGGCCAGCACAGGGTGGACTGGGGGAAAAAAGCATGGTTTGCCTTAAGACAGGATTTCTTTGAGAGAATTCCTGCAGAACTAGAGGCAGACAGGGGCTTAAAACTGCACTAAAGGCTTGAGAAATGTTGTGAACCAAAGCAGGCAGCTGACACCATGGCAAGATTCTCCCTTGTTCCACTCACTTGCTGCCTGCAGAATCCAAAGGGAAACACGCCTGGCTGAGGCATGAGGCTGAGGTTCCTCAAGGCATCACAAATTCATCAGAAGGCGCATCTGTATGGTGCCAAATAAAACCACCTGCTGGGGTTTGTTTTCTCTCTCCAAAAATCTTCTTGACAGTCCCTGCATTTTAACAGTGCTCCTGCCATCCCACACATCCCCGAAGGCTCAGCGTATCCATAATGCAAACTGCCTTTGGAAAAATCTCCTTAAAATAGCGACAGAAATTACTAATACAGTTTGTAAAACCTACAGGCAGAGGACAGCAGTGGCCTGAGCCTGCCTGTCCTGGTGAGTCCAGCAGGGTCCTGCAGAGACCCCACGGCAGCTCCCACCCCATAGCCTGGCACATCTCACCAGTGTGGAGGGCACAGCCCTGCCCACATCCCCCTGCAGTGATGCCCCCCAGTGCCAGCTGGGGATGCTGGCAAGGACCCACACAGTGCCCATCTCAGCTGCTGCCCCCCAAATCCTGGGCTGCCTCCCTGTGTGAGCCCCCAGAGACCCTCATCTCCCTGTGGGCACTGCAGCACAGCTGCTCCTGCCCTGCCACACGCAGCAGCCACTGAGCACCAGCTGCCACGAGGCACACGATGGCAAACCCTGCTCGCAGGAACCTGCGTTGGCACTTGACAGCTCCCCACGAGTGTGCTGCAGCACTCCCAGAAAAGCAAATGCAAATTTGGAAACCTGTTAGCACCCATCATTCAGAGCTCTCTGCTCACCCTTGCTCGGTGCCCAAGCAGGAGGGAGCAGCACTGCTGTGCCAAGGGGGAACTTGCCACCCCACAATGTGCCCAAGCCTATGGTGTGGTGGCTCTGACTGACAGAGGGAGGCACGTTTAAGGGGTTTCAAGCTGTGAGATGTTTTTTGGACAAAGCCCGAGTGTGCAAACAAACAGAGCAAGGGTCAGAGCAAAGGCCTGAGTGATGCAAACCACCCCCTGCCCATGGAGGACATCAGCCCAGCTCACACTGCCCACCCTGGGGACTCACTGCCAGCAGCACTGGGGCAGCAGCCCCAGACATGAGTCCCAAGGAACTTGAGCTTGGTATGGACACGGCGTGGATGTCACAGCCCAGTGATGCAGCACGAGTGACAAGTGGGCACAGCCAGGAGAGTGTTGGTGCTTTGGGTGGGCTGCAAGGTGCCAGTGCAGCTACTCAGGTACCCCCTCACACCCCCACGCCAAGGGACCCACACCCCATGGCCACCCCCTCAGCACTGCAAACACCTCTCGTGCCAGCAGCAGGGGCTGACACTGAGCAAGACCTGAAGGTGCAGGTTCCCCCCAGCACCCACCTGCCCAGGTCACCTCAGCACGGGCCACCACGCTCAGCATGGCAGGGAAGGGCAGTCCCAGCCCCGGTTCAGCTGCAGACATGGGGATGGGCAGACAGCCCCAGCCCGTGGGTGCCCTTCTGCATGGTGATGCTCGAATTTTGGGGGGCACGGCCTGGTGCTGGGCTGCCAGAGGGGTGCCAGGGGAGCGGGGCGAGGGCAGTGTGTGCCAGACAGCAGGAACGAGGGGAGAAAGGCACAAGGAGCATCCTGTGCTGAGCACCCTGTGCCACCTGCCACGCATCCTGCACCGAGCACCGAGCACCCAGCAGCACCCTCAGCACATCCTGCACTGCACAGAACCTTCCCTGCACCCAGCACCATCCTGTGCACCCAGCACCATCCTGAGCACCCAGCACCATCCTGAGCACCCAGCACGGAGCACAGGATGCACGGGGCACTGCTGTGTGCACCCAGCACCGCACACCCCGCACCACCCTGAGCATCCCGCACGGGGCACCGAGCACCATCCTGAGCCCCTGGCACTGTGCACCGCTCCGTGCACCCAGCACTGAGCATCCTGCACCCAGCACTGAGCATCCTGCTCCCAGCACCGCTCTGTGAACCCAGCACTGAGCATCCTGCTCCCAGCACCGCTCTGTGCACCCAGCACTGAGCATCCTGCTCCCAGCACTGAGCATCCTGCACCCAGCACCGCTCTGTGCACCCAGCACTGAGCATCCTGCACCCAGCACTGAGCATCCTGCTCCCAGCACTGAGCATCCTGCTCCCAGCACTGAGCATCCTGCTCCCAGCACCGCTCCGTGCACCCAGCACTGAGCATCCTGCTCCCAGCACCGCTCATCCTGCTCCCCGAGCCCCGTTCGAGCCCCGCAGAGCGCACCGAGCTCCCCCGCCCGGTCCGGTCCGCCCCGACGGGCAGCGGGCACGGCGCGGCCCCATCGCGGCCCCATCGCGGCCCCATCGCGGCCCCATCGCCGCCCACAGCGCCGGACGGGGCGGCACGAGCGGGGCCGGGCCGGGCTGATGGCCCGTTAGCGGTGCCCCATTCCCGTGCCCCGTTACTGGTGCCCCGTTACCGGTATCCCATTCCGGGTATCCCATTCCCATGCTCCATTCCCGTACCCCATCCCCATTATCCCATCCCCGTACCCCATCCCCATACCCCATCCCCATTACCCCATCCCCATTATCCCATCCCAGTTATCCCATCCCCATTACCCCATACCCCATCCCCGTTATCCCATCCCCATCCCCATTACCCCATCCCCATTATCGCATCCCCATTACCCCATCCCCATACCCCATCCCCATTATCCCGTACCCCATCCCATTATCCCATCCCCATACCCCATTACCCCATTA
>JAWWEE010000159.1:1493848-1626241 GCA_035221455.1 Xenops minutus
ACCTGGCCTTGGACACTTCCAGGGATGGGGCAGCCACAGCTTCTCTGGGCAGCCTGTGCCAGGGCCTGCCCACCCTCACAGTGAAGAATTTCTTCCCAATATCTAATCTAAATCTCTCTAAATCTAAAATAAACTCTTCTGGCTGGCTAAGTGCACCAGCTCTCTCATTTTGTTTGGAGGACTGGTCCTTACACTAGTTAATGTAACTCACATTGGAGGTGATGATGTCCTGTTCACCAGTGGATTTCAGACTTGCTAACTGCTTGTCTGGCTGCTGGGCTCTTGCCAGGGCTTGGGAGCACAGTGATGATGATGAGCAAGATGACTTGTGATGCATTATGACCAGACTGGCAGCAAAGACTGAGCAGTGCTTCACAGCTAAAGCTGTTTCTGGCTTGCAACAAAGAGTCTTCCTTCCTCTGTGCTGGGGGTTTTCTGCATAGGGCCTATTTTACTTGATAATGTTCTGTTGTGATAAATTACAGCACTCTTTCCATTATTGACTAGCACTTGCTTCTTTAAGAGAAAGGGTAAATCTTTGAAATTTGGGATAACATGTAGGATAACTTTAACATGACCGCTGCAGTCATCTTCCATGAGTTTCAGGCCCTGCTTCACTTTTCTGGCTGAAACCTTGTCATTTCTCTCCTTCTAGGAACAGGCAGCAATGTGTGCTACATGGAGGACATGAAAAACATAGAAATAGTGGAAGGGAATGAAGGAAAAATGTGCATTAATACAGAATGGGGAGCATTTGGTGACAACGGCTGCATTGACAACATCAGGACAAAATATGATAAAGAAGTAGATGAAGGCTCACTAAACCCAGGGAAACAGAGGTAAATGTGGTGGCCCTTCTGCCAAGACCCTGATGAAGTCAGTTTTCAAGAGACACTGGCTGCTTTTTAAAATGCACTTAATGAATGAATAATCAGAAAGGAAATTTTAATATTGCATTTCTTTTGTTCCATGGTAAGTAACGTAGATATCCAGAAAAAAACAAAGAGGTACATTGTTTCTGTTATCACAGCACTATTATCATCTTAGGGCAGTTACCAAACAGTGCAGCTCCAAGACTTCCCTGCAAAGCCTAGGCTGTGCTTTGTTCCTCCTCTTAGTGTGATTTTTCAAAGGTAAAGCACAACTCAGGCATGAGGATAAGCTGAACTTGGCTGTTCTTTGTTCAGTAAAGACAGTATTGATCAGGTGTGACTCACTGGTGTGGGGACAGGGAAGTGTTTCACCTCAGTGTGGGCCCTGCCTTTAACACCATGTTCTGTTTGGTATTGCAAGGGGGTTTCTCTATGTCTGTTACCTGGCACAGGTAATTAATGTAATTAATGTTTGCACGTGAAGTCACTGCAACAGATTTTTGATGATTGAAAGATGGAGTTCAGTGGCTACCGCTCTGCAAGCTTGGGCTGCTTCTTTGGGAGTTCACAGGGGCATGTACATACAGAGCTAACATGTCATCTCTTTAAATGCACTTTTTTTTGCTTTTATAACGTAACAGGTATGAAAAAATGACCAGTGGAATGTACCTAGGTGAAATAGTAAGGCAAATTTTGATCGACTTAACCAAACAAGGGCTGCTGTTCAGAGGACGCATTTCGGAATCACTCAGGAAGAGAGGCATATTTGAAACAAAGTTCCTGTCTCAGATTGAGAGGTAAAGTTGTTAGATTTACCTGGTTTAAATCCTTAAGGCCTTCTGGGACCCCTAGAAAACAGTCTTCTGTAAGTGTGTGGAGACCTATCCTTTGACAGGTTAATTACCATTTTCTTCTTTGCATACCTCCCTCCTCCCCATCCCCACAGTTAAAGCCAAAAATGAAGAACTGGGAGAGTTGCAGAATTACTCTGTAATTACATGAATTGTCATTTGCTGTCCACACAACCGGGTTATCTTGGATGCCTTAACCATCAAGTGTGATTGTACTTGAAGTGTTTCTTGTGGGACTTAAAATAGTGGTTATCAAAACAAGTTAAAAGTCAGTGATAGATGAATATGTGCTATTTATCTGTGCATGTTTGCAGTGGTCTTCAGGTTATTTGAAACACTTTCTGCTGTGGAAAGCCTTGAAAGTAGTGTCTCAGCCTTGAGATCAAAAATAGCAGTCAGGTGGCCAATCTGGCTCAGCTCCCTCACAATTTTGGGACTTAAATGAATAACTACTGTTTTTGCCTTCTGCAAGTACAGTCTAATATGGCAAAGGGCATTGCAGGGGCACATTTTCAGTCTGAATTGAGGCTTTCCCTAATGCCTTGCTGCTCCATGTGCTTCCCTCTGCACAGCGACCGGCTTGCCCTCCTCCAGGTCCGGCGAATCCTGCAGCAGCTGGGCCTGGACAGCACGTGTGAGGACAGCATCATTGTGAAGGAAGTGTGTGGGGTTGTGTCCAGAAGAGCTGCCCAGCTCTGTGGGGCAGGGCTGGCTGCCATTGTGGAGAAGAAGAGGGAGAACCGAGGTGTGGAGCACTTGCAAATCACCGTTGGAGTAGATGGGACTTTGTACAAGCTCCATCCACAGTGAGTGCCTTGGTACCACTGCCCTTTGCTGGTTGCTCCTTTTCCTGTGAAAACATACCAAGCTGTACATACTGAGATGATTAAAAAGTGTGAGAGGGGTCATCTTAACACATTTCCCTGCATCCTGTCATTTCCCTTGCCTAGCTAAAGGATCAAAAATTGCCAAGTCAAGTCCAGTTACCACGGGGAGGCTCCTTTCTCCGGGGTGTTGAGTGAACTTACTCATCTAATATTTATTTACCAGTGCTTGGGGGGGATTTCTGCAGTATCTGGGTCTCCCAGATAGAAAGCTGTCCTGAGTTTTGTGAGCAGGGCCCAGAAGTAGAAGCATTAGCTTATAAGCTGGGAGAAGGGAGCCTCCCTCGTGATCTCTAAAGACAAAGGTGGTGTGTGGCATCTTGCTGAACAAAATTAAATTGGAGAAATGAAAACTAGAAGCTGATTGTGTACAGACACTTGTATCTTTAAGGAATAGGAGGAAAAACAAACAGAAAGTGATGCTGTGGAGGATGTTGGCTGAGGTTATGATTCCTTGCTGATTAGATAAACACAGGTCTCAGACCAGAAAGGAGCTTGCTGAAACATTCTGTTCTTCTCTCCCTTTCCTTTCAGTTTTTCTAGGGTCCTGCGGGAAACAGTGAAGGAACTGGCACCCCAGTGTGATGTGACTTTCATGCTTTCTGAAGATGGAAGTGGGAAGGGGGCTGCCCTCATCACTGCAGTAGCAAAACGATTGCATAATGTTGGCCAGAAGTAGAAATGAGGGGCTGAGTCATCTCAGCCGCTGCCAGGCGTGTGCACAGGGGTTTGCTGAGTGGTGATTCAAGACAGCTGTGCCAGACACCAGCGCACGGGTCCCTGTTTTCAGGGAGCAGCTGCTTTTGACCAACCAGGACTGTGGGTTTTTGTCCTTTGATAATTTGGATCAGGTGTTTCTGTTCCCCACTGGCATTATGTCTTGGCACCCCACAGTCTGCTGAGTTCTGTACCTCCTGCAGTGCATCTGTAATGCACATTGGAGAGTGAGAACTAAACAAACACAATCCACCCTAAGTATGTCTTTTTACAATGTCTTAATTAAGCTTCTGCACCACAACTGAGTTTATCGCCAGTTTCTTAGGATTTGTGTGTTTTAGTTTTGGCTTGGCCTGGCTCAAGGAATACTGAGATCCTGATGTTGCATCTCTCTGGTGGACGTATTTGTTCAGTGCTTCACAGGCTGTACAATAAAATTGCAGGTATAATAAATCAATGGACTTGGTCAATGATGCTCCCTCTGCCACTACACTGGTTGCAAGTGTGTTGTGATGTAATCCTTCCTGAGTACAGAGGCATGTTTAATAGATGAATGTAAAGATAAAAATATGATTCCACAGAATATCAGTTTGTGTCAAAATGTGTTAGTGCATCTCAGTGCACATAAAGCTAAACCAGTACTGGTTGGATTCTGACTGTCACTGATTCTTTTGGTCCTGGAGGAAAGAGAGAATATAGAGACACCTGCAGAGTCTGCTATGTCTGTGTCAGGGCTACATAGGTAGTATCAAAGAGGCCACCAAAATTGTGGTGTAGAGAGAAAGAAAATCATCTGAATTTCTGAAATTCTCTTTATTTTCCCTCTGTTATCTCCTTGCCTGCTCCTGAGAGAATTGTTTCCATTGTGTGAAAAGGAATTTATCCTTGGTTTTGATTTTCTGTTGCCTGCTGCTCTGCCTGTGTGTAGTCTGTTTGTAAATAAATCTGGGGTGCTGTGAGCTCTGCTTCTCTGTTTAGTGCCTCTTCTGAGTTGTGGGAAGAACCTGCAAGCAACTGGGAGCTTTCTTAAAACATAAATCTTTAAACCTAAACCTTTCTTTAAAACCAAATGTCTAACAGTGCTCAGGTAGCACTGCCTTGTGTGACCAAATGCCCCTCACCCGATTTACCCAGAACAAACCAAAGCAATAAGATGGTACAGAGAGGCAGCAAGTCTGTATCCTGCCTATCCCCTGTTCTCAAGTATTCCTGCATCTCCTTTAATCCTCTCTTTGTGGATATTTGCTTCCTTTCAGGCTTGCACCAGGAAGTGGGGCCAAGAAATGTGCTTTAAGCCTAGTTAGGTCAAAAGTTACTGTCGTGCAGGGGGATCAGCACTTGGGTTTATGTAATAATCTGTAACCAGGCCGCCGTGGGGTTTAAATTTAGCAATCACAGACACAAAATTGGAAGCTACAGACCTTTCCTGTTTTGTTTTTTTTTTTTTTTTTAAAGAACTTGTCAACAGCTCTGTGTCTGTGTTGGAGTTACTGGATGGGTAAAAAAATAATACTTGGAAATAGTTTTCACTTCTGAAGGAATTCCTCATGGTGCTGAGCTCACTGTGCTGAGCAGTTGGGAAGAGACAAGTTGTGAATTCATATTACATTTCATGTTTTTCTCCCTCTGTCAAAAAACTTAGTGTTTTACTTTTTCTTTATATTTCAGAATCCACAGAGCTCCAGGAACCAAAGCTTCCTGTGTAGTAAGGGCAGTTATTTGGAACAGAAGTTTGTTCCTGGTGATGAACAGGTTAGATTTGGAGGGGCTGGGTATAGAAACAAAAAAAAATAATGAGGTATTGAAGCAATGTGGGGCCTAGAACAGCTCTTCTGCGTTGACTTTCTCCCTTCAGCACCTGTCTGGGTGGGTTTGGGCCCTTTTGCGGGAGAGGGGTGTGCTAATCTGCAAAAGTGCATAATTTGGGGATGAAATATATCCCTGTATATCTGGAACGAGGGGATGTGGACTTGCCCCAGGATGGCCACGTGAGTATGGTGTAGGGTACCTTTTGTACTTTTATTCTGAAGCCTATTCTGAACAATTGGAATGCAAATCAGTAACAAAACAAGGCAAACCCCTCGCATTTAGAAAGAAATCCTATATTGCTTTGATTTTTCTTTTTAGTCTCTTGGGGAAATGAAACATTCACATGGGCAGTTTACCCCTGAGCTTCAGTTATGTCTTTTCTGCAGCAGACTAGGCCCACACAATAAAATTGATTTGCATGTGCAGAGTTTTGTTTTTCCCAGTGAGTCTGTGGGTGTTGTGGAATCCGGTCACATGAACCTGGAAGTGCTCACAACTTGCTCAGTGCCTGATGGCTCTTGTCGAGGTCCCCAAGGCCCAGGATACACGTGCTCCTGCTTTTCCTGCAGGCAGCTGCCTTGCTCTGGAGCCAGGCAGCTCCCACACAGCTCCAATACACAGCTGCTGGGCAGGGGCACAGCACTGGAGCTGGGGAGGTGGCTGCTTTTGGAAAGGGAGCCAGCCAAGGTTTGCTGGGCAGCCCTGGGGAAGGGCAGGGTTGGCTGCTGTGGGATTTTACCAGGGATACACACTTTGCTTGCAGTTTCCCAGGGATCCCATAGACACACTGGTGCTTTGGCTGTCTCTAAACCAGAACATTCTCCATCTGGGTAATAATGCAGCATCACGTTCCTGATTCTGTCGACATGTGGAAACTCAGACTGTTGCGAACTTGCCACCTCCCTTATGTAGATGTTAAACTGCTGAAGCAAAACCCTTGTGTGCACATCATATGTGGTGATTCAGTTTAAAGCCCTTGCTTAAAGTAAAAGTAGAGGCTTTCTACCAAGTGTAACACAGCCTATCATACGCTGAAAAATGTGGTACAATTCATCACATGGCAACGTTAGTTGATTTAAAATAAAATTCTTCCAGTTTCACACCTTGGATTTTTCCTCTTTTGCTTTTTCTTTTCTAGTGCTTTTTGGATAGCTTTGTGATGCTTCATTTCTGCCTGTTTTCCCTGGGTTTTCCCTCCAGTCAATACATTTAATACTTGAATTTATTGATTTCGTTTTGATGCTTCTTGAAGATATGAACATCTTTCTTTCAGATCTAGGTCATACATTTGATTTGGAAAGTTGAAAGATCTTTGAATCACAGATGTGGTAGAAGTATTTCTGGGTGATAGAACTAAGGTTTGTGCTTTTCAGAAGCTCCCAGTAGATGGTTGCAGTTACCCTTTCATCCATGGGGAAAGGAGAGTCCTAAATATGTTGATTTGCCTACTAGAGACACATTTTGGTGGCTGTAGATTTGGATAGCGCTGGCGCTTGACTCGTAATCCAGAGAAAATGCAGTAGCAGCTTGGTGGTGATACATTCCCTTTGTCACTCTGGCAAAGTTCAAAAGTAAGTGTAGGATCATGTGTAAATCCTTCAGAAATCCTGATTAGCATCATCTCCTTTCTTGGGCAGTCAATATTATATAGGATTAGCAGATTAGTGTTAAGGAGTCTGAGCCTGAAATGTAGGTAATACCAAAATGAAACTATTGTTTCTTTGATCTTTCTTGATTTGTTTCTTTGCATTTGGTGAAGTGAACTGGCTGTGGTTTGGGGGTCCCAGATACAAGGTCACCGTAGGAGCAGGTGGAGAGGGAGGGATGCAGGGAGAAGGGGAGACTCAGTGAATGTTGTCCTGCTCTAGGTAAACTTATTGTCTCTAGAAGGGACTTCCACTGCTTTGAACTGTCACTGGGGGCTTATCCAGAGCATTTCTCAGGCTTGTCAAGTTGGTCACTTGTCACATTATATATCTATATATAAAAATAATAAAAGACCTATTCCTGTACATGCATATGGATGGCCTGTTGGGGTGGGAGTGGGAAGGGAAATAAGGTAGAAACTTGCTTTGTTTCAGCACTTCACCCACTCTGTAAAGCCGATGCGTAAAGCAAGATAGGAAACCACCAAAAGTTTAATTAATGTTTTCCCTTCTCTCATTGATACTATCACTTTGCAGGTGCACACTGAAGGTGCTGTAAACGTGATGGGTCATGTCTGTCTGAGAGGGGAATGCCGAAATAATTTGGATCTTGTTGTGTGCTTTTTTAATGCTGTCCAGATGCCAGCCCCTTCCCTCCCCAGCCTTACTCTGCCATCTGCCCTCTGTGTCCCAGGGCCTTGCACAGCCCAGGCACCTCCAGAGTTAGTAAAAGCTGTGAGGGAACAGATTTGGTAAGAAACCTGGTAAACACGGCTTCCTCCAGAAAACTCTTCCCACTGGCACAAGGAATTGGCTGCAGGAAAATGGACAAAGGGTTCCAGGCAAGAGGATTCCTATGTTGAAGAACCAAATGCTGGGGAAGCTCAGCAAGCAGGAGCTTGCTGGGGGGAGTGGAAGGAGGTCCTTTCACCCTTGAGCCTTCCTGACTTGTTATAAAAAAAAAAATCCAAACTCAAAAGAACACAACCCTCCAAAAAACCCTCCCAAATTCATACTTTCTTCTAGAAAAGCCTGAGATAAAACCAGGTGAAAACCAAGCCAAAGTGATATTTAAAAAAAAAAAAAAAGAAAAAAAAAACAACCAAAAAACAACCCAAAAAGAAATGAGGGGAGACTGAGTCTGTTCACTCTCACTATGTTTTATTTTCTTCTTTTGCTGGGAAGGATAAAGGCTGTTTGGAGAAGAGAGGAGAGATGTGTGAAGTGTCAACAGTCAAAGCTTCCCTGTAAATTCATTATTGCACATCAGAACAACTTTAAAGTAAGTCTTAACAGTGGAGAAAAGGCACAACAGCAATGTAAAGTGTGATACCTTAGGAGCTGTAGAAGGGCTAGTTAAGGATGTTCATTGAGTTAACTGCTTCATTTTTTTCATTGTTCTTTGGGCTGGACAGAAGGGGAGGGAAGCAGTGGGGTTCCAACCTTCCTGGCATCCATTCTCTTTGGACTTGGAGGTGAGATGTAGCTCCCTGCCTCAGGCATTGCAGAAATGCTGGGATTCTATTCTCAAACCCACTAGTGTTGCTGATTGGATTTACTTTTCCGAGGTGTGTTTTTGTTGCTCTCAGTTTGTTGCATGGATGTTCAGCTTGCCAAAGGTCTCTGTGCACCCGGGAAGCCCCTGTTCCTGTAGGGCTGCCTTGGCCATCTGTGTAGCTGTGGGACTGGGACCGCTGCCTGCGAGGCCACTGCAGAGGACTTTCCTCATCCTTGCAGGCTGCGTCCCCTCCTGGGAGCTAAAAAAAGGCTGTCCTGTGTTGCTGCAGGGAGATGTGGAGAGGGTGAGACCCCTGGGGCTGAGCTTAGCACAGGCATTCCCCTCAGTGCAGGGCACAGCACCCTCTGGGGTGAGCTGAGGTCCTGGGGCAGCAGCTGCCCCTGGATGCACAAATAAAGCAGGAATTGGAGTGTAAGTGGTTAGTGGAGCAGACTGGCTGGTGATAGGCAACTTCATCGTGGAGAGGAGCTCTCTGCAGGAGGAGAAAATGGATGGCAAAAAAGCGTGGAGGGAAGGTCTGTGAGGGTCTGAGCAGGTAAACAGGGAAGATGCTTTCCCAGCAGGCAAGTCCTGAATACTTGAAAGCGGAAAGTTACGGATGCTGATTTGGGAGCAGCAGCTGATTCTGGAAACAAATGCGATAAATACTGGCATGAGAGGAAAAAAAAAAGTTGAAATGCCTGAAGGGCATATCTGCTGTGGCCAGCGATTCTGCAGGAAATGCACTGAAACCAGGGAGAGGCGAGGAAACTGGACATAAACACGGCTCCCAGCGAAGCTAAATGAAAGCCATGGCCCTGGCAAGTGCCTGTGGTAACGTGCTGAGAGTTTGGCTCTCTCTCCTTGGCTCCCCAGGGAAGTAGCTGTGTTTGACGTGGGCCCCAGCCCGGCTGTGCTGAATGAATTGCGAAGGTGTTTTGTGTTCTGAGCTTGGAAATTCTGCTCTAGAGCCTTTTCTGCTCCTTTCAAGTCTGTGTTTTCAGAGCAAGATCTGAAGGGGTTTCAGACCTGTAGGTCTAAAGCCCAGTCTGTTAGTCTGAAATTTGAATAATTGCATGGTCATTAAATTTTGCACAAAAAGGAATTGACTCTAAAAGCAGCTGATATGTTATCACGATTAGAGCAATAGCAATGACTTCTTTCATCACAATGAAGTTACATTGTTAGAGAGCATAATTGACATTTTTTATTGAAAGATTAAGAAGAATTTGTTTACAGCTCGCAAACAAAGAGGTTTTAATCCAACAAACTGCAGCAGGAATAAGCAGTAAAGTGGCATTTTCATCTGGCCAGCTAGAGCTTTAGCTGCAGAATGCTGTGGATAGAGAAGTATGAAGGAATTTGCAGCTCAATATCTGCCCAGTAAAGCGTGCACCACACTGGCAAATGCCAGAAAGCTGACGGGGAGAAACCTTGAGTGCAAAGAAACAAAGGACTATAGTTAATATTAGCATCTTTTGGGAAGACACCACGATTTTTGGAGACCACCTTCATGCTGCCTGTTGTGCAGAGGTCAAGGTGTGACATTTCTGAGGATGCTTTTGCCACGGAGCCCTTGGGATAACACCTGTCTGCTCAACTGGGTGCTAAAGTAGGTATCTGGGTTATTTTTGCTTCTCTGGGTTTGTTGCTTCATGGTCTAATAGGCTCAGGAGCTAAGTGGTACTGGCATTTCAAAGTGGCATGTTGTGATTGGAAGGGGGTGCTGTGGAAGTGTTTGGAGAGCAGATCCAAATGAAGCACCATCATCACCCGACTGCAGAGAGGCTCTTTTACTCTTCAAATGTATTTGGGATCCTGTTTGTGCTGGTGGTTGTATCTTGTTGTCCAGACTGCTCTCCAGATAAAGCCAAGGGTATGTGACAAGTTCAGTTTTATTTTTAAGTAAATTCCTCTTTTGCAGTCAGAGACTGTTTGGACTTACTGTCCCAGCTCTGGTCAAAGTTTAAGGAGCCTGAGTCAAACGCTGCTGTTCTGAATATGCAGCGCTGCAGAGAGAGGCAAAAATCCCTTTAGGGCACTTAGGGTGCTGACAAAGCTCTGCAAGGAGGGTGCTCATCCCACTACCCAGGGCAGCACCTGTTAAACCACGTGCAATGACACTGCTGTGAGGGGAGGGAAGGATGTGGCCAGGCTGACACTGCAAACATGAGAGCTCACCTGTGCCATGCCTGCATCCCTGCAGCTTCATGCTGGTTACCTGAATCTATAGCATCTGATACTCAGGGCAGGTGATAAAACTCTGGGTCTCCACTGTTGACTGACAGCCACAGGCTGTTGTTGCAGTAACATGTCCAAAACATGGTTATAGATAAATTGTGTGATTAAAACGTTTGTATCAATGCCAAGTGTCAGCAGAAATACCTGTAACCCTGCTGGGAGACAAGGATGTCCTGAGTGAGAGCACAGGTCTGTCAGTCCTGGGCTGGGTCCCAGACAGAGCTGGTGAACTCACCACCTGTCAAAGGGCCAGCAGGGGACGACTTGTAGTTGCCTAAGATATCAGGGCTCTTGTGAGGATACTTTTGCTTTCCTAAAAATCTTCAGGGAAGGAGGGGAAAGACAAGCAGGATGGGGTTATCTGTTGCTGCTGTGAGTCCTGGGGGCTGCTGCTGGTATCTGGGGCCAGAGCTGCTGACCAGGAAGCCCAGAGAGCTGGGTTCCCCATTTAAAGCACTGAGAGGGCAAGAAAAACTTTTTTTAAAAAAATATTTTAAAAAACAAAGTCTCCATTACCCATCTTTTGTAGCTATTCTGTGAAGCCAGCCTCTCAGGTGTCCTACCAGAAATGGGTTAGAGGGATGGAGAAACCAACTTAATTAAAACAAGAACTTGCTTTCTGACACATATATGAATTTTAGAACATTTTTTATTTCCCTCTCTGATTTTTTGTGTGTGAGAATCTGAGAATGAAAATAAGGGCTCGAATCTCTTCTAGGTTTGCATTTGACCAGGTGTGGGAGTTTGGCTGTATCTGGCTGCTTGATGCCCACAGAGCCCACTCACAGCCTCCTCCTCCTCAGCAAGATGGGGGAGAAAATAGGAGGAAAAACTCATGGGTGGACAAAAGGATGGGAGATGACTCACTGATCACCATCATGGGCAAAACTGTCTCCACTTGGGGAATATTAATTAAAATGGGTTTGGATGGTGAGAAACAAAGACAAAATTAAAGCAACACCTTCCCCAGTGTAAAAGTGTAATCAGTATGTACCAGTATCCACCATTATGGATATCTGTCCCACTGCAGAGTCCCCAGGAGCTGAAGGTGAGCCCAGCTCGAGGCAGTTCCCACTTTTTCTTACAGAGAACCTTCAGTCCCACTTCTGCCTCAGGCATGGGCACCCCAAAAACCTGAGAGTGACTTGAGGAAAAAATATTGGGGTGGGGAGAGAGGATGACCCCAAATAGGCCACACAGATCCCCCAGGACCTGGCCAGGGCTGATCGCACTGGGTTCTGATCCCAGTCTAAAACGTTTCATGACAACAGCCTGTAAAGTTGAAGAAGCCAAAATTTTGCTCCGAGGTGTTCTTTGCATCTTCCTCCAGCCCCTGTTGAGACAGCTTTGGACTTTGGCCCCCAAAAAAAGGTATCACCAGCTCAAAATCTGCAGTTGCTCCTGGATGACACTTAGCTGCAAGTCCAGCATCTCTGACTGTCCTCCTGTACTGACTTGTAATGTGAATATTTTGTTCTTTCCAAGGCTTTGTAGGTTCTTTTAACTAAAATAACAAACTGTAGCAGGACTCAGACCACACATTTCCTTGCTAAGCCTTTCTTCCCTGTGTGCAGCAGGAACCCCATGGCACCCCTGTATCTTGGAGCCATGCAAGGGCCAGTGCTTTGCCAACCTGTTCCAAATTTCCACCATTCCTCTGGGTCACACTTGTGGTCCATAGCCCATATGGCCCTGGTTTCCCCTCTCTCTCAGGGTGATGGTAACAGTGAATCTGTGCTGTATCCCAGCCACTGAATGGCTTTTAAGGAAGCACCTGTCTGTGGGGTTTGTTGCTTTCAAAGGCATCTCGGGATTGGGGAGGGAGATGTGAAAACCTACATTTCTGCCTCCTTTCTTGCTGACAGCCTGCTGTGATGACCATGTGACGTGGCAAGAGGTGCTCCTGCTATGGCCACGCAGGAGGAGTCGAATGCCCTGGACGTTCCTGGGTCCTGCTGCTCCCCGCTGTGCAAAGTAAGTACCTGCTCCTCACCCCTTCTGGGTTAACTTACTGAAGAGACCCCCATGTTGTGAGGGGAGAGTCTCTTATACCAGGTCTTGCTGGAAAAGAAGCATAAACCTAAAGCCTCTACAATTAATGCTGGCACCGTGTGAGTTTGGGACTTGTGAGGCAAATTGATTTTTCACTGGGATCAAATGCTGAAGCAAGGAGAAAGGTGTATCCTGAGTGGAAATGGGCCTCTTTGGCTGGGTTGAGAGGTATTGCCTTGTTTTGTATAAGTGGAAAGCCAGAAGAGAGGGGCAGGTCTTGTTCCCTCTGCTGGAAGTCCAAGCTCTTCCTAAAGGATTTACTGCTCACATAGCAAAGGTGCACTGCCATTAAAGGGCACTGACTGGGTCTTTGCCATTCAGATCTTCCTGGGATAGAGCACATCAGTGCACAGAAACCAGCTGGCTGCTGAGTTTCACTGCTCCTTGCAGGGCTGAGGGACTGCCTTTAGTTTTGTATGTCATCTAACACGGTGTTAGAGCTGAACTTTGACAGACAAGCTCAGTGATCTGTGACAAGCTGAAAGCAGATATAGAAAAGCTGTCTCTATATAGTACAATAAATTAGGCTATATTTTCCTTTGTTTAAATCCTTGTAACTTAAGTGAATTGCTGGTTATGCAGACATTCTTTAACTGGTATTGAACTGCCTCTCAAATAACAGTTTTGAACTGAACAACTGAAAATACTTTAAACTTATCCCTTCTGAAATTTCAAACCAGTTTTCACTCTACAATTTGCCCTTTTTTCAGTGTAATTTCTTTTAACATTGTTTACTAGCACTGGAGCTTTAGTAGGTATCGGAAATCTTCATTTGTGCTCATTTCAGTTTGCTGAAGTTATGTTTTATGAAATGAAACAAATGCTTCACCTTCTGGTCAGGAAAGGCAACTCCGTGATATTGGATTCATCACCCTAACACCAACGCCCTTCTATTGCCTTACAAACTGAGTTTGTTGATATGCTTTTGTGTGCATATAAATGTGTGTGTTTATGGTCTGTTTTATTGGTATATGAGCTGCAACAATGACTTGGTACTAAAGTCCTGCAAAAAGTGCTTGCTTGATGCAGCAGTTCTTACCTCAGTGGAAAAAATGTTTAACTAATGCAGGGCTCCCAAGCTGAGTCAGAAAACTGGGATGGTTATTGCTTTCCTATGCAGAGACATCAAATGAGCTGTAATTTTGGCACTGGAAAGAGAGAAGGTGCTGTGGTGAATACCTAGGACAGGAAGGGAAAGAAGAAAGAGATCAGTTCAGGTGGATTACACTTGTGTTTCACTTTGAGTGTGTAAGGGAAGAGCCAAGTGAGGGGACTTGCAATGCCAAGTGCCAAGGGATGACAGCAGGCTGGATCTGTGTTGGAAAAGCTCAGTGGGCTGGAAAGCAGCATAGAGTAGCTCTGCTGTGCAACACAGGGGCCAAAGGTTAAGTTTTGTGGTGGTGTGACTACAGGTAGCAGTTTCCTCTTTTCCCCACATATATGCAGATTTGGGAAGTCCTTTGCAATGTAGCTCATGCAGCCCATAGCTTCTGGAAGTACAATTTAACTAAAGATGGAATAATGGGGTTTTCCACCCAGTTTAATGAACCTCGCAATCACTAAGAGGTTTAAAAAGCAATCATCATCCAGGCCTTCCAGAAAGTGGGGCTTTATTGTAAGCCATGGGTTTGGGGCTTGTGTTTATCTGCTTTCTGGTTTTCTCGTGTTTGGGGGAGGGTCGTGTTCTCTGCATCCTCTGCTGAAGAACAGCAACCAGTTTAAAGACATAAAAGCCAACACAGCTACCTGATGTTCACATATGGGGAGTTGAGACACAGCATATCCACCTGCCCCAGGAGTCTCTGTTCCCATGTGAACCAATAGACAACACTCCTTCGCTGAATTTGCTCCCTCCACTGCTGTCCTCTCTTCAAGGCCACAGTCTAGAACCCAGGGATTTAAGTCTCGAAACCCATAGCCCTGCAATTTGGCCCTCAAATGCTCAGGGTGGTGAATGGTGCAAAAGTCCTTTCAAAGGGACTTTATTAAAAAGTAGCTCACCCTCTCTTTGGAGCATCTCCAACAGAACAGGTCAAAACTAGGCCAGAACCTCTTGCTAGTCCTTGTGCCTAGCATGTCCTTTGGAAACATAGTCCTGGTGTCCTGTCCCAGGAGCAAAAACCCCATTTTCTAAGTGTGTGCCGCTCTGTCCGCACGGGGAGTGGCCTTTCCTGTGCATGGGATGAGCTGCCCTCGAGGCATTCCTAGCTAATTTTGTTGCTTCATAGGGGGAACAGCAGCTAAAGTGCCCTGGCTGGCTGTGTGGTAATGCCTGCTTGCTGTGCCTCCTGGCAAGGTGAAATTCCATAATGTATTTAACCTTGTTCGGCTGAATTGCTCATCAAATTGATATCTCTGCTGCTTTTAGATTTTCTTAGTAGCTTCTGCACTAAGTTCAGCACAAAGGAACAGCAATTTCTTCTGTGCAGGCACATGATTTCCTGCCCTGGAATGGGAGTTTCAAAGGCTACCTAAAAATTTCCCTGTTAACCAGAGGTGCTGTCACAAACTGGGAACTTATTATTTATTAGGGAGGGTGCTTTCTTTCACTTTGTTTTGAGAACTGGAAGGAAGATGCAGTGAGAAGGGAAAAGAGGATCAGTAATTTTCCAGACACTTAAAAAAGCCAACAAACACAACTACAACGTTATTGTTTCCTTACAAAAGTGGAAAGCATCTAGCAGCTGTGTGCATCAAAACTATATGATGGACATGATTTAAAAAAAAATAAATCCCCACATTGTATAGGAGTCCAGTTAGAGTGAAGACCTGTATGGAGCAGTGAACACTTAATGAAGAAACAAGCAAAGGGGGGAAAAAACTCCAAAACACATCCCGGAGAGCTGATACACAGAATTACTTGAGTGAGTTCAAACACTTCGGTACAGTTAAAGAGGGACAATAAGATTAGAGTGCCGTCAGAATAGCTGCAAGTCATCAGGTGTCACGTTCAGCCTGCAGTAATTTGTCTTAAAGGACAGTGGCTTTCAAAATAGCCTGCTGGATGCCTGGCAGAGTACGTGAGGTGCCAGTAATTAATTGGCTGCTGAACTGATCCCTTCCAGTGAAGCAGAAGGGAAAACCCAGGGCTCGATGGTAAGAGACTCACAGAGACAGAGGGCTGGTTGCTCCTGCCTGGCAGCCTGTGCACAGCTCCTCCCAGGCCCCCCAAAATAACACCTGTGTGCTCACTGCTGGCCTGGCAATGCAAAGAGGGCTTGCAAAGGGTTGGAGTGTCCACGAGAATATTTATCTCTCTGGGGATATTCCAGCTCTCTGGCAGGAGGAAAGCTTGTTCATCCCAGTGCTGGTTACAGTGTGGAAACTGGTCATACACTCTTGTACAGGGGAGTTTAAAAATACCATGTCTAAATATTTCAGCTCTTTTGCCTTGGATGGACTGTTACATTTTCTCTAGTGGCTCTTAAGCTGTCAAGTTCATTTTCCCTGAATGCCACACTCAGCAACTGAAGACAAACCCAATTATTTGCAATACAAGTTTAGTCATCCCCAAATTGCTTCTGACTTTGTCACAAAACACCTGCTCAAGTGTATTCTTAATTCTTTAATTTATTTGTGGGGTTGTAATGTGTACAGGTTTTATTTTCATTGCACAGAACTAAGAGGGCTTGTGTAGTGATGTTTTGGACACGCTTTTTGCTTTTTCTAGCTTAAAGGAAACCTGAGACAGTTGTTTCTGAGTTTGGAAATATGTTACAATACACACGGTCAGGGGAGCCAAAAGCCATTTCAATGATTGGTGACATTCTCAATTCACTCCCACTCACAATTTTGGCTGATGAAGAAAACAAACGTCCTTCTCTTGCACATTCTTAAGACAAGTGTCATTCTAAAGAGAAGACCATTCTTATTCATGACCACTTTGAATATTTTGGACTTCTTAAACTCTTAGTTTTCTGACTCAAATTCTTTGAGTGCCAGAGAGGATGGCTTGAATTACTTTCCCTTGGTCAAAGATTAGCTGAAACAACTTGAGCTTGTGTTCAAATGTTTGAACTGAGTAAGCCTTCCTGCAGCATGGTAACTGGGGGGAGTATTGTTGGTCTAGGTGACGTTTAGGTGTCTGACCTGGAGCAGAGAGATAGAAATTTTTGTAAACCTCGCATAGAGGCAGCTCCACTAACACAGAACCTGTGGGAACTGAGCAGTGTCAGGCAGTGTTCAGACCAAAAATAGCTCAGTCTGTCTTACCTAGTGAAGCAAAAGCTGAGGATGTGTAGGGTTACTTTGAGTGTATTTATAGAAAGCGAACACCCGAGAGCGAGGAGAACGATTTCAGATGAAAGACAAGGTTTAGCAGATGACAGATGGATTGAAAGCAGGAGCGAGCCTGGCTGGGAATTAAAAATAGTTTCTGACCAGCAGAAGAGGAGGAGCGTGACTGAGCAGTGAATGACATCTGAGTGAGAGCTTGGTCAGCCTGTGTGAGGGATTGGGTGACGTTGGACACTGGGATGATTCAGCTCAGCCCCACGTTCCTGTGCTGCCCATGAGCTCCAGCTGTGCCTGGTCGCAGGGCGATGCTACTGTGCCCAAAGCAAGGCAGCCTGCCTGTGCCAGGGAGCCCGGGAATGTTGCTCATTAGCTTGCCAAGTGAATGAGCAGGAGTAACACCGTGCAGAGCAGTGAAATGTTGGATGAAAATCTCTCCGAGCTGGAAGGCGGGGAAGGAAATCCTGCCCACCCTGCCTGCAGCGACTAGGCCAGTCTGAAAGAGGATGTGTCTGCCAAAGCAGCTCCTGATTTTGGCCAGTGAAACCATTTAATTAAAGTAGCACTGAAAAGGAAGCCGGAAACTCAAGAAGCAGGTTTTTAATCACTTAGACTGTGGTAGACAATCTCTATGCAAATCACGCCTCCAGCATCACCACCCTTTGCATGGGTGTGTGTTCCTGTCCCTGCAGATGGACTGGATGCAGGCAAGAACCCCTTGGGCTGCTGGCATGTGTCATTTAGCACCTACACTTGGCCTTCAGGTTTCAGAGGGGCATTGGGTTGCTTCGCTTAAGTGTGTGTGGGCACTCAGAGCCTTCATAGTGGTGCTGGGGAATGCCCTCCTATGTGGCAAAAATGTGGGCATCACACCCAGGGAGGAGAGGCCATCTGCTCTATTATCATAGAATATCATCGAGTCTGACTCCTGGCCCTGCGCAGGACACCTCAAGAACTGACACCATGTGCCTGAGAACACCTTTGATGTGGGGATTTTGCTGACAGAATATGAATGTGGGCTCCCTGAAAGTACAGCTGTCAGGTCTCCAGCAGCTCGGCCGTCTGTCCAGGGCTGCAGGATCACACCCAGGCAGGGGATACTTGGCATTAGTGGAGCTTCCCGAGGTTTTGCTGTTTTCTCAAAGGTTTGACTCTGTGGTTTTGAGTGCTCTCAGAGAATCACAGAAGATCATCGAGACCAACGTGTGCCCAACACCACTATGTCAACTAAACCATGGCACTAAGTGCCATGTCCAGCCTTTCCCTAAACACACCCAGGGACTGTGACTCCTCCACCTGCCTGTTCAGCCCATTCCAATATCCAGTCACCCTTTCTGTGAAGAAATTCCTCCTGATGTTCAACCTACACCGTTTAAGGATATGTCCTCTCATCCTGTTGCTGGTTGCCTGGGTTGCTACAACACCCTGTCAGGGAGCTGTACAGAGTAATAAGATCACTCCGGGGACTCTTCTTCTCCAGGCTGAGCTTCATCATCATACCCCTGTGGGTATCGCTCTGCTGCTCCTGCATCCTGGGAACACCACCGGTCTGCCCCATGCCGGCCAGGCATCGCCCTTCTATTCCTGCATCCAGGGAACACCACCGGTCTGCCCCATGCCGGCCGGGCATCGCCCTTCTATTCCTGCATCCTGGGAACACCACCGGTCTGCCCCATGCCGGCCGGGCATCGCCCTTCTATTCCTGCATCCCGCATCCTGCATCCCAGGGAACACCATCGGTTTGCCCCATGCCGACCGGGCATCGCCCTTCTATTCCTGCATCCCGCATCCCAGGGAACACTGCCAGTTTGCCCCGTGCCGGCCGGGTATTGCCCTTTTATTCCCGCATCCTGCATCCCGGGAACACCGCCGTGCCGGCTCGTCCCGCCGGGCGGGGCATGGAGAAGGAGGAGGATGAGGAGGAGGAGGAGGAAGGGGCGGTGCTCGCTCGCTCGCTGGGCTGGGCTGGGCTGGGCTGGGCTCGGCGCGGCCATCCCCGCATCGCTGCGTGCGCGGAGCCCGTGCAGCCGGCAGGATGATCGCCGCACAGCTCCTGGCCTACTACTTCACGGAGCTCAAGGAGGACCAGGTCAAAAAGGTTAGATGGCCATCCCCCCCCCGGCCCCAACCCCGCACCCATTTTTTTATTTTTAATTATTTTTATATATATATTTTTTTAAATTTTTAAACCACCCCCTCCCCATTGGTTTTGTTGCTTTGTGCCCAGAGCCATCCAGCTGTGGGGACAGCCCCGGTTTGAAGCGCCCCCCGAGCATCCCTGCGGGGGATGAAGAGGGGGATGGATGGAGGAATGGAGGGAAGGAGAGATGGATGGACGGATGGATGGAGGGAGGAAGGGAGAGATGGATAGACGGATGGATGGAGGGATGCATGGAGGGAGGGATGGATGGATGGACGGATGGATGGATGGACGGATGCACACACAGCGGCGGGTGCTGAGCTCAGCCCAGGGGGCTTTGGCACCGAGGGCAGGGTGGTGGGCGCTCCTCGGGATTTTTAGTAGGCACCGGCATCCCTGGGGAGGGGATTTCCCCTCTTTCCCAAGGGTGCCCGCCCGTGGGTGCATCCTCGCTGGGGCGGGCGAGGGGCAGGTAGTGTTTAAATTACGTGCTGCCGGAGGTTCAGGATGTACAGGAAATGGTTGTCAGCTGTGCCCAAAAGGAGGCATTTCCATGGGGCTGTGGGGACACGCACTGGGGAAATAATCGCCGACATCGCCGAGCCGGGCTGACGGGGGCGAGCAGAGGCTGCCCCCCTGCCACCCGCTCCGGCGGTGCTGCCGACCCTCCCGCGGGCACCCCTCAAATATTTGGGGCAAGAAGCCCCAATGGCAGCATCAGCAGCGCTGATCTGTGGCGTTCCCGGGGTTTGAGAACCTCCCCGGCCACGAGGAGTAGGAGGAGGAGAAGGAGGAGAACACGTCCTGCTTTCCAGCTGTGCCAGCTGCTGTGTGCAGGTGACCCATCCTGCCGCACTCCCCTGCCCACCCCTCCTGTGCTTTCCACGTCTCCTTCCTGTGGTTCAGGTGCTTTGCTTTTCCACCCGGAGGCTCTTGCGAGGAGCTGGGGGCAGCTCATCCTGCACCCACCCTACATCTTCATCCTCCTGCACCTTCTGGCCCCACGGACCTGGCTCTCCCAGTGCCCCAGCCCCCATTATGTCCCCTTTCCCGGAGGATTTGTAAGTGCTGCTGCTGCTGTGCCAGGCGTGCATGCCTGGGTAAGGCCTTCTCCGTCTGGCTCTCTGTGTTATATTTAGACAGCCAAGATAAGCACAAGGGTGTGCGGTGGCCCAGGAGAGGCAGAAGGGCTGTGGGGAAGGCATGGAGGGAGCACAGGGAAACTCTGTGGTCTCCTGGGGGTTATTTATTGCAGGCTGGGTTGGCAGCATGGGGCTCCCTATTGTCTGGCAGCACGGGAAATGGTTTGGCCGGGGAGCTGTAAAGCGTTCTTATGGATTGGTCTGGTTTTGTCCGGAAAAGAAAAGAAAATAAACCTAAAAGAAAATTAAAAAAAAAAGAAAAAAAGAGGCAGGCTACTCTTTTGGAGGATGTAAGGCATCTTTTCCTGTTTATGTCCTTTTGGGACGGATACTGAGCCCCTCGCTTTTGGCTGTTGTGTAGGGAAGGTGCCTGTGGCAGCCAGGGGCTCTGCTGCCCTGCAGCTGCTGGGAGCTGGTGGGCTCTGCTCCCAGGTTCCCAGTGGGGCAAAAGTGGTTTTGCTCCACCTTAGGGTGCTGCTTGCGAGGCCTGTGCTCCATCAGCATGCTGCTTTTAGGGATACGTGCCTGCATGGCTTCGTGTCAGGTCCCTCCCTCTCCTCTCTGCTTCCGGAACAGCAGCACTTTTGCTGGTACGTGCCTGCTGCCAACCAAGGCGTTGTCCCTGCTCCCCACGCTGTCCCCTGGGTCTCCTGGCCGTGGTGGCAGCTCCTCTGCCTCGCTGGTCCATCACAGCCACCTGCCTGGTGTTTGGTGGCACAGGTGGCAGGTCACCTTCAAGGTGTTGCTCTGGGTCGCAGGAGGGGTGTGAGCAGGGTAAAAGTACCAAAGAGCAAAGGTTGAACATTCTTTTTTCCTTGTCACCCCATTTCCTTCTTTTGTTTGAATTCCCATCCTTGCTTTTTGTGTTTTTGGGTTCCCATCCCTGCATGGCTGTAATGCTCCACGCTGCCTTTCCATGGTGGGAACCCTCCTGGGGGACAGCCCTGGGTAGGTTTCAGGCCCTTGGGATACCCTGGGTCTGAGAACTAGTGCTTCTGTATCGGTTTTGCTGCTTTTTCATGCGCCCCCTTAAATCTGAGTGTAATTTTTTTCACATTTGTAGTTTCTGGAATATTTTTTTCATCACATGCTGGCAGCCCTGTGGCCCCTGCAAGGGGGCATTTTCTGATGAATCCACCTGTAATGGCACTAGTGTGTCATCTCACTGTGCAGCAGCAAGCTGGCAATGTATGATGCCATGTACCATATATAAATAGACATGTGGGTTTGCTCCAAACAGCTTAAATGACCCAGATGTTTTTGAAAACTGTTCTGTGGATGTTTGTGACCTTCTGGGGGCAGCAGCAGGAGCTCAGAACCCTCGCCATGACAGGATTGCACAAGCTGAAGCCAGACCCTGGTTTCTGTAAAGGACCAGCTCCCATCCTCAGGGACAGGGGTGTCCCTGGCAGCTGTGCCCCTGGCCTGTGTGCAGGATTGCTTTGTAAAACTGCCTCGGAGTACCTTTTGTTTCCAACAGGTTTGTACCTGCAGGAGCTGGCCCCAGCAAAGGGAGCCTCAAGGTGTTGCCTGGTTTCTGTCTGTCAGGGGAACAATATGTTTTTGTTGTCTTTCCTGATGAGAAAAGGAAAGAAACCTTGCAATCCAAGAGTGACATTTAGATGTTTAACCTTGAAAAAACCACGATGGAATGGAGTATAAAATGTAACAACTGGCATCAAGAAGAGCCCTGTGTTGGTGACAGGCCCCTATAAGGGCTTTTTAGGAACCAATCAGATAAATCATAGTTAAGCATAAACAGTTTCAGAATGTCTTAAACTACTTGTTTTAACATGCCTTGGCTCCTGATGAATATTCCTCACGCTGAAAGGAGTATGATTAGCTCTGCAGAAAAATGTTTACATGGAGAAGGGTTTTGGTGCAAAGGCTGTGTCAGTAAAATAGGTGCTAATGATTTCTGAAATTGTTGTGGGAGTGCTCTCCTCTCGGATACCATTGACTGCTGTCAGTGTCCCTGGAATGAGGCATGTGTTTAAGGAATGGCCCTTAGAGCTGCCTGTTTCTTGATGCACTTTTAATTATTCACAACTGCTGCAATGGCTGGATTTTCAGAAACTTCTTTTCCCCAAGTACAGGATCTTTCCCATGTGACTGGGAAAAATTGCATGAATGTGGTTCAGATTATGAAATCCTATTTTTAAAAAACTGCTCACAGATTCTGTCTGTCTGGGTTTTTGGTTTTGGGTTTGTTGTTTGTTTTGTTTTGTTTTGTTTTTTTTAACCAAGAAAATGAGGGGGAGAAAAGAGTGATAGAGGTCTTGGAGGACTTCTGTAGTGGCACTCTGGAAAGATGCCCTTCCATGGGGGGTGGCTCTGAGGTGGCAGCTAAATAAAGGAGTGTTTTCTGCTCCTTGCCCACACGACTGCCTGCCTGAAATTGTTCCTGCCCTCTGCCATCCCCTGGGAAGGGCTGGCACCTGTCTGCCATGGGAGCCTCCGTGGGTGCTGCCGGCAGCTCCTGCATGTCCCTGCCAGCTTCCCTGTGGATCAGGCTGAGATTTGCTCTCTGATCGGCTTTTATTGCAGGCAGAGCAGGGAGTTATTAAATCTCCATCCCATAATCCAGCCTCCAGCTCCCCCTGTCCCAGGTTATTTATGGCTATTTGCTGGGAGTTTTCCCTTGGAGGGAAAGCAGGAGCATGTGCTTCCAGCACAGGAGAGCAGCACTTATTCCCTTGCCGCCACACTGCTGGAATGACTAACCCTTTTCCTGCCTGGGAGGAAAAAACCCTGCTTTTTTTTTTTGTTGTTTTGGAAACTGTAACACACAGGAGTGATTTTTTCGGAAGCAGAGGTTCAGTGTCCCCTGCCTGCCCCCACTGTGGGTCTCAGTGGTGGAGATGAGATGAGATGCAATGCGATGCTCTGGTGTGCAGGAGGGTCCAGCCCAAAGCCCAATTATGTAAGGGCGCTGATGGCAGTCACTGGGTTTCCACGGGAGCAAAAAGAGCCCTCTCTCCCATTTTCCCTCACTGCTGAGGGCAGCACGGGGGCAGAGATGGGGAGAATGGGCTGGTCAGCCCTGACTCTGCAAACGCCAAAACCTGCGTTCACAACAGGGCTTTTGGTGGAGGGGAGTCCTTCCTCCCTGTTTCTGGGAGGAGGATGCAGCAGTGGGGCTGTGTAGAGGGGTGTATTGACTCCATGTGAAGTCTGACTGTGTGAATGATGTGTCAGGGCAGCTTTCGCTGGGATATCTGGGGAATCACCCCTCTGAGCGCCAGCGTGGGCTGCTGAAAGCTCAGCCTGAAGAAGAGGTTGGTTCTCCGCTCCTTTAAAAGGGAACAACCTCATGCTCTGACATCATGGCTTTACAGACTCCGCTAAAAAAACATACCAGGGTTTGCCACAGAGGAGACACCTTCCTGCTCAGCCTGACAGCAGCCTCTGCATCCATCCCCATGGCGTTGGGGGCTGCAGAGAGTGCACATCCCATCCAGGTTTTTATCCTTGGAGTGAAATGACACCAGCGACTGGCTGTGGTTGTCACTGTTAGGGGGCTGTCAGCCCATGAGGGTGGCACAGTGGGGATGCTGCCCCGGGGTCTTGCATTTGGCCTCTGTTGCAGAGAACCTGAGCTCAGCTCTTCTGCCGTTCAGCTGTACGCCTGCACCGTCACGTCACTGCCTCGTGGGGAAAATGCACGGTGTCACTTCATCGTGGTGTTATCAATCATGGTATTGTTGCACTGTTACAGCCCCTTCTGCTCTCCCTCTGCAAGCACTGACATTGAAAACTCCACAGCCCCTGCAGCCTCTGGCTGTGCCCCCTGTGGTCCTGGTCTGTGGTTTGGGTGCCCAGCAGCACCATCCATGCCTTCCCCCTGGGCTATGTACATAACTGCTGGGTCACAGGGGCTGTCTGGCTCCGGGAGATACACGGTGCAGACCTTGGGTACATGTGGCAGGTGTACTTTCTGTACAAGCAATTACATTGGCGCCGTTTTTATGGTCAGTTCAGGGTTTAATTACATTTTGATTGCATTTCCTTTGCAAATGGCTTTATTCATCACTTCCTGTCTCAAAGTCCCTGGAATGTGGAGCACTTGCGTACGTATGTGTTGTGTGAGGTGTTTTATTGTGGCCTTGGTCTTACGAAACGTAATGCCAGCTTGGAGATGAGTTGCTCTCGAGGCTTCCAGAGCATCCAGGTTGACACACAGAGCCTTGGCACAGAGCTGGCCTGGGGTTTAAAATGAGGTGGCTTTTCCAGTTTTGCTGAGGACAGGGAGCATGGGCAGGGCTTTATTTTCTTGGTCCTGCTAAGCTGCGAGCAAAAGTGATCCCAAAGGTGTGGCTTTGGTCTGAGCCATTTGCAGAACCAAACTTCCAAGGCAAGTAATGAAACAAGGCAAGAATAGACTGGCAGCTGAGGTAAAGGGGGTGGGACCTGTGTTTGGCAAGAACCCCCAGGGCCAAGTTCTGTTTTTTTGGGCATCAAAGCATCTTTCAGTCTTCCTGGTGGTGAAGGTGTTTGTAGTATTATGGAGAGCAACATTGCTGGAAGACTAGAACCGCCTTCTTTTTCCAGGGAGGTAAAGAAAGTTCCTGTCATTGGAAGCCACAAGGGAGAAATCAACAACTTTTAATTTGATGTTTTGTCTCGAGAGGGAAGATGCCACCTGCCCACAGCCTGTCCTGACCCTCTGGCTGTGTTAACTTTGGTCTGCTACACAGAAGTAATTTCTCAGCCTGGGCTTTAGCCCCGAAACCGCTGTGACAAGTCCTTCCCAATGTAAGGCTTTAAATACAAAGCACCTCTGACACCCACATCACCCCAGCTGGGACAAGGTGCCAAAAGAGGGATTTTTAGCTCCAGTTGTTGAGCTCATGGGTAGTCAGGAGAGCTGAGAAGGGGGGCAAGGGCTGGAGATAGAGGCTGTGGGTAGACAATTTTGTGTGGAAAAGAGGAGGCAGAGTGATGTGGGACTGCGTTGTGCCTTGGGAAGGCAGTAGGATGGGTTGGGCTTCAGCTCTTGTAGAACTTGCACGTTTTCCGTGATTTGGAGTCAGAAGACAAGGCACAAAGCATGTGGCTGTGTTGTCAGCTTGGCCAAAGCCCTGAGGCCAAGCTGGGGCTATACACTCCCCTTGCAATTAGAGAGAGGTATCGCTCCACTTGGGTGCCTCAGGACAGTCTTCCACTCCCTGGTGGTGTGTGTTTCTCCCCAGATTGATAAATACCTCTACGCCATGCGGCTCTCCGACGAAACGCTGCTGGACGTCATGGCTCGCTTCAGGAGGGAGATGAAGAACGGCCTCTCCAGGGATTTTAACCCCACAGCTGTAGTCAAGATGCTTCCCACATTTGTGAGGTCCATTCCTGATGGTTCAGGTAAGGAGCTCAGTGTTTGTTTTCCCTGTTAAACATGACGTGCTTCATGGAAACCTGTTAGGAATACAGCAGTGTGCCACCAAGAACAAGAGGGGTTTGCTTCCTGACAAGCCCAGACATTCTGAAGGCAGCCCCCCCTCTGTGTGCAGGTCTGTTCCTGCAGATGCTGGAAGATTTACTGTCAAAGCCATTTTGATGCCAATGGAAGAGCCCTTCCTAGCAGCCAGTTCACTATCAGTCTATGCATTTACTCTGAGATTTGTCTGCCAACAATTAATACTTCATATGTGATGATTTTTGATTTATGCAGTTCACATCACACTGATGTGATTTAGAGTCCTTACAAATATAGTGGCTTTTTGTCATCTTTCCATCCAGATGCAGGACTTACTTTTTCCATGCTCACTGTACCTGATAAAAGTGGCACAGAGAGCTATCAGAAACTAAAAAGATGTTGTGTTGGTATTTGAGACCAAGATTGCCTCTATTAGTTATTGTTACTTATAAATTACTTAGTGATTGTAAAAAATAAATACCACATATAGAGTACATAAATTTATTTATAAATGTTATATAATAGTGTGTATTATTTAGTAGTGACACTGGGTTTCCTTGTCCTGTAGCATGAGGAGATTAACTGGTTTGGTGCCTACCACATATTATGTCCCTGTGGGCATAAATTACACAATTGCAAGAACTGCATGGCAGAGTGACCTCTTTTGAGGCTTTTTTTTTTCTTGGACTTAAAATCAAGAATTTATTGGGGAAAGAACATGAGGCCTGGTGCTTTGTGTAACTTGGTGCTGCTGTCTGGCAGATGGAAATCTTTGATAGTTCTGCCTTGCTGTTGCTTTCTGCCACCTTATGCTTTTTTAGTTTGAGACATGAGTCTCTGTCTAAAAAAAAACACAAAGGGAGAATGAATCCCGTGTTCCCCTTAATTTAGCATTGCTGGTTGTTATGTTGAAATGTTGTGTTGAAATTCTCAGCCTGTTGGGAAAGCCAGAAGCTGCTGGGTCACGGGCAGGGGTTGCACTAAGGGTTTGCAGGTGAAGTGAGGTGACTTGAGGGCTTTTGCGTGGAATCCCAGCAATTTTACTGGCTCAGAAATCTGTTTTTTTCCTTCATGTGTGTTTTGAGTTCAGTTGAGCAGCGACTCATCCCCAGTACTCTGCTCCATCAGGCACAGCAGGGTAGCAGATCTGAGCTGCTTGCAGTGAGTCACATAATTCTTTGAATTGTTCCGTGGTACAAACTGGGCAGATTTTGAGATGCCATATGGCACAGGATAAAGGGGATCTGCACCTGGCCAGCACTGGTGTGAGAGGTTGCTGAATGCTGCTGGGATTGAGGACAAGCCAGAGCAGTGAGTAGCCCTGGCTGAGTGTAGGTGTGTCTGTATGACAAGGCATTATTTTCAGAGTGTGGATGACACACCTGCTTAAAAAAGCAGCCTTGTGTGTTGTGTACAGGGTGATCAGTTATTGATCCTGTGCCTGCTTGGCTCCTGTGAGCCTCTCCAGGACAGGCAGGCCGTGGGCAGAGCCTTGCAGCATGGATTAGAGCAAGGCAGGGCTTTGCCCAGACAATTTCTGTACAATGCAGTAGTGATCTGTACCTGCACGTGGCGAGTGTGTCTTTGGATAGCTCTTAGAAAAGCAGTTCTTTCCCTGGGAGGGCATGTTCTGACCCCGGGTATGAGCAATATTTGCTGTGGGTGGGTGTTGTGGTGTTTCTTTCCCTGACTCACCTGCATGTGCCTGTCATGCCTGGCTCAGCCATCACACGGGTGCAGCCAGGGCAGACATGGAGCCCCCTTCCCTGTTCCTCCAAAAGGTTCTGGGGGCCCTCACGGATGTGGCCGTGTTGCTGTGCCCAAAGATGGCAATTTCTGCCTTCAGCTGTCCCTCGGTGAAAGCCAGGGGCTGAAAGCCTGCCCTTTTCTCTGGCCTGTCTCTCATTACTGCCTTGTAAGCTCTTTCCTCTGAGTCCGATTATTATTATGGGAGCTGACTGTTCAGAAAAATACTGTTGTTTAGTTTAGGATCCATGCTTGTGGACTTGTTCAACAAGGAGTTTATGAGCAATAATTCTGGACACCCTGGAGGTGTTGCTGTTAGCAGGGCTTTTTTGCTTCATTCAGAGTTGTTTAATTTATAAAAGCCATAATGTTTTTTTAGTCCAGAGTGCCCAGAATGGTACCTCAAGCTAATTCAAAATGCTTTCAAAGGCTCTTCCTAAATAAATTCATGGCAGGTTTGACTGCATCTTGGTGTTACAAAGCACAGATTAAATGCTGCTACTTGGGTTCAATTCCTGAAATACACTAAAAGAAAACTGCTGCTTTGTGTACAGAAACCTTTACAATCTAGTTCAGAGATCTTTTTAAGTAAGAAGGATAATCCTTGATAAATTTTGCCTTCTGATGAGCTTGATGGTGCTGGAAGTCAAACATGCTAACCTGTTAATTTATTTGCAAGGGAGACATTTCTGAAGTGCAGTATTTGTTTGAGGTGTGTACTGAGGTGCATTTAGGCTTGAAGAAGGGCCATCTGGTCCGATGTTGATTTTCCCATTAGTGGAAGTAGTGGCTTGCACTCAACAGGTGATGCTCATAAGATAAAGCTTATTTGGGTATTTGGCTTAATGAAACACTTGTGGTCAGTGTTTGAGTTGTGGACTTGCTGCTGTGAAGGGGGTTACGAGTTACTGAATTTCTTATGCTGAGCCCAGTAAAGGCAACTACATCTCCAGTTTGGGTATGTTGGTGTTTTAAATGACATTTGTACTGGTAAAAAGTGATGTTTGAAGCCACGCTGCTCAGGAACAGGTAGGGAAGCACTGCAAGGTCTGTGTTTTGGCAAGCTGAGTTTGCCTGTGTCTTAAGCAACAAGAAGGAAAAGTTGTGTTGCAGTGCAGTAAAATTAGCAGGATTATTGAAGTTGTGGGCTCCCACCATCCTTTTGCTGCATTTTTCTGTACAGAGCTTATTGTTCCTTGTGGTTTCTCACATGACAGTGTTTTGTTTCTGTATTACTCTGCAACCTTGGAAAACCATAAGGGCATTTGCAGTGTTTTTGTTTCTCTTGGTCTGTTTCTGTTAAAGATCCTGCCCTGAGGGACACCTTCTCCAGCTCATCAGCTTTACTGAGCAGGATGAGTTCCTAGAGATGCATGGGGCTGTGAGGAGGAACAGCTCACTAAGCCAGAGTTCAGGAGTTTTGGTCTGAGCTTGCACAGAGTAATCTCAGAGGCAAATCTGGGGCTGGAAATCCTCGTGGGGTCTGTTGGACAGATGTTGGAGACACAGTGTTTGCAAAGCAGCTAAGGAGGATGGGACCACTTCTTTCAAGAGTGGGTCAGTCAAGTATATTTGCCTTGCTCTCCTTGGGTGCTAGAAGTGTCATTCCTCAGACACTCAGGCCACATGCATCTGTTGCCTGAACTGCACTCTGAAGCCTGTGGAGGTTGGAGGGTAGTGGATTTGCCTTCAGACCTCTCCACAGAGGGAGATGGAGGTGTCCCAGGTCTTTCCCTGGCTCCAGGGGAGGTGTTTAGGAGCTCTGTGCAAGGCATCACAACTTCTGAATAACTCCTGCCGGAGCTCAGGGCTGATTTTCAGGCTGTAATTTCTCTGACTTCTGTTACTTGACTGTAGTTTGCAGTGAATCTCAGCTTTTCCAGGTGCAAAGTAAGTGGTTCCTGCTTTAGTTACATCTGTGTGTAATTTGTTGATTTTAGAGTAAGGACAATGCAGCCAGTGTTCACTGTTATTTTACAAATGACACAGGTTTATTTTTGGCAAAAGGCTGCTCATCAGTGGTCTGGCGTCCCTTCACTTTACTGTCTCTGTTTTCCATATATTTTTTGGCTTTCTCCTGAGATCTTTGCTCTGGCATTTTCATCACGTGATCTAGATGTAGACTGTCCACTGTTAGTCCAGTCTTTTTGGATAAAGCCTCGTAGCAGTTGCCTGTGGTGGTTGGTGTTGCCATTGCACCAACTTCATGTTAATTTGTAGGGAATTGAGTTGATGTTCACATGCAGACAGAACTTCCTTGCTGTAGGCACTGGACATTAGCTTCTGTGTTGCACTTAACAGAGCTTGATTTTTCCTAGATTTGTGCTGCATACAATTTTTAATCACTTGTGTCTTGTTTTCCACATAGAGAAAGGAGATTTCATTGCACTGGACCTTGGTGGTTCCTATTTCCGAATCCTGCGGGTGAAGGTTTCGCATGAAAAAAAGCAGACGGTGCAGATGGAAAGTGAAATTTATAACACCCCTGAAGATATCATGCATGGCAGTGGGACACGGGTAAGCTCCTCTTCCTCTGGGAGGTCTCTGGAAAGATTAGCTGCTTAGATTTTAGAAAACCCCCACAAGAATGACTGTAGCATCTTAACAGTTGCACCTACAGTATGCATGGACTTGTCTTCAGTGTCAATACTGAAAATAAATAAGCAGTATTTGGTGTAGGAGAGCATGCATGGGTCCTGCAAATTTGCTGTCATCCTGTAGGAGACTTTTGGATGAGTTAGGGAAAAAATGGCCAGGAAATAAAACTTCTGGCTTTTATATTAAACTTACTTTCCATGAGTACAAATGGAGAGCAGGAAAACAACTTAGTCCATGACCAGCCCTGCAATTGTAGTGTTAGATGAGGTTTAGAAATCCCCATGACAGCCACATATCTGTGCTGGCAGTCTGAGCAACTCAGCACTCATGAAAAGTACAGGTACATTAGAAAAATTACAGGAAGCTCATAGAATGTTTTGGCACAGCTTCAACTTAAGTTTTGCTGAATAATTGAAAGGGTTTTTTTAGTTTCCCCCCGTTCCAAGAGTAGAAAATGTTTGGATCCATTCACTTGGATTTCAAATTGGGTTCTTTGGAAGAATTTATTTTCTTTTTATGATCAGGAAGTGGATGACAATGATTATTTTACTGACAGATTTGTTTCTGTGTCAGTGTAAGGCAAAACAAATAATATTCATTGTTGGAAACAGCAAGGTTTTAACACTTACTAGAGTGAGGTTGTTCAGGAGTATGAGACCTGCAGGTAATTTAAAACTTGTCTCAGAAGAATGGCAAAAGAGAAAAAAAGAAAAATTCTGGGAACAGCATTTCTGGCTTTGATGTATTTTCTGTAGCCACCTCAACACCCTTAATGTCTGTATCTAATCAGTTCTGCTGCACTCTTATGCAGTAGTGTCTGTAAGATGCCAATCATGGCTTGTCAGTAAAACTGTTGAGAGCATTACTGTGACATCTAAACCACAGCAATAAAATACCCCTCTTGTAAAGACTTTTCCTAACCTTATTGCTTTATTTTTGGGCCAAAAGGTCATGCAGGGGCTTTCCTACAGAATGATTTTGAGGGGAGCTGAGCTGAGCTGCCTGGTGCTGGTAGAGGCAGGGAAGTAGGGTGGGCTGCTCAGGGGCAAGTTGGGAGCAGGGAGCTGTGTGTCCATGGATTAGTGTTGGGAGCTGGAGGCTGACAAGAAGCAGGGCTGTCTGCACACCCACAGGAGCCAAGGCAGGCTGACTTAAGGGGAGACTTGAAGGAGACATGCTAAAAGTGATAAGAAGTCAGGAAAGGAGACATCAGATCTGCTTTCTTTCCACGGCTGTGTCATGCTTGTGTTTTAATTTTTAAATATCCAAAGGCCACTTGGCTGTCGGGAAGCAGCAGTGTGGAGCTCAGGCTGATAGGCTTTGTCATGGCTTTTAAGCTGAAAGAGAGGCAAGCGAGGCTTCCACTCACCCCATGGGCACAGTAACTCCCATTATTTGAGTCCCAGGAAAAGGAGAACAGGAAGCATCATCAGAATTACATCTGGGTTTGAAGTTGCCCTGTGACAATACCCAGTGCTTGCTGTGTGACTTCACAGGGCAGCATGGGGGATGCCCAGGGGGTTCAGGCAGGTGTTGGTTTGGTGCTTCTGACTGATGGGGTATGGTGGAGGTTTCCTGAAATCTCTGAGTCACATTTGTGGAGTACTTGGACTGAACTGCCTGCCTTGGGTAGGCTACTAATGATTTCCAGCAAGCTGTGTCATTAACTTTGGTGAGTTACACTCTTAAAGCTTACTACATAATCAGCTTATTGAAGGATTGTGATTTATGGCTTCATTGCTCACCATCACGGTTCATTTTGATATTTTCTACTTCATGGCATTCACACTTCTATTTTTTTCCCATCTGTCAGGCATGGCCTGACAGCTTTGCCAGCCAGAGACAATTCCTTGTCAAAGTCAAGGGCAAAACTCTAATTGATTTCAGTGATGTAATAGCAGGTCTAAAATTTGTAAGAAGCCTGTCTCCCATGTCAGCTCAGCAAATGGGAGTGTACCTGAGGCTTGATTTTGGTGTTGCTTTTTGTGTTCTGCTGCCACTGAATGTAGGTTATGGATTTGTGGCTGTTCTGATCTGAAGTTGTGGTTTCCTTGCTCCTTAAAACATCCCCATTCATGGACTTGAGCCTGAGCTTGGATCTTCAATTGCTTGCCAAAGTCTTCTGTCTGCCAGCTAAATGTGTCCTTGTGAAGCCCTCCTGAAGCCCCACTTGAGCAGGCAGCTTCATGGCCAGAGCAATTAATGAGGCCTGATCTATTGCTCAGTGTTTCATGGTTACATTCCTTCAGGTCTAAAAGTATGTGAAATCAGACTGGTCCTTCCTTCTTGGCTGCAGTGTTTGCTCTGTCTATCTCTGTGACATTTGATGAAAATACTTGGCTCACACTGTTCCCCACCACACCTGTAGGTGAATGGGGGTTTGGGATTTTCCTCGGTCCACCTGCTCTACTTCAATGAAATCCACAGGAACTTTGCAACGTTCCCTCTACTATCCTGTCAGAGTCATGAGTCATTTGGCACTGGGGAGGTTTGGATGTTAATATGGGCATGGGCACATAGAGTCACTTCCGTGAGCCTTCTTAGGGAAAATCTCACTAACATGAGTGGTAGCAAAATAAGTAACTGCCTTTCTGTTTTCTGCTTTTGAGCCGTGCCTTCCCTCTGTGCTTTATGAAGAGCAGTAGCACTACCAGACTGTGCCTCACTGAGCAGACACAGCTGCTCTAGTGTCCAGGTCATGGCTAATAGCTAACTGCATCTGCCTGCGGGTTCTGCTGGTGTGCCCACTGCCAGCCCAGAGCCCCAGTGACTCCCAGTGTGCTGCCAGCCCAGAGCCCCAGTGACTCCCAGTGTGCTCCCAGCCCAGAGCACCAGTGACTCCCAATGTGCTGCCAGCCCAGAGCCCCAGTGACTCTGTGCACTGCCACCCAGAGCCCCAGTGACTCTGTGCACTGCCAGCCCAGAGCCCCAGTGACTCCCAGTGCACTGCCACCCAGAGCCCCAGTGCGCTCCCAGCCCAGAGCACCAGTGACTCCCAGTGTGCTGCCAGCCCAGAGCCCCAGTGACTCCCAGTGTGTTCCCAGTCCAGAGCTGAGCTTCAGCAGGTCCTGCCAGGGCAAACACAGCAGGTGCATGGACTCTTTGGAGTCCATGGGAAGTGCCCAGGGATTTTTTGCATTTGGACTTAGACAGCAGATCCCCATCTTTTCTCTGTGCAGTCGTGGTTCGTCGCATGAGAGGGATTTTTGTAGCAACATACACAGTCCACATTTCTGCTTCCTGCTCTCCAAACTCCCTCAGGGGTTTGATGTTGGCCCCTGGTTTTTGTTTGTAATCCTGGAAGCAGCTGAAAGTTTAGTGGGATTGAATATTTGGCAAGATATTTTCAGGTGGAAAGCATGACAAAACACACTCTTGTTATTTCTGTGTTCCTGCTGGAGAGAAGTATTTTATTACTTAACTGTAGTTCTTTTTATAACTCCTCTTCCTCTCTCATTAATCTGGACAGCTGAAAGTATTCTTCCAGAAGTGCAGCAGTGTGCATTCTTTCCCATGTTGTTTCACTGCATGGGCTCAGCAAAATGTCCTTGATTTGCCCAGGACAATGAATGGCAACATTCTCTCTGGGAAACTACTGTTCTTCTGCTTAATCAAATCTGACCTCATTTAAAGAATGGGTTTAAGGTGTTTAGTTTAATTGTAACATTAAACACACCACTTCTCGACCTGCTTTGGAAGGCAAAATATTCCCATTCATAATTTTTAACTGCTGCTTCTTGTCTGTAGTGCATTGCCATCTCTCCAAGGCTACAAATTGTTCTTAATAAAGCTGTGTGGGCTAATTGGAACCAACAGATGGCTTTTTGTACTCCTTCCCAATTTTCCCCAGTCTCCTGGGCAGTTTACCTGGTCACTTCCCAGCAATGCTGCAGATAGGGTTGGGTTTTTGGTTTGGTTTTTTTCTCCAGGGAGTTAAAATGTGAAGCCTAGTTATCTCCTGGGACAGGCAGTGACTTGCTAATAGTCTGCCATCCCTTTGTGGTGTGAGTCAGTTCAAGGCATGTCTGGCTTTTTGGTACTGGTAAATACAAATGTGTATTTTTGTTGCTTCAGTTGCTTGGGCTTGATTTGAGGTTTGAGTGTTGAGGGGCTTTCCAGAAGGCTTGGTGTGAGAGGCCTTTGTGCCCACCTGGTTCCAGGCCTGGCTGGCAGGGACACATCATGCAGTGGTTACAGGTGCCATCGAGGCATCTGGGTGGGAATTGGTACCCACAACCCTGGTGCAGGCTGCCTGCATAGTTCAGCAGTTCAAAAAATGCAGAGAATGTTCCCATTTGGGGTTGTTTCTCAGACCGTGTCAAATATTTAGGCGAATCCCTTGGGTGTTGTTTTTATTTGTTTGTTGTGTGCTTTAGGAATAGATTTGAGAGCTGATGTTCTTTTGGGTGGCTCCTGCAAAGTGCTGGTTCTCTGGTCTTGGCTATGCTCGAGTGAAACAGATGTTATCTTCTCTGCATCATGTAATAAGTGCTCAACCTCCTGTGGGACTGGATCCCCAAATGTTCTTTTGAGATGCTCCTTCCTGTTGTTGAAAGGTTAAAGAATATTTTTGTTCTCATCAAATATTAAGTGGAAGGGTTTTACAGCAGGCTGGAGAGCCACAAGCCCCTTGTTTCAGGAAAAATGTTTTTATATGCTTGTAAAAATGCCTGCAGAATTAGGTGTGTAAAAGGATAATGTATTGTATAATTTATTAATTATTACAGTGTTAATGCACACTGCCTGGGAGTATTTTCATAGCTATGCCATTTATGTATATTTTAAAATCTGGAGCAGCTATTTTGCCCTTTCCCCTCACCCAGTGCAGTTTTCTTATGGAGTTTGAAACATTTTCTCCCTGAAGCTGTATCTGTAATCATGGTGGTTTTGTATTTTTCTTGCAGCTTTTTGATCACGTTGCTGAGTGCCTGGGAGACTTTATGGAGAAACAACAAATCAAAGACAAGAAATTGCCAGTTGGGTTTACGTTTTCTTTCCCCTGTCGACAGTCCAAGCTAGATGAGGTAAGAAGATTTCACAATTTTCTTATTATGCAGAAGAGCTGCTGTGTTATTAAAACACAGCGATGAAAGCAGTGTCCCAGACAGGGCTCATTCTGGGGATAAATGAGTGTTATATTTCACTGTCAGTTACTGTTTGTGTTTATGCTTCTGCTTGAAAGAGCTGGGTACCATATGAGGAAGAGGCATCTGATGTTTTGTATGGTCTCTGCGTGAGCTCCTCAGCTTTATTGGTTCACCCTGTACAGAAGGCAGCAGTTTTTCCTGCCTCCTGTGCAGCCTTTTTCACCTCTCCACGGGGTGTGACTGGGAGGGACCCAGCCCAGCAGGGTTTTCTCAGCTGATCCTCACCACTGTGCCCATGGATACAGATCCAGGAGTTCTGAGCCACAGGCTGGGTGCACTGAGGGCAAATTGGGCAGGTCACCTGGGACCAGCCTGCTTTCAAAAGGATGGGAATAGCCAGCCTTGTGAGGTGACTGACGAGATTCCCACGGCAGGGATGCTGTGGGATCTTCCTCCTTTTGCTCACTGTGTCACAAATGACTCAGCAGCCTCCCGGTACAGCATTGCCATGGCAATGGTGGAGCAGATGAATGCAAGAAAGTTAAATCCCCACTAAACGCAGAGGTTGCCCTGTTAAAGCACGACCTGCTTTTCCAGCTTGCAGGTCTCTAGGTTAGCCTGGTGCAACAGCCCCCCAGATGCTGGTGCTGAGGGCCAGGTGAGGCACAATTTTCATTATGTTTCATACTTGTTGAGTGGTGCTGAGAGCTGAGCCCCAGGAGTGCTGACTAACTCAGGGTCTTGGGACAGAGAGCTGCCTTTTCCTGCCTCAGATCAGAAGAGATGAGCTGACCTGGGTGCAGCACATGGTGCATGGTAAGGCTCAGGCTGCTGACCATGGCAGAGCCGTGCTGGGGATGTGGTTGCAGTTGGGGATGAAATTGAGTTGCCCTTGGGGAGGTCTGTTCCAGCTGCACGGTGAAAGGCACTTTTTGGGGGGGCTGGTTTTCTGAAGCCAATAGGGATGGAATGGTGCTTGTGTGGGGCAGGCAGGCAGCACGTGGGGTGCAGGGGCAGAGTGGAGTAGGGTGGTAAGAGACAAGGGAGAGTGCCTCTTAATTTAAAAAAAAAACAGAACCAGTAAAACCCCTCACCTTTCTTTCAGAGAGCTTTTGTGATATTTTGGGTGTTCGAAAAATAGGTTTTTCTGGATTCTGTGGGGCAGCTTTGTTCCTGGATTGCTGCTTCTGTGAGGCTGTGCTTGCCTGGGTGCTGTTTTCTTGTGCTTGGTGAGCAGAAGGAGGCAGGGTGGTCCCTTCTTTCTTCAAGGTTGACAAGATGGGCACTGCATGGTTGGCTCCCACTCAGTTCTGCTGTACTCCAAGGGCTCCTTCCTGCTGCCAAGGCCTTGCTGGTGATGCAAAAACTCCTTCTAGTACAGTGGCTGAGAGGAGCTGCTCGTTGCCAGCGTGGTTTGACCAGTTTCTTACAAAAGTTATGTGGAACAAGGTGCCCTTTAGCCTGTTAAAGCTGTGCTGTCAGAGAGGGCTTTGCCTGTGGTTTCCCTGCACAGCAGCACAGGGCTTTGCTGGGTTTCTAAATGATGCCAATGAGGGCAGCACAGTGGCAAAACTGAAATAACCTGAGTTTGTGGTCTAGTGGTAGGAGGATATCTCCTGGTCTGGGAAGTGCTGCCCTGACCCTTTGTCTCCTGTAGCTATCCCAGTTTGGAAGGCAAATTTGATTTTTAAGCTGAGATATGGGCAAACTTACACCTGGGCAATGGCTGCTTGTGCCTACAGGCTTCAGCTTTCCTGGTTTTCAGCTTCCCGGACTCCTGTTGTGACAGATGTGAATATTGTGGGTATGGAAAGCTGAGCTGGTTTGGGTTGTCTTTCCTGTTGACTACTGTCAGTGCTCTTTTCTTTCTTTTATTACTATTTACTTGTATCCTGGATGCTCTGATTCATTCAGGCATTATGTAAATTAGCAAAAGATCAGATGTAGCCCTTATCTTGGGGGATTTTCAGGCTCTTGGTGACAGTGTGCAGACAAGGAATTCAATGCCAGGATTTCCTTTTTGATCCATGCTGTAAACTGGGGACATGCATTGCTACATTTCCAGTATTTCCATTTGCCTCAACCCATAAACATGTTAAACAAGCCCAACAAATGGGATTCCAGGCAGAAACTGTGCAGCAGCCTGATCCCCACTGCAGCTGAGTGCTGGGCATACCAACAGCACATCCCTGCTCTGTACTCAGTCCTGCACAGTCAACTTTTTCTGAAAGCAGTCTATTTCCATGGCCCAAAAGGATTAAATGGTTTTCCAAGAAAAACTGTCGAGGAGTAACAGGGAGAAGAGTAGACTGATAATGCAAAATGCAGACACACCGTTTTCTAGCAAGGGGGGGACACAATAATTTTCCATCTTTCAGCTCACTGTAACCAGACTTGAAGACCACCAATTGTCTCATGTTGGGTTGTTAGGCCATATTAGGAAAGAGACATGAGGATTTATTGGCAGCATAAAATCTTGTTTTTAAGGAAAAAGAAAGAATCAGTGTGTATCTTATTATTGTGTTGTGTTGACTGTTGCTGTCTTGTTTTATCAGGGTATTCTGATAACCTGGACGAAGCGCTTCAAAGCAAGTGGAGTGGAGGGAGCAGATGTTGTGAGGCTGCTTAACAGGGCCATCAAGAAACGTGGGGTAAATTGTACTTCTTTTTTTTAAACTGTGTCTCAGCTTTGTCAGGGACCACCCTTCAACCACCCACTTGGGTGGGTGGTCTGAGTGATGGTGGGGCTCTGCTTTCCTGCATGAAACTCTGCATTTGTGCTGTTTGCATTGTCAGAGTTGTGTGGAAGCTGTGATTTTCCTCACAGCACAAATCCAAGTTGCTATGTTGTGGCTTTTTGCTGGCAAACCTTCAGCAATTTTACCACCCTCCAAAAACTGAGAAAGTGCTGTGTGTCAGCGCCATGGCTTTTCAGTGATTCCAACATGTCCCATTCCTGAGAAACTTTATCTCAAGGGCTGGGCTCAGCTCAATTATGCACCTGCTGTGCTTGGGAGCAGGAGAGGAGCAGCACAGAAGAAAAGGGAGATTACAGGCTCAGTGTTGCTCCCTGCAGTTTGTCTCTGCTGACTTTATAGAGAGTGAAGGTGACTGGGCTGCTGATTTAAACAAATAAAAAGGCACTGAGCGTGAGATGGAATGAATTTGGGTTTGCATAATGCTTGCAGCCAGGTGATATGTTGATTACTCAGCATCCATATTCATCAGAAACTGAGAGTATTTGCTCCCCTTGTGCAGTTGTGGACTCTTAAGCAAGCCTGAGTTTTTCTCTCACCAAACAACATTACTGTAGTTCAGTTACTGTCATCAGACTCGGTAGAATCACACACTGAAGAATCTGAAAAGGAATGGGTGCAGGTCATGTGGTTAGATTACTTAATTGCATTATTTCAGTATTTAAATCTTCACTTGAAAGAAAATTTCTGGTTTAAGTGAATCCTATGAGAAATATTTTTTAGACTGGCTCCTCAAACAAGTGCTTCAAATCACTCCATGCAGAATTCCTCCTCCCTCATGTATAACCATTTTCTTTGCTACCTAAGGGTTCTTACATGAGAGCAGGTCTTTGCTCTCCAGAATGATGCTAGTGCTGTTTTATTGCTTGCCTGGGGCATTAGTCTGCTCTTGTTGCCTTCTTGAGTACATGGGACAGGGAACTGGTGGACGGAGCAGGGGATATTCAGAAAGCTGAGTGGTGGTATTTGTCTCCTGTTCCTTGTGAAACTGATCTAAGCAAGGTGATGTGCAGGAGCAGTGTTTCCCAGAGGGTCCCAGTGGTGTGTGTTTGTTCCCCCCTCAGGACTACGATGCTGATATCATGGCTGTTGTGAATGACACCGTTGGGACGATGATGACCTGTGGCTTTGACGACCAGCGCTGCGAAGTTGGCCTGATCATTGGTAACACACATTGCTGCTGCTGCTGCATATGGCTTTTAGCCTTTGCCTGCCTGGTTTGGTCAGCACCTTCTGATGTCCTTTCCCCAAAGGCACGGGCACCAACGCCTGCTACATGGAGGAGATGAGGCACATCGACCTGGTGGAAGGGGACGAGGGCAGGATGTGCATTAACACCGAGTGGGGGGCCTTTGGAGATGATGGCTCGCTGGAAGACATTAGGACCGAGTTTGATCGAGAGATCGACCGTGGATCCCTTAATCCAGGGAAGCAGCTGTGAGTGAGGCAGTTATCTGGGAACTTCGCTTCTGTTGTTTTGCGCTTTGTGCTCCCTTTTTCACTTGTGTTGTGAACTCTGCAGTTCAGGAAAGCTTGACTCTGCCCGTGGTGAGGCAAACCTCTGGCTGGGCAGTTGCAGTGGCACAGCTGGGCTCTGCCTCCTGGTGTTGCCCATGGATTTGTGGGTGACTGCTGTTCTCTCCTGCAGGTTTGAGAAGATGGTCAGTGGGCTGTACATGGGGGAGCTGGTAAGGCTCATCCTGGTGAAGATGGCCAAGGAGGGGCTGCTGTTTGAGGGGAGAATCACCCCTGAGCTTCTCACCAAAGGGAAGTTTGAGACAAAGCATGTTTCTGCCATAGAAAAGTGAGTAATTTATCCCTTTCCCCTGGGCTTCACAGTGACTTGATGTTAATTTTCCAGCATCTCTTTTGGCTTTGGGGGGAGATGTGTTGCATTGCGGGTGTCTGTTGTCCTCCAGTGCAGGTGCAGAGCTGGCATGTGTAGACCCCCCAGCAGACAGTCTGTGCCCTCCCCCCCAAGATTTCTCCATTTTTCTGTGTTGGGAGGAACTGTAAAGTCTGCCAGTCTGTGCAGCTTCAGGGTATGAGCTGTACTACTCTCACCCTGCTCACAAAATCTCCAAAGCTGCCACCCCGCAGCTAAACATGGGAGTGTGTTGGCTTAGTGCCTCCTAGCAAATACTTGGGTTGCTCTTTGCTGTATCCCTGGGATTGCTGGGCAGAAGGAAAACAAGCATGACAAGGCAGAGCATTCAGTCTCGTAGGCAGTGTGAGGTGCTGCACAGTGACCTCTGAGCTATGTGCCAGTTGGTTTCTTAGGGTGTCATCACCCCTTGGTCAGTGCTTACAGGCTGTTTTCCTGGTGTTTTTAAAATTCACATCACTGGGATAGTTGGTGCTGTAGTCATTGGTCTGGCTTTTCTTTTTGAAAATAGCACTTCTACATGCACTTCTACAGTGCATGTTCCTTCTGCCCCGTTTTACTCCTGTCCCTGCAGTGTCTTATCTGAACATCTTTCCATTAAATGTGTGTGTTCATTTGTCTTAACCACAGAGGTCTCTGTCGTGGACCAAGGTAACATTGAACAGCAGTGAGGACAACACAGTTATTGAGAAATTCAGTTATTAAGAGGAAAATTTGCCTGAAATCCCACCTCACTTCCTGAAGAGCTCTTTGGTTATAAGTAAGGGGGCATATCCCGGTGCAGCCTCAAATTTTTAGCTTGTGCTAGCAAGATGCAAGAGTCCTTAAAAAGATATATGGAGTGCAGTTAGTGATGGCAAGATACACTTTGTGTGTTTTTGTCTGGGAAATGACCAAGCTGGACGCGGAGAGGTTTTGCCAGAAGCTTTTCTCTCAGGCTGGATGCTAATGAGGGAAAAAGCAGTGCAAGAGGCAGAGATTCAGTGAGGTTGTAAAAGCCTGAAAAGAGACCCGTTAGGATGAAATTGCTTAGGCAACCTTTGCTCGGGGTTTTGTTTTTCACACTGGGCTTAATTTATTGAGACATGAGAGCGAGCGAGCGTGGGATTAGGTGTGTGCTCAGGCCTGTGCTGAAATGTGGGGCTGGTGCTTCGTGCTTGGGAGAAGCTGTTTGAAGTTTAAATCGTCAGCATGATGAAAAAGCATTTAATTCCTCCAGGTCTGTTTGTGGGTGGCATGTTTGCACCAGGCTTTAATGGAAAGCTGTTTCCATCTGTGAATGAATGCATGTTTAGAGCATTTCATCTCAAGCCTCATGGAGCTTCCCAGTCCAGATCTCTAAGAAATTCTCTCCCTAACCTTCTCAAACCCCAGGCAGGGACACCCGTGGTCAGATGCACCTCAGTCCTCAGTCCATCCCCGCTAAGGAGTCCCCTTTGGTGCTGTCTCTCTGTAGGAGCAAAGAAGGTCTGAACAAAGCCAAAGAAATCCTGACGCGGCTGGGCGTGGAGCCGTCCCACGAGGACTGCATCGCCGTCCAGCACGTCTGCACCATCGTGTCCTTCCGCTCCGCCAACCTGGTGGCCTCCACCCTGGGGGCCATCCTCAACCAGCTGCGCGACAACAAGGGGGTCGGCCGCCTCCGCACCACCGTGGGCGTGGATGGCTCCCTCTACAAGATGCACCCACAGTGAGTGCCCCCTTTGGGTGTGGGATGAGGAACCTGAAATGTGGGCGTGGGGGTTTGGTCTGCGCTGGGGAGCTCAGGGGAAAGGAGAGATGTCTTTGAAGGGAAGAAGCAGTGAGAGATTTTAAAAGCCCAACAAAACCACACAGAGAAGAACCAAACCCCTGAGTAAGTGGATACTGCAGCATTAGGAAGGCTACAGTGGTCTGAGTAGGTACCTTTGGGGATCTCAATAGAGCTCTTGGAAGGAGAGTTTCTTTCTACAAAACATTACTTCATGCCCGTCATTTGGGCTATGAAAAGACCTTCATTAATTCATCTTTGTATCCATTTCCAATTTAAACTCAATTGATTTTAAATTGCCTGTGCTGAGCCCTATTTTGTCCAGTCTTTTCTGAAGATATGCTTGGAAACCAGGGAGAAAAAATGGTGCTTACATTTTCATGGCCTTTAAAAAACTGGCTTTGTCTTGTTTTTCTGCATCTTGAAAGTGAATATTTTTAATCAAACAACTGTTTAGATTTATGTAAAAATCAGAAAGTGTCATTAATGAGGAAACTTCTGAAAGGAGAATTATGTTTAATGTTTCATTTTCAGTTTCTCATTATTTTGTTGGAAACAATATTTTCCTTAGTTAAAGAAAACCATAAAATTTTAGCAAACAAAAAGATTTTCAAGAATGCTGTTTTGACCAGCTTTTCCAGATGGGCAAGTCTAGAGAGTGACAAAATCCAAGGCAATGGCCTGAAGGTGTGTCAGGGAGGTTTAGGTTGGATATTAGAAAAAAGGTTCTTCTCCCAGAGGGTGGTTGGGCACTGAACAGGCTCCCCAGGGCAGTAGGCACAGCACCAAACCTGACAGAGCTCAAGGAGTGTTTGGATGATCCCCTCAGGGACACGGTGTGACTCCTGGGGATGGTCCTCTGCAGGGCCAGGAGTTGGACTCGGTGATCCTTACAGGTCCCTTCCAACTCAGCATATTCTGTGGTTCTGTGAAGGTAACATTCATGGGCAGTTTTGATTTCTGAACTATTTCCCCACACCACCTAAACCAGTGAGTTCAGGAGATGACCCCAGGAGAGGGGATCAGAGCAGCACTGGAGCCAGGGGATTTCTCCCGTGTGGGGTCATGGTCAGGGGATGAGATTCTGATGCCCTCCCCTGCTATTTGCTTAGAAATTCAGCAGCAAAGATGCCGCGGGGGAGAACCGCTCTTCCCTGGCAGTTCCCCTCCTTGGGAGGCTGGGGGTAGTTTGGGCACGATGAGACTCCTCACCCCCCTGGCAGAGCAGATTTTGGGGTGGCAGGCTGTGCAGACGGGGGGCTCCCAGCCTGCTGTCCCCCAGGTACGCCCGGCGCCTGCACAAGACGACGCGGCGCCTGGTGCCCGACTCGGAGGTGCGGTTCCTGCTGTCGGAGAGCGGCAGCGGCAAAGGGGCAGCCATGGTCACCGCCGTGGCTTACCGGCTGTCCGAGCAGCACCGCCTCATCGACGAGACCCTGGCCGAGTTCAAGCTCACCCACGAGCAGCTGCTGCAGGTCAAGAAGAGGATGAGGGCGGAGATGGAAGCGGGGCTGAAGAAGAAGACTCACGAGACGGCCAAAGTGAAGATGCTGCCCACCTTCGTGCGCAGCACGCCGGATGGGACAGGTAGGGGCTTGGGTATGGGTGCCCAAATCCCGGTGGTGGCATTTGGGTTTGATGGAGGGGGAGCACAGATCTGGTGTGATCACAGAGGAACCTGGGCTACGCAAAGGAGGAAATCAGCCCTGGGCTGGGCAGGCTGCACGGCCCTGTGCTGGTTGCTGGCTTGAGGGGAGAACACCACAGCTGGGCTCATAGAGCCACAGCTGGGATCACAAAGTCAAACCCACACGAACCCTGTTTGCACTAACCAGGCAGTTCTTTGCCTTTCAGGGTGGCCAAATTTCTGCTTTCTCTCAGGGAACAGCTGTTTGGGTCCTTTTTTTCCTTGTCTGTTTAAAGCGAAACAAGAAAAATAAACCACACATAAAATACCCATGGAATAATCAGAACAGCATCTAAAAATCCTCCTTTGATGAAGATCTTCCCAACTGAGTTTCTTGGAGATTTTCTATCAAAGTACTTTCTGGGAAAAGCCCTTTTTCAGGTTTCACTTATGGTTCTTTAAATATACAGACGTGTTCTTTTACAGAAAATGGAGACTTTCTGGCACTTGACCTTGGAGGGACAAACTTTAGAGTTTTGCTGGTGAAAATCCGCAGTGGTAAAAGGAGAACAGTTGAGATGCACAACAAGATCTATGCCATTCCCATAGAGGTGATGCAGGGAACAGGAGAAGAGGTATTTGTGTTTCTCTTTGGCTGCACTGCTGCTTTTTAAATAACTTCTTAGGAGCATGTAACATGTACACATTCAAAAATTATGACTTATCTTTTTACAGCTGTTCGATCACATCGTTACCTGCATTTCTGACTTCCTGGATTATATGGGCATAAAAGGCGCACGTCTTCCTCTTGGCTTCACCTTTTCCTTCCCTTGCAAGCAGACCAGTCTGGATGCTGTAAGTTCCTTAGTATCTTCTGAATCTGCTTTTGTGCTTATGCCAGGGCTGGTTTCTCTTGTCTTCATACCATCCACGTGACATTTACAGGAAGGTTATACAAGGGGAATGTTCATGGTCTGACCCTGATCAGTACAGCTGCTCCTATAAATAGTTCCTTTAAGGGTAATATTGCAAATGCTGCTCAGCCCATAGCTGTGACGGATGAGAGCATTTAAATTTTTCATGGTGGTGATATCCCTTTTTCAAGGCATTATGCTTTTTCCAACTGTGTAAACCTGCTGGTCTGTGATACTTCCCTGGTTTTGCAGGCAGTGAGTAAAAGTCCATTGCTGCTGCCAACACCTATTCCCAGCTCATCTTGTCTCACAGGATGGAGCAGATGGACCAGGGCCTGTGGGCTGTGTCACCCTGAGGTGACAGTGTGGCCTTGTTCTTTTCACTTACGTGTTTAACTTCTTCCCTGCCACAGACTTACACCAACCCCACCTGTGCAGCTGTTAATACTTTCCTGTCTACTTAGCTGCTTTTTTTTGAAGAAAGACATATTTTCTGTCTTTTTTGGTTTTTTGTTTGTTGTTCCTGTCACACTTTTTTTTTTCCCCCAGTTTGTTGCATTGCTCTGGAAATTTGGAGACCAAGCGCAGCTAGTAGTTTTTTAGATGCAAATTCTACGTATTGTTTTCATAGAGACCCTTCTGTAAAGCCTCACATTAAAGCATTTGAAATACCAAGTGCAACATCTGAGTCTTAGCAACTTCATAACCTATTTTCTTGCTTTTTAGGGTATCCTTCTCAATTGGACAAAAGGCTTCAAAGCTACAGACTGCGAGGGAGAAGATGTGGTGTATTTGCTTAGAGAAGGAATTAAAAGAAGAGAGGTGATTTTAATTTTGCTTTTGTTTTCTTTTTCTCCTCCTACTTCTCCCTCCCTTCCAGACTTGGCAGACCTTGTGGCTCCCTCTCACAGGGTTTGCATCCCTTGTGGACATGAGCTATATCTCCTGTCCTGCACAGAAGGTTGTTCTTTTCCCCCAGAGGCTTTTAGCCTTCCAAATTTGCCCAAACTTTGAAGACTTCTTTCAAACCCTGTGGCAGTTTTCACATGCATCAGGGGTTTTCGATGGTGATTGTAGGAATGCACCTCAGTGCACCCTGAGGGATAGTTTTCCCCCCTGTCCCCTCCTTGATCTTTAAAATGCCTCAACCAGTTTAGCCAGAACTTTCTAGGAAAGGAATAAAAATAGCCCGAGGAGGGCATTAATTTTGCAGAGATTTTATCAGGCAGTGAAAAGGAGGTCTTAAAACCTTTGTTACTGGGTTTGCTACTGCACTGCTGGAATACAGAATGTTGGTAGCCCTGTACCACATGCCTCTGTACGAGGTCTGTACATAATGTCCCAAAACCAAGGAGAACAGCCAGAAGTATACTTTCTTCTGAAGACAGTCTGTCATAGGTAGAGGATGTGAGGAGCCTTAGCTGTCTGCTGGTAGATTAAGTTCCTGTTTTTGCATGTGTGAAATCAGATTGGTAGTATCAGTTGTTTGTTTCCAGTGTGTTTTGACAGCATCCCCTTTGGAGTGAGGGGTTGCCCCAAGCCCAGAGTTGTCACTGTTGTATTTCTCTCTCCCAAAGGAATTTGACTTGGATGTGGTGGCTGTGGTGAATGATACAGTGGGTACAATGATGACTTGTGCTTATGAAGACCCAAACTGTGAAATCGGGCTCATTGTGGGTACGTTTTAGAGCTGCTTTTTATTAAACAGCACATCAGTACATCTGTCTGTATTCTCATGGAGGCATGCCTGTGGTTAACGAAAAATACAGCCAGGATGTCCAGGAGTGAAAGAGCAAAATTCAACAGCCAGCTTAGTTCTGTCCACAGTCAGTTGAGATAAGCAGAGGCCGTGATGCCAAATTCTGCCTGTTTTGTCTAGTAAAAGCACTGTGCTGCTTGGAAAGAGAGCAAAGCTGGGCTCAGGTAGCCTCACCAGCTCCTGGAGTTTCTCAGAGTTCAGCCTGTAAGAGTTTCCCTGCTGGGCTGTTCAGTAGCCCACAGCTTCCCTTGAGCATGTATAAACTCTCAGAATAAACTTGCAAAGCACAGCCTCAGTTCCCGAATGACCTGTGATGGAGAGCTCTGACAGGCAAAGTGCAGGGACTGAGAGGTCCCTTGCTAGCAGTGAGACAGCCGAAGTAATTCCATGGGTGACATGCAAATGCCACGCTCGGGGAGCCTGAGACACGGGGCGGTGTGAATTTCCAAAGCTCTCCAGAGAAGTGAATGTTCTGTGGGAGAGAAGAGGATGAGGCACCTGCAAGCTTTAAGTTGCGAGGTGTCTTGTAGGGAAATAAACCACCACCAATTTCTCCTCCAGACTGTTGGAAGATGTCCAGGATGAGTCAGCACAGTGCAGTGTGGGTAGGAAGCCGTGTCTGCGCAGCTCCATCAGAACCAGAGTTCCCTGTGGGAAGGACAGTGTGTCCTTGGGGAGCTGAGAGCATCCTGTGAGGACTGTATGCTGCAGGCATATGCCAGACATGCTCTGCAGCAGTATGTCTGTGCAGAGCAGGGCAGAGGGGCCTGGGTACCTCTGGGATAATGAGAGTGAAAGCCCTAGGCTCTCACAGGTTCCCTCTGCCCTGCCTGGATTATCTGGGCACTGATGGTGATCCACAACTGGGTTTGGTCTGGTTTGGTTTGGTCCTGCAATCCTGAGTCTCAGTCTGCAAGCCCAGACATTCCCTCCCAAACGCTGTGCTGTGGCTCAGCTCTCCTGCAGCAGGGAGTACTGTGGGAGGATCTATTTTAGCTCAGACTGTATTGATATAATTCCCTAAAAAAATGGCAAAGGAAAACAGACTTGCTGATATCTGAATCTGTGATGCAGGGTTAAATGACATTCCTTAGGTAACTTCAAGAAAACTTTTGCCCTGGGTAGCAGCTAAAGCTGCCTCTCACTGCCAATAAATCCTTGTTCCCTAAGACCTCTGTGTACATGGACCACTGGCCCTTTAAGCAGAATCCACTGTTTCAACATGGAAGTAACCTTCCTGCTGGAGAAAAGGAAGCAGTTTGAATGAGAAAAAACCCCAGGCAATCAGATGGTCAACCCCCTGATGCCTCAGAACTTGCTGAGGTTTTCAGTTCAGCACATTTTCCCCTGAATTCTGTGGGTTCATGGGCTTTGTGGAGGGTGGTTCCTAAGTGCAAAATCCAGCTGGCTGCTTGCTGTGGTTTTGGGTTCAGCACCACATGAGGGTTGGTGGGCCAAAAGTGCTGCCCTGCTACTGCTCCCTGCAGCAGGGGACCCTCCTGGATGGCCTGGGCAAGCCTCTTCTCTGAGCCACCCTGAGCAATGCTCCACAGCAGAAATAGTCTCCTTCAGTTTAGGTTTACCAAAGTGTGGGGGTTTGTGTTGGGTTTTTCCCCCACCTGATATTTTCAAATGACGATTTGCCTTCTTCATTCAGAATAAAAGCACAATCAGGACCCCCCCAGAAGGTTTCTCAGGGCCGTGGTGCTGGTCCTAGTGTTGCTTTGTTCCAAACACAGAGTAATTTCAGTGTTTTGTCCCTTCAGGAACGGGCAGCAATGCCTGTTACATGGAAGAGATGAGGAACATAGAGATGGTGGACGGCGAGCAAGGGCGGATGTGCGTGAACACGGAGTGGGGAGCGTTCGGGGATAACGGGTGCCTGGACGACATCAGGACAATATATGACAAAGCAGTTGATGACTATTCACTGAATGCTGGGAAGCAAAGGTACTGTGGGATAAATGGGGTGCTGTGCATGTAAGCCAGGCTGCCTTAAATGCTTTTAAGAGAGGATTGGATTTCTCCCCGTTGGAGAAGGGAGGGGTTAAGAGTGGAAAATGACTGCAGCCCTGCTATCCTGTGGGATCTCCCCTTTCTGTGCTTTTCCCTGCTTTTTTGTGACTGCTGCCATGGGACTGGCTGCAGTAGGGCTTTTGGTGAGGACTTGAAAAGTCTTGAAATTACTTTTTTCTCATCCTGTGCTGTGCTGAGGAGATTAAGATGGCTTGTTATTCTTTTGCTCTTGGTCCCAGGATAATCTCTTTAAGCTGAACTCTCTTTGTGGAGCGCTGTACCTCTAGAAATCCTGAGCCTAGACCAGGTGGCATGGTTGGAGCTTGGATGTGCTCACGGTAAAGCAGTCAAGATCTTTCTAGCAGTTGCAGTCAGCTCTTATTTCAGGCAGTTTTCTGGATGAAATGTGTGATGTTAGAGGATCTGCCTTTCTTGGTCTCGGAGTTTGGTCCCCTTTTTTGGGGTTCAGCTCTTTTTTTGGGCAAGTGCTTCCCTGTCCCCTTCAAGAAAGGGCTGACAGGAGGTGTACCCAGCCCTGATAGAACTGGGCTGAGGCTGCTGCATGCTAGGACTTTACTTTGTCATCATTTTTCTGCAGCAATGCTTTGATGTCAGGAGCTTTTAAAAAGAGAGTAAATCTGCCCAAAAACCTGGGGAATACAGACAAGTTGGCAGGTCCCATGGGAAGCTCTTTAGAAGCTGAGGCTCAAACAGACCCAGAGGGGCAGACGCTGAGTGAGCCTGACGCAGCAGCAGAGCTGGCATGGAGTAAGTAGCCAAAGGCAGTCATGGAGACTGCCAGGGGGAATAATTTATTCCAGAGGTAGTTAGGCACTCAAGAGGGAGGACACTTGCTGGGTACAAGCCTGAGAGAGTTCATAGCACTAAATGGACTGCATGGCCTGCTTCCAGCAGGATGGCATGCTGGGCTCCACTCAATCCAGGGCACAAATGCGGCTGTAGAGCTTCAGGAGGTGAAATAAAGGATGCCTCACTGAATGCCCTTCTCAAGAAATGGAGGAGTGTTCACTTTGTTGGTAAGGACACAACCTGTGGACCCTAGAATGCTCCATTCAGACCAGAATGATGCTGGAGGGGCAGGAATGTGAAGCAGGGCTGTCTTGTACCAGTGCTCCTGGACCACTCTGTGTCTGGTGCTGGGAGGAGGTCTGCAGTGGAAGATACTCTCTCTCTCACCTGGGGGTGAGATTGCAAATGGGAAACCTGGGTCCTGTGTGCAGAGAGGGGAGTGAAAGGGGTTCAAGAGAGTGTGGTTCCTCCCAGTGGTTTTGGGACTACTGGTTTCCTACTAGAAACCAGGTTCTGGAGTTAACTGAAGAGCATAAGCCAACCCTGGACCTCCAGCTTCCTAGTTTATAGGTCAGTGATCCTGTGAACATGCCAGACATACCTTTTTACACTCTCTGTCTTGCACAGGGTTGGTTTTGCAGCACAGGACTCCCTTAAAAACACTGCACTCACAGGGACTGTACCTTGTGCTTTCCCTGTAATTTTGCTGCATGGAGCCACTGAGCTTTTTCTGTTTGAAGGTCTCAGCCTTGATTCAAGAGGGCTCCCAGACGTGGAGACAAGTTTTCCCTGGGGTCCAGTCAGGGCTGTCACTGGGGGATGCATGGATAATGTGCCTTTTGTCTGGGCACCCTTCTGCTCTCTGATGACAGGTTTGCATTTCTTTCATCTGGGAGAAATACCAGCCATCATTAACATGCCTGGCCAGGGGAGCATGGTAGTGAGGAATAAAGGAAGTGTCTGTAGATGGGCTCATGAGGTTTCTCTCAGAGTCTTCACACTTTTTCTTGCCCAGTTTCTCTAGTAAATGGCTACTCTGTGTGAATGGGGTTGCATATTTTTTGTCCCCAAAGTGTGTGGGCAGGACACCTGGCTGGTGACACACCTGTGATGCTGTCTTTGCAAACGTGGGCAGGTTCCCTCTGAGCTGTCTTTCCTTGCAGGTATGAGAAAATGATCAGTGGGATGTACCTGGGGGAAATAGTGCGCAATATTTTGATCGACTTCACCAAACGGGGATTCCTGTTCCGAGGCCAGATTTCAGAGACACTGAAGACCAGACATATCTTTGAAACAAAGTTCCTGTCTCAGATTGAGAGGTAAGAGCACAATAGGCTGCTCAGTGTGAAATAGTGTGGTAGTGCTCCTCTGGTTGGGAGGGGAGGAACATCTGGACAGCATTGCTTGCTCCTCCTCTAAAGAGAATTTTGGGTTCAGTAAGAGCCTCTGTGTGTATACAAAAGGACTCTGTACAGCATTGTCTGAATTTCTAGCAATGCTCACTGCTAAATCCTGGGAAGGGCAGTCAAGGATTCCCTCACTGTATCATTTGTTCGGAAACCAAGCCATTTTCCTGGGCACTTTGTGTGTGCTTAGGTATAATGGTGGAATTGAGTGAGCACTTTTCACTGAGTAATTTTGTGTTTTTATTGCTTGGACCCTGTATTTTAAAGCAACCTCTGAGTCTTTATCGGGGGGGAAGAGACTTAAGTTCATAATGAAAAATATTTTCCTGAAATGCCCCATGATAAGAAAAGAGAAGGGCAGGCAATACAGAGCTGGACTTGGAGCCTCTGTTGCTGCTTGCAGCCTCTCCTACACTGCAGCATCGTGCTGGGGGGAACAAATTTGCATTCCCTGAGGTCTCTTGCACTGTCAAGAAAAGCTGTTGCCTGGTGGGGATGCCTGGATTCAGCCATCAGTGCAGTGGGGTTTGTGGCACTGGCTGGGCTGAGGGAAACCTTTAGTTTACCACTGTGCTCTCCTTCTGCAGTGACAGGTTGGCCTTGCTGCAGGTGAGAACCATCCTCCAGCAGCTGGGGCTCAACAGCACCTGTGACGACAGTATCATTGTCAAGACTGTGTGCGGGGCCGTGTCGAGGCGAGCAGCTCAGCTGTGTGGTGCTGGAATGGCTGCCATTGTAGATAAAATTAGGGAGAACAGAGGATTGGAGCGCCTGGAGATAACGGTTGGTGTGGATGGCACTCTGTACAAACTACACCCTCAGTGAGTATTTGCCTTCTCAGCATTTGTTTGCCTGTAGCATGTTGCATGTACACCCCTCCTTCTTGGCACTCCAAACTGGGCTCTCTTACTTGCTAGGGTAAGAGCCAGGGGAAAAAAAAGTCTTGTTCAGGGCTTTCTGAAGGGCAGTGAGGATCAAGAAGGATTTGTGGGAGATTCTTGGGGTGGTGACAAACTGAAGGGGAGGACACAGCCTTTGCTGAATGGGTTAGAAGCTGTACAGCAAGGGAAGGATCTCTTGGCTGTGCACAGGCAGTGACAGAGCAGTGCTGAAATGCCTGGTGCCTGTGTGGAGGATGTTTCTGTTCCGTGTGCAGCACAGATGGGCTGCTGAGGAGCAATGCAGGCAAGGTCAGGAGTCTGAAACAGCAAGAGCAAGGGCAGGAGGAGAGGAGGACTAGTGCCCACCTCCAGTGTGCATCCCTCACCCACTGCCCTCATTTCCTTTCACAGCTTTTCAAGGATCATGCACCAAACAGTCAAAGACCTGGCACCCAACTGCGACGTGACCTTCCTGCTGTCGGAGGACGGCAGTGGGAAGGGGGCAGCGCTCATCACAGCCGTGGGATGCCGGCTGCGCGAGGCCGAGCAGAACTGAACTCCACAACCCTGGCCCCGATTCTGTCTTGTGAGCACTTTCTCATAAAGCAGCGACTGCATAGTCAGAACTGGTAAAAACCCAGAACTCACTGCTTTATCGGGGGGAAAAAAAAAAAATTACAACTAATGACATAAAAAAAAAATAGGATACAAGATAGAATGTGTGCTGTTAATAATATCTCCTGTTTCTGGACCCCAATCTGCATGTTTCTTACTCACCTTGTTGGTACCTTCCCCATCTGTAGGTCATGGAAAAAACAGTCTATAATTTCTGCAGTTGTCAAAACTCGGTTGTTGTCTGAGATGAAATTGCCCCCAAGTGATGTGCGTTGAGAGCTACTGTTGCATCGTACCGAGTGTGTCCTTTGCAGCATCCCTGTAAGCACACTGCCAGCACACTGACCACCAGACCTGGGTGTCGATGCTTTTAGTGAAGGGGAGGCAACAGTTCCCTCCTGCGTATCTACCTGCTGTTGTTCCCGTCTAAAGCGGTTGTGAAAACATTATGGTGTGTCAGCACTGTGCACGCACGTAACTCTATAGTGGGACTTGGCGCCGCGACTTACTCGCTTCCTTGATGCCTGTTTTGTCATGGTAAAAGTAAACGCCCTTGTCCCACAGATCTGGTTCCACTGGTATTTCCCATTGCTTCTGTGAGTAGTGTTGTGTTACTGGGCGAAATCTGTCACGTTCCAGCAAGAAATCCCAACAGAGTAAAACGAAGTGGTTGGCGATTGGGGTAATCCAAACCTCCAGACCTGCGCAATCGGCAGATTCGTGGTCCCTACATGGCTGGGCTGTGCTCTTCTGTTTTAAGAGTTCTTATAAAAGGTATTTCCTATCTCTTCTTGTTAGTCTGGATCAGGGCGCTGCCACTGCCCTTCCACGGAACCTGCAGCTTGACTGTGTCCCTTGGATGCAGATCTTCTGTCTCTCGCCTTAAATGGGTCTTTGCTTCCACACAGAGCTTTAATCTTTCATACTGTTCAGCAGTCACTCAGAACACAAACACTCAGCTAGAGTTAGTGCTCAGAAAGGAATAGGAGGGTTTTGATTTTGATACTGCCTTTGACGACCTGGGTGTGTAAACAGCCTACAAAGCCAAAATTGGATGCAGCTTGTTCCAAGGATGAAAGCAACAGCAAAGATCATACACACTTGGTGTACCCTGTCCTCTGTCTAATCAATGCCATTATTAATATACTTGCATACCAGTTGCATTACTGGAAATTGAGCAGCAGTTAGGAAGGTAAATGTCGAGTAACATTTGCAAGTCACACAACTTTCTGCAAAGAGGGAGACCACACGGTAGTCCTTAATTCCCACTCTTCTACCAAAAAACGAATTTGAGATATCTGCATGGTTTTCCCTGCTGCCTTTTCCTGCAGAAAGTAGATGGAAATTTGCAGGCTACTCCTCTTTGTCCTCGTTCCACTCCCCTAAGATTTGGATTGCCCTACCTATCGATAACATTTCAATATGCATTATGGTGCACTGTGAGTGAATGTTGTAAAGTAACGTGAGTCACAAACAGTCATTGCAGCTTTAAGTGTGTGTCTACCTGAAAAATTGCATGCCTAACTGGTTTTGCAAAGGTAGAGGGTCTTTTTACTTTGCACACTAGTAGCTCTGGTACTAGTGTTACGTGATACTTGTGAAAATATTAAACTTTTTTGATGTGCGTTAACTGGTGTTTAGTGGTTCTTTCTGGAAGAGGTGCTGTTGGCTGGTGGCTTAGTGCTTTGGGAAGAGCTATTGTGTAGGGAGAGCTGCAACCTAATCCCAGTGGTGCCTGTGTTTTGTGTGTGTGTTTTTATTCCCGGGCATTCGGGGTCAGATTCAAACAGGGTGGATTTCACCCAGGTCCCCATGCCTCATGTTTCCTAATGTAGTTCAGCAGAGGCACGGCGCTGACAATGCCCAAATCTTAGGGGGCATGTCGCTTGTCTGGGTGCACCTCATGTCCTGTCTTGTGCAGGGGGGTCTGCAGTGCAGGAAAACCTCAGCCCACTGCATCGAGGGCAGTGTGATTATATCAGGCTTTGCCAGAAACACAGTGATGGACACAACGTGTCAGAGTCTGTGAGCTCCCTGTGTGCAAAGGGTTAATGTTTGCAGAGTCCTGGGTGTCAGGTGCTCATGCACCACTGGTTGGCACAGCCTGTGTTGGAGTTGTTGTAGATGAAAGCCCCTTTTGCATACACTAAAGCTGTGCTTCTCCAATAACCCATTTTATGTTACAGCTTGAATAGTCCCCTTGATGTGCAGCTATGACCCCAAACAGGAGAGAGAAGAAGGTGAGAAACTTTTTGGGCACAGGGGACACGTTGCATTTGAATTGCTTGAAGGTTTGCGAATCTTGTGCCTGCCGTCGGCAGTGCTGTAGGGGTGGTGTGAGCTGTGCCTGGGGACCTGGGTTTGGAGGGCTAGGCTCAGTGCAGGATAGAGGGGAATGAGAAGTGGAAGTTAAACTTGGTCTCAGGGTGACTGTGAATTTTGGAGATGCTGGCATAGGTCATTTTGTTTATTGGATCCAGCTCATAACAAATAGGGAGTGAGTTTGTGTTTCTAACAGCGCAACTTTTCCTACCGTGGACCATAGTTGATGTACTTGATAACACAGCAGTTCTTTTCCAAAGGGAGACCTGGTGAGATTTTCATTTCCAGACTACTTCTTACCCCTGGGAAACTGTTCCAAGTGAATCACAAGCTATAACTGTCTGAAGAAATGTCTCCAATGTTATCCAAGCAATGACTGAGATGTCTTACTTAAAGCTTTTAGGCTTGGTGAATAAAATCACAGTCCTCTTAACTGTTAAGCTGTAATTACTGCAATATGAACACAGAAATCTTATATTTCCTGGGGAAAAGACCATTTGCATACCACTGTTGTAATGTCATCTGCTCCTTACTCCTCTGGGGGTTCTCTCAGAAGCCTTTTGAATGAGTTTTAAAACAAGCAGACCTTGTTTTGTTTTGTTTTCTTAAGAAAATAGCAGAAGGCAAAATAAAGTGTTTCTGAACTTCTGAACCCCGTTCTGTGCTTTTTGTTCATTCCTTTGCCATAAAAATGAGATTCTTCAAATGTTTTTCTTCACTGACTGCAGGGACTGCTTTGCTGTGTAAAGCACAGATAACTGTGCAGAGGAGGGATTTAGTGCTGGCTTGGAGGTCTTTACTGCTGCATGGTACTTGATCCTGTCTATATGAAGAACTGCATGTATGTACGATGGAGCATGGTGTTCTGTTACCTCATGTATCACAGGAATAATGTAGCCTGCCTTGGCGTGCCTTTTCTTCCAGTATAACAAGGGCTTGAAGCATCTCTGCTTCCTTACCTTAACTGTTGCTGTTTCTTTGGGATGAAGCCTCAGGATCTGCAGCAGGAGTCTGCCAGGGCATGGGGAATTCCTTTTGCAACCTGAAGAAATCACCCTCTGCTTTCTGCACCAAAAAAGAGAAGGAGATTCCTTGAGCTGTCAGCAAACGTCGGTGCCCACCAGGGACTGCACAGAGGATGCACTGGCAGCGTGTGCATGACATCTGAAATAGGCTCTGGCTGGTTGTCCAGGTGTGATGGAAGGTGGAAGGGGGGGGTGGGATGCTCAAAACAGGCCTGTTTGGTCTGAAAAGCTCTGCATTAGAAAGCTGCCTTAGAATCACATCAGCTGGGCAGGGGGAGGTACAGCTTGTGTGTATCAAAGAGTGAACTCTGTCTCAGAGCAGGAGTCTTTGCCACCTCTAGCCTGATCCCAGAGATGAGTGCCTGGCAGAGTATCCCTCCCAGATGGTTTTCAATCCCTTTGGCAGGATGACTCGGTGGTGGCTCTCTGTAAATGCCTCTTCCTGCTCACCCTCTGCCCCATGCACACACCAGCAGTGCAGCCTTGGGAGGAGCAGGCTGGCCAGGTAAGAGGTCTGGACAGGTAACATCTAGACTAGAAACTGCTGCTAGAATGACATAAAACAATGAGCTTTCCCAGAAGGGCATACAGCCCTCGGCTCTGTCATCCCATAACTGGATCTTGTTGACCTTATATGAGCTTTCTAATCACTAAGGTATGGCTTTTTGGTATTCTTTACAAACCTGTTGTGAGAGGTGAAGGGGATTATAAGGCGCTACATACCACAACAGTATTAAATGCTGTATTGCTTTTATATAATGTTTATATTTCAGCCTCTCCTGTTTTGCATGCCTGAACGTAATGCCTCAGGCTTGGAAGATGGTATTTCAGGCTTTATTTTCATATCTGGGAGGAGAAGAGCAGTGAGGATAAATATGGGGTAAGTCTGGGAAGGGAAGATGAAGGGACTGTGGGAAACGACAGTGATGGGTCAGGCTGCCATTGGGACTAAAAGGAGGTAAAGGAGGTAGATTCAGGCTGGATCCATGAGCCCTCACCAAGCCAGTGAGCCAGTGCAGCCCACACCTGGCTACAGACTCTTGAGAGAGCCTCTCTGTCCAAATTAGGCATCACAGCTATGTGAAGGAGGAATCACTTGTTAATAGGAGTTTAATAGTTTAATAGGAAAATAACACTATTTTAGTACAAGGTTGTAGAAATCCATGCAATGATCATGACTTAAGGAACTGTTTCTCTCTTTTAACTCATGAGAGATGGTGCTGGGGAAACAGCAAGCATGAAAGTCTCAGAATTCAGAAATTCTCAGGGCAGGCTTGGCTTTTCAGTCTGGATGTGTTAACATCTGCCTTTGTTGTAAGCAAGCTTTGATCCAGTCTTACCCACGTTGGGGCTGCTGAGCCATGGGACTCAGCTGCCCACACAGCCCCAGGAGTCCATCCAAACTGGGCCAGATGAGCCCCAGCCTTGCTGCTCCATCACCTCTTTTCCAGATTTTAGTGTCTTGGTGGAACAGAAAGCAGGAGATCACTGTGTGGAAGAGAATAATTGATACTCCAGTGATGGGCACTGCCTCAGGTCTGCTGCTCTTCTGGCCTCATGGGCATGATCTCTCTTCTGTATTGCAGTTGTTGATGTAAAGGAGGGCTAAACTCACAGCCATACCTGGGTGATATTTGGACCTACATGGATATAAATATTATCAGCAGACTGCTTTTATTGCTGATGGCATCTAAAGAAGTCCTGTAGGAAAACAGTTACTCCAGAAAAAAAAGACATGCCTCAGGATTCCATAAATCTGCTGCCCTGACATGGAGTGTTAGGACAGAGCCAGAACCAGGAGGAGGAAATCAGAGCGTTAGTCGGGTGAGGGTAAATGATTCCTTCTCTTTCTCATTCAGTTGAGTTTCTGTGTTGAAACTTCTTGTCCTGGATTTCCTGTGGGTTGTCTGGTAGAGAGATGGGGACGTGAGTTTAAGTTTGTCTTTCTCAGTTGCTTTTATGCACGGACACCACCGGAAGGCCAGCCTGAAACCAGAGCGAAACCTGTAAATGTAAGAAGAGCCATTAAGTGGTGAAATGATCTTTATAATTGCACAGAGAATGAACAAACTCGTGACTTGGTTCTGCCTGTGAATGACCATGGAAATTAAAAATATCTATTGGAATCAAAAGAGTGAGGTGAAGAGCTAAATGTATAAAACTGTGGAGGGAGGTGCAATAGGAGTTTATGGTCAGATTTCCTTATATTTTAAACAAATGTATGAGGTCAGTAAGTGGCAGGATGTTTGGTGTGCTCAGTAGATGGCGCTAACTCTCACTCAGAGTGTGCCCCATCTCACATTGCTAGCAGAGTGTAAATCAAGCTGTCCACTCAGCCTAGGGACTGCAGTTTAAAATTGCAGCTGTTCTTACCTCTAGAGGTTTATGCTTTTTCAGGCTGAGATTTTTGTGTTCTCTGTGCACACACGAGCACGCTACTCACCTCTGGTTAAGGCAGCAGTAGATGATGGGGTTGTACATGGTAGAGCTCATGGCAAGGAGGAAGACTGCCAGATACACCTGCTGAATGTACTTTTGCTGGTAGATATCTTCCTTGAAGCTCCCCAGGATGAAGTATATGTGATAGGGGAGCCAGCAGACAGCAAAAATGATCACTACTACCACCATGGTCTTCACAAACTAGGAAAACAAAACCAGGGGGTTACTCCTGGGCCTCTGGGGGGTGGTCTGAGCTTGCTGGGGCAATGGGAAGTGCTGCTTTCATTTTGGGTCTGGTTTGGCCTCGTGAGGTGCAGTGTACAGAATGTAGACCTGGGCTACTATGGCAAAGAAACCAGCCCTGTTGATGGAAACTGGACACAGGGAGGGAGTGACCTGGTGATGGGAACTGGGAACAGGGAGGGAGGGAGAGCAAAGGTTTGCTGGTGCAGTGAGTGGACTCTTTGCAGAGGAACTGCTTGCAGGTACATCAGATTGATGTGCAGGGACATGAGAACACTGCTGTTACACTGAAACCTCTTCACCCTGCCAAGAGTTTTACCCTGGTTTATCCTAAGACATGTGGACTCACTGGACACTGGGCTTTGCTTCTGGGAACTGGCCTGCTGCTGTGAGCCTTTGTTCCTTGAAAGCTGGCTGGTGCATGTAATCACCATTTTTTTCAAACTTCCTGGGGGATGCCCTTTGCCCCCAGCCCAAAACATTTTGTTAACTTTTCATGCCCAATCTCACAAGATTTTGTGTCAAACACAGGCTCTGTTTTGGAACTGGAGCCAGCAGGGCTGGTGTGCTGAGGGCAATTATTGTTAGGCTTCACTTCTGACCTTTTTTTTGGCATTAACTTGGTGTTGGTAGCGGACTCTGTGAAGTTGGTTGCCTGGAACTGCGCTGCTCCACAGAGTAATTCCTATGATGCCATATGCAACAAACATCACCATTAAAGGCAGTAAATAAATCAACACGATCACAGCAATGTGGTACCTGAAAGAGAAGAACAAACAGGTTTTCATGGTCAGTATGGCTCTTGGAGGGCTCTTTCAGAAACTGTCTTTTGGACACATAGGGCTGGCTCTCCTTAACTTCAACCACAAAGCAGAAATTTTGCCTACAAACATTGTTGAAGAGACTTCTGTAAACAGCAAAAGTTCATCTGTCTTGGGATGAAATGAGAAGTCCTTGGGCTAGATTGGCTGCTCTTTGAAGCCAGGGTAACATCATTTATCTTTTAGCAGAGGGTTACAGTCTGTGGCCATCTGGACTGAGCTTTGCTGCCCCACTGCAGTCAGGAGAGAGAGACAGCTGAGACTCGTGGCTGTAAAACTATGAGCCTTTAAATCACAGGTATAGAAAAGGAATAGTCCAAAAATTAGAGAGTAGCTGGGTGAATGCAGTAGTGGCAACAGTGGAAAAACCCTGGACTGGGGACAGCAAGAGGCTGCTGACAGAGTGCACAAAGATGCAGCAAGTGAGGAAGGAATATTGCCTGTGTTTGTGCAGCTGGCTGTTTTGATCTATGTGCACACACAGTTATGTCTCACCAACAGGCTGCTTGGTGACTGCTCCACCTGAAAGCACTGGCATCTCCTGCAGACGTATTTTCCCTCAGCCCTTCCCAGCTTTCCATGTTACCCCACAAACTTCTGCTGGTCCCCTCATGCTGGGGGTTGATTATTTTAAGCCAGCTCCATTTATGGGAAGGGAGCAACCTGCTCACTCGGTTACAGCAGCTGTCAAATTAGCATAAACAGTGTGAAAACTAAGATTAGGCAGGAGAGCTCTGGCACACTCTGCTGGCAGTGACCCCAAAAGGCTGGCTGGGTGCAAATGGTCTTTCTCAGTATGACAAGGCCCTGGGTCAGCTGCTTTGCAGAGAGCTGTCGAAATGGGTGTTGGGGACTTCAGTGTTGGTTGCTCCTTGGGGTGGCTGCAAATGCCAGAGCAATGGCTGCATATAGAAAAATATTATATTTGTGAAATGTGGCAAGTTTGTCCCTGCCTGTCTTCCACCTTTTCCAGTTGTCCTCAGAGCAGTGCCTCTTTTGAAGGTCTAATGATGTGAGTAGAGCACAACAAAACCTTTCTGGGTTCCCATCCAGGGAAGAGGAGAGGATGGGAGCCTAAGCTTGAGCACCTGCAAAAAGAAACTTTTAGTCTTGTAGTTTTACTCCTTTGCTGGAAAGTCATACCAAAAAAAAATAAAAATCTATGTGATTAAGGTTCTTTATTCTGGTTCTTCAATCTTCTATGGATTCAGTCCCTTCATATCCAATATTTCTCAAGCATTAGCAGTCAGAGTGCATTGTTTGGTTTTTGACTTGGTTCTACTTCCAACTTCCCTTTTAGGAGAGATACTGAAACCTGCAGATCTGAGGCTATTCAGGAGAGTGAGTTAGTGAATGATGTACTGTGGTCAGGAGCTGCTGCTCTTCAGCTGGAGATCCCAGAAAGAACCTGCTCCACTATTTGGTAGGTTCAAGGCCAGACTTTCCAGCCCACACAGATTTTGCTGGCATGCTGGGAAACTCTTGTTTCAATCCTTCCCAAACTATGGCTGTTGGAGGAATTAACCTCCTGCTGTTCATCTGAGTTAAATAGTCACCAGTGACTCATGTATTAGTGATTATCTGCTCTCCCACCTTCTCAATTCACTGGAGCCTGGCACATTGTGTTCCCCAGCATGTGCCAAGGGGCACCAACCAGGAAGAGTGTGATGTGAACCTGGTTTTTCCTCTTTGCTCTTCTGTGACTCTGGAGACTGGGGACAACTGATCACCAGGGGTTGAATATGCTGCAGCTTGGCCAAAATTATATGGAGCTCCTGGAATTGGGCAAATATTAGTGTGAAAACCAGTTAGTTTGGTAATAACTAACATTAGGGGGCATCCAGCTGTCTGCCAGAGATAGAGACTGAGCAGGGGAAGATGTCCCTGGCACATGGAGCTGGGCAAAAGGATTCACATGGCAGAGTGAACTCAGGGAATTCAGCACTTGGTTTTGGTTTGAAAAATTGTTTCCACTTTGTTAATCAATTTGTTCCTTTTCTGCAGTCCTTCCATTACTACTTTGCATAAATATGTTTTGCCTGATAAATTTCTCAAACTGCTCTGTGTATCACATGCTTTGAATAATGAGTAATCACAGCAGATCCCCTAAATGTGGGGTATGGCTTGTTTCACCTGTTTGAACAGTCTTGTTTTAAAGCAGGAGGAAATCACTGTGAGGCTTAGGAACTTCTGGGAGTGCAGATGTGTGCCCAGATAAATCAGTCTATAAAACCTCAGGATGTTTGAAACGCACCCCTCTCAGGTTTTATATCCCTTTTCCCCCACAAAGAGCAGCATAATTTTTAACTAATTACGTGGCTTCTCAGCACTAAAGATACCCAGTTTCCTCCTGCCTGAGGGGGGAAGAAAATCCCAAATCTTTGCAGCTAGGATTTATGCTTGTTTAGAGACTTTTCGCACTGGTTTCTCTTAAATCCACCAAGCCCCCTATGTAGGGTTTCTGGACCTTATGACTGGTTTTCAAAGCAGAGGAGGATGGCACATGACCTTTCTTTATCTTGAGCCATGATTACCTGAGACCTTTTTCCACAACTGGCTTAAACTGAGCTTAGATGGGCTGCCCCAGCCCCTATTCCCCTGCCCTGTCTCCCAGCACTCCCTGTAGCCAACAGTTTGAAATTAAATTAATTTCCTTCGTTAACTTCTGCCTGAATTGGGGGTTCTATCGTTTCCCTTACGTGAGCTGGTGCTTGGACCCGACGTCATCAGGCCAGACCACGATGCATTTTGTGGTTCCATTGTCCGTGAGGATCTCGGCGTAGAAGCACTGCGGGAAAGCCAGCCCGAACGCCACCAGCCAGATCACCCCAATGATGACTCTGGTGCTTCCAGCAGAGAGCCTGGGCTTGAAGGGGTGAATTATGGCCACATACCTGCAAGAAACAGAGGTAAGTACGTTGCTAAGCTATAGATACTTGCAGATAGAGCAAATATTCCCCTTGTGGAGTTTTCCATAGAATCCCAGAAGGGTTTGGTTTGGAAGGGACCTTGAAGACCATCTCATTCCACCCCCTGCCATGGGCAGGGGCATTTTCCACTATCTCAGGCTGCTCCAAGCCCCGTCCAACCTGGCCTTTGACACTTCCAGAGATCCAGGGGCAGCCACAGCTTTTCTGCCCAACCTGTGCCAGGGCCTGCCCACCCTCACAGGGAAGAATTTCTTCCTTATATCCAACCTAACCCTGCCCTCTGGCAGTGTGAAGCCATTCCCCCTTTTCCTGTCACTCCAGGCCCTTGTAAAAAGTATTCTCTAATTTTTTGTTTTTAAAGTAATTTTTCAAATTCTTTAAAAAAAAAAAAAAGCACAGCCAAGTATACTGTTTCCTCCTAGTTATTTCCATCTCTGATGCCTCACACTATCACAAGAGCAAACTGGGTATCAAGTATCCTTTACCTGAATTTTTCTCCCTGGATTTTTAGCTGTGGAAAACTTGTATTATCTGCCTCTATCTGTAAATGCCAGAGCACTTGTGCTTGCAGTGGAAGGAAAGGGCTGACCCTTCTGTCCCACACCTGCTCAGAGCCCTCACAGCACTTCTGACTCTTGGATTACTCATGAGCCCAGAGCACTCTCTGGTTTTAAGTTCCCTGTGTGGAAACACATGGTGTCATAATGAGTACATAATCAATTATGCATTTCATGTCATGCTTCCCCTATTCTTTGTCATGGTTGTTAAAAAGGCAAAATAGAGTGGAAAATGCCCATTGCCTCCTAGTTTTCATAGTGAAAATCTGACAAACTGTGCTGTCTCTTAGCCAAGCCATTGGCAGGCAGCACAGGGACTGATCCAGGGCCACATGGCAGCAGAGCCTTATTTAGCCCTAAGGTTTTCATGTCACCTCACTTTTCTTTATGCATGCTCCAGTCTGGTCACTGGGCAGAATCAAGTGGTAAGTATTCTCCACAGAAGTGCCTGAAACCATGACCTGTGGCTCTCAGTGAACAGCCAGTCCTAGGAATCGATGATGCCAGTGCCTGTGCTGTCACAGCCCACGTCAGGGGTGTTACAGACTGCTGGGTGGAGATGTTCCCACTCAGCCCCGAGGTGAGCTGTGATTTAAGGGGAGCTCCTGCAAATTGGGAGATTTGCCAAACCTGACGAGATGTTCTGGATGCTCCTGCTGTGTGGCAACACTGCCTTTGCCCTCCTCCTTGCTGCTCTTGCTCCCTGTGTCTCTCCGTGCCCTGCTCCTTGTGACATCCCGAGATGCTGAGACTACAGTCCTGGCCCCCTTTCTCTAGTCCTCATCCCAAGCAGACAAAACAAGCTGAATTTTGGGCACTCTTGTACACTTTCCAAACATCCTAGGAGCCTTTGCTAACTGGAGTGGGAAACTTGAGCCGATAGATTTCATTTGTGGCTGGAGCACTGCAGTGGAAACAGCTGCTCTGGGACACAAAGCAGCTTGGAGCAGGGAAACAGAGCAATCCTAAACCCAATGGGGAGCAATATCACCAGGCACCTTTCCACAGCAGAGAAAGATGACTTAGAGCTGTCACTTCTTAGCCTGCTTCCTTACAACAGGACATTCAAAAGACATTGTTTTATGGAAGTTAAACACCGGAACCCAAGTGGACAAGTTCTCATAACACTAAATGGAAGTGGCGAGTTTCCAGGAGGCAGTGTCAGGGTCTATTTTGGGGCTAAGCAAAGAATAGCTAAATATGGTTTGCAGCTGGGTGCCAAGTTTTCTTTCTGATCCATGCCGTGTGACTAAAGAGATTTTGGCTGCATAGGTGCTTTCAGCAAAAATCACCAGGGAACGAGAGCAGGGAGGTGTGAGGACAGGTTGAAATGGCTTTTTAAAAATAATATTCTTTGGCAGACCGCATGTATAAAATAGCATTTACCAACAACCCTTGATTTACAGCCAGAAGCAGCACAGGTGTAATTGAGTCTAAAAGTGAGTTGCCATTGATTCTAAACAGGGATTTGCTTTCACCTGGAAAACTGCAGACTGACAAACACAGCACTCATCCTTGTGCTTGCGAGGGTTTGTTCATCTGGTGTGATTTGTGTATTGATTGCCTCCCAAGGCTGGGTGTGCTGGTGTGAACAGAGCTGGGAGCAGGGTGGGAGTTAGGGAAACGACCCCAAGGACTCAGAGAACAGTGCTCTCTTTGGATGGCTCCAGAGGGACACCAGCTCCCCTCCCGAGGGAGCTGGAAGGGCCCTTCATGGATGTGGGCATTTGATAAGGGACAGAGGAAACCTGAAGGAAACTGCAAAGTCAACAGCAGGGCTTGATAAAGGGCTGCATGCCTGGTCTGGCTGTCCCAGGGAAGACCTTCACTGTGGGGTTGCAGCAGGGACAGAGCATGGAAAAGATATTCCTGGTGCCAGGCAGAGAGTGGAAGTAACAGAGGGAAGGCAGGAAGGATGGAGAGAAGGAGGGTAGAGAGCCTAGAAGGGAGCTTAACCTCCTTTATTTCTTCTATGCAACACGGTCTGTAAGGGAGGAAATTCCCCTGGACTTTTGGCCACTTTCTAGGAAAAAGGAAAACAGCTTCACGTTACTTAACAATGACCTGTAAACACAGTCAGACTCCACAAAGTTAAGTTCAAGTAAAAGTGACTTGGCAGATGGAAGACAATATTCTGAAAGTACCAAATCCCCCTGAAAGTCAAACAAAATCACTGTAATTATTTCCCTTCCTCTTGGAAGAAATCATTCTAGTGAACTATGGGAGCAGACTGGGCCATTTCTGATTTAATTCCCATTATTTCTGGTGTTTTGCTGGATTCACAGCAGGATTGAGGACACCTATACTTTCAGCATCCTGCAGCATATTCTCATTTCTGTGGAAATATCCTGATGGATTAACCCCCCCCAAAAAAACCCCAAACCACAAAAGAGTTTGCAGGATGACTAGGAAACCATTTATGATCAATAAGGTGGAAAGAGCAAAATACCACCCACTTCCACTCGTTACAGATTTGGGTGTGATTCAGACTGGGGATAAAACAGAAGATCTTGCCTTAATTAGTCTGGCACTTCTACTTTGCTGATAAGGCACCTGACACAGTGGGGGCCAATTGCACAAAGTATTGCAATGATTTATATTTTTTTGTGACTCACAGGGGATTTTTCACACCTTCTCTTCTCCATTCTCCTCTTACCTCTCTGCAGCCACGGCTGTCATGGAGTAAATGCTCACAAACATTGCAGTGATGGGGAACCAGTTCTGAAACCTGCAGAATTCCTCGCCGAAATACCAGACGTTGTGACTGGCATAAATAAAGTTGAAGATGGTGTTGAAAGCAGCCATCAGCAGATCCGAGAGAGCCAAATTCACAATGAAGTAGTTGGTAGCAGTCCTCATTCTCCTGTGTGCAAGGATAATCCAGATGATGGTGACGTTGCCGACGATGGATGCGATAACGATGAAGGAATAGGTGATAGCCCACAAAGCGATTCGCCATCCCGGCTGGGTGAACTGGCTCACCCATGTCCAGTTGCTGCTGTCCTCGAGGGAGTCAGCCTGAGAAACGTTGCTGGCATTAAAACCAGAAAATATGCCCATGTTTTTTAATTCATGTAAGTGGAAAAGAAAATCTTCTCATCTGCTCATTTTCTTGCAGTAGAGTATGAATTTCCATGCGTGCAGCTACGTACTGTTAAAAAGACATTGGGCTGAGGTGTCTTGTGTCCTCTCATCCTGTTTTCCAAGTGATGCAATGCAGTTCCAGGAGGAAAGGAGCGATGCCGAGGGCCTCCTCCTTCTTCCCTGGCATTTTAACCTCCACTTGAAGGGCAAAATCTAAAGAACAACTCTCTCCCTTAAGTTTCTTTTTCCTCTAGAAAGGAAGAAAAAGCATGGAGGGAAGGAAGGTGTTTTCCAGGTCAGTGACAAGCGATGTCTTCCTTTAGATTACTTCTAGGGTCAAGAAAATATAAATAGAAGTATCAAGCCATAAAACACTTCAATTCAAGTGGAAATCTGTTTCCAGGGGAGGGGTTTTCCAAAGTGCCAGGTATCTGAATCCTCTGCAGCAGGACTGAGGACATTTGCTTTTCTTTCCCTGTGTGGCTACTACATGTGAGGCAGGAGTCGCACTGGGATAAAATCTCTACAGGTTTTAAGGGGATTTTGAAAGGAGGTGGAGTCTCATGCAGGGAAAAACTAAACAACCAATTTGACTCCAAACCAAACGTGGCAAAGTGGTACTTGAACCTTTTTTCCCCCCCACCCCTGTTTGTTTTGAATAACCTCTGAGATGGTCATGCTGCTGTATGAGGTTTTTACAGGCATAAGTGCAAAGGTAGTGACTTTTCCAGGTTTACCAGTCCTGCAATTCTTACATTTCCAGGACCCTCCCTGGTTTTCCCACGAGTTCTCATAGCAAGGGAGAAATTACATTTAATACAATTTAGCAAGGTCCTTCTTTTTGGGTGGCTGCCTCCCCTTTCCCAGGGTGTGCTGTAAAAATGTAGTGACCTCACACAAGCAAAAGTTTCAGGTCCTCACAGGAAAGAGGGACCCCTGACTTTGCTCAGAGCACAGCGCTCTTTCTCGCTGTCAGCTTTAAAGTACAGGACAGAAACATAAGCAACACATCGAGGCTGAGATTTCCAAGAGTACTTGGCACTGGCTCGTGCCTGCTCTCCGGGAAGCTGAAAGTGTTTCAGGTATGAAAACTTGCTTTCAGGATTCAGAAAGAGCACGTGGTGCTGGGATGGAAGCAGTTTTCCTGGAGCTGCAGGTTGTGCCAGGCTGTCCTGTAACAGGGCAGTGTTTATCAGTTCAGGATCCTTTTAACCAGCTCAGCCTGGACTCTTTACTTCCTTCATTAATTTCTGGAGGCAACTCTTTCAAGCAGATATGGTGTTGTCCAAGTGGGTTTTTTTTAAGAAATCAATACCTGTCGTACTACACATGTTTTCTTCTCTTCACAACAGACTTCCTTGCAGGTAATTCCACTTACTTCCCTACCCAGAAACTGCAAAAACAAGTTGCACATATCTTCCAGCATGTGCTGCAAAGCTGTTACAGGCTCTTCTTCAAAGTCTTCTGCTGACACCTCATTAAACAGCTTATGGACCTTCCTTTTTCTGTACACAGTCCAGGAGGGCTGTTCCTGATCTGCAATATTAATTCAACAGCTAATAATGGTCTTCAGATTTGTCTTTTTCCTTCATCTCTCAAATCTCTGCAAATTTGAAGGAGAGTCTAAGCAAACCCCTCCATATGTTTAGCTGGGAGCACAGCTTAAGTGCTTTATCAGTTACGGAAAGCAGAACATAAGCAAACACTTGGAAAAAGGGCTGTACTTACTGACCTTCCAATAGTGAAACCATAACCTTTCTCGACTGACTTTGAAGATTGTCAGAGTGCCCAGGTTTTCTAGGAACCTTCTTAACCATCTCCCCTGATCCGTGATCTGTTACTCGGGTGATAATCGGAGACCAGCCACCCTTTGGTCAATATTTCATTGTATGAGTCAGGAAGGATCTGCTTTCTTTTATCCCCACCCATACCTTTTATTCGTTTGCTGGTTGTGCATTGACAAGGTTATCATCCTGGAGCCCAGCCAGCAACTTAGTGTGTGCTCTCAGACTTTTGACTTCAGAACTGGAGTGAGTTTTGGCAAAGGTGGGCTCCAAATTCCTCAGGGAAGTTGCGTTTGCCTGGGACTATGGGTAAACCCCACCTCTCCAATGATTTTGGAGTTATATCTGAGAGCAGGAGGTTTGGGTTTGGCTAGTTTCATTGTTGTTTTTATTATGGGCAGGATTGTTCAAGGCCGTTCCTGTGCTGAGTCACTGATCTCAGGTCTGAGCAAAGGGTAAGAGATGTAAACAAAAGATGCGGGTCTGCAAGGTCAGGAAGGGTAATTAAGTGGCATTTTATGTTTTGGAAATGTAATACAAGGTAATATGCATAATAGAGGCTTTAATGGTATTGCAAGTTGGACTCTGCTTTGGGAGGAAGAACCTTTGTCCAGGGAACAGGTCTGAGAGCAGGATGTGAGGACCATGAGCATCCACCTTGGGTGGGGGAAAGTGCAGCTGTCCTGCACTTTATGAGCCAAGCACAGGCTGGAAGGCAGCAGAAAAATGCCTCTGGTATCTCTGAAAAGCTTTAGGTCTTTCTGGCACACTTTGGTGAAGGCCCAGCTCTGGGTTCCCTTCCTTTTCTGCAGAGCTCCTAAAGCCCTTGGTCAAACATTCTGCAGCCCATGGCTTTTGATGACTGTCCTTAGGAGCCCTGGAGATGAGTGAGGAAATGTGGAAGTTACTGATCCTTAACATGAAGAAAAGCACCACTAGCTGAGCTATTGGATGGTCCTGGGAGCAGATGTTGTAATGCACAATCTGCCTCAATGCTGGCAGAGATGCCAGACTCTTGGTTGGGAAAACTGCAGCTCTGTGCTGTCTCGGGCTGAGGGGGAGAAAACACAGCCAAGGACCCTCAGCACCACAGGCAGTCCTTAACATCTTACTTTTAACCACTGTTTGCTGCTAAACTGTACTAATTGTGTCCAGAAATCTGGCCATCTCAATGTACAAGCAAAGTCTGGGACTCAGGCGAAGAAAGGGATTAGTCAGTTATTTTCATACAGTTTCATAACAGGAACCTGTTATGATGCATTGGCTCAGTTCAGAGTGAAAACAACAGGAAAATGAACACTCCTTTTAATCAGCTTCCCCAAACAGCTGGACATGGCCTGAAATCTTATTTGCAGAAATCAGCACAAAGGAAGGCAAAGAAGAAAGTCACACCAAAACAATTAATTTAATTAAATACTCAAATAAAGAAGATTTCTAAGTGACAGGAACATGTTTGGATGTGAACAACACCCATGAGACATGAAGAACCTGTGACAGACTCTAATTCCCAGCACTTTGACCGTATATGATGTGATTTCCAGCCTGCACACTGCTGGTAAGAGTCAGGAATATTTGCAAATCTGTCTGAAAATCGAAGCTGTGATATTTTAGAGGATGAGTGCTCTGGGATATTGTGTTATTGTCAGAAACATTAGAGGTGAAGAGCTATTGTGTCACTTGCAGCATCCTGGGCTGGATTATTTGTCTCCCAGATGCAGATTGCACCACTGCATGCAAAAGCAATGATACTTTTTGTACCAGAATTGTCCAGGGGTGTTTTCTAGGCTTTACAAACAAGGTTTTGGTATATTGTGTGACCTAGCAAAATGATGTGTAACTGAAGGCTTACACAGTTTTATGTATACAGTTCAGAGGTTTTCCAGTCTTTTTCCTGGGCATAATGGATATATAGATATAATGGAATTTATAATGGATATATAATGGTATAAAGGATAAATGCTGCCCCACTTCACCTCCTCAGACACCAGACGCTGATTTTCAATGCCATCTGCTCTGCTCCGGGCCAGGACGCACCAACCAACTCTGTGACAGTTGTCTGCCACTTTGAATGAGACTTTTTCCCCCGGGGCAAAATAGCCCTTTGTGGGACAGCAGTGCAGCGCTGCGGGCTTGAAAGGGCTCATTTCATCTCGGAGGCATGAATGGTGTTTGCAGTTCATGATCGCTGCCTCGGACCCAACCCTGTCCCACTGTCACAGCAGCGAGACGCGGACAAACCTCGGGGTGCAGGCAAGAAAACGTGGCCGGTGCCATACGCCCTTTGTCTGTCTTCCCTTGCAGGACGAGCTGGACAATGGCATGGGTGTTACAGCGCCAGGTGAATGCTCTGGCATCGCTCCACCATCACGGATGCCTCGGGCATCCTGCTTCGCCATGCTCACGGATGCTCGGCCCCAAATCCCAAATCCAGCTTCCCACCGATGTATTTTCGCCCGGCGATGGCAGAGCTTTGGGGGTGGCTCTTGCAGCGCCCAGATTCGCTTTTCCTGCCGTCTCCAGGGCGGTTCATCCCGTTTGCTGAGCGAACCGAGAAAAATTTTTTTTTAAAAAAAAGCGAAAAAACCGCGAAGAAAGCGCAGAAAGCACCAAGGAGCGGAGGGACCTCCTTCCCGTGTCCGTCCACATGCACGCCCGCGGCGCTGTCCGTGTGTCCCGCCCGGCGGGGCGGCCGCTCCGTCGGGGCTCGGTGCGCTGGAAGGGGCGGGGAGCGGCTGGAGCGCCGACAGGTGCTGCGGGGCGGAGGATGGCGGCGGGGGACCCCGAGCAGGCACGCTACTGCAGCCGCCTCTCCTACCTCTGCCTCAAGCTCACCCTCGTCGTCTACTCCACCACCTTCTGGGTGAGCCGGCGGCTGCGGGGGGACCGCGGGGCTGCCCGTCCCCGCCGGGGTCCCCCCCCTTGCGCGGGGCGCCGGGGGTTTGGCAATAATTAGGTGGATGTTTCCGCGGCTGAGGTCATGGGTGTCACACCCGTGGCTGTGGGTGCAGCGCCCCGAGCTTCCCTAGGGACTGACAAACTGGTTTTGGCGGATGGGGAGCTGCGGGAGCTTGAAGTTTGGCAGGTAAAAATTCGTCCGTGCGCGTATTGAAACGCGGCTCTTTCGGCCGGCGGGGGTGGGCAAATAGAGCCTTTGCCCTACAGCGTCATGAGCGGTGCATGGGAAGAGCCCTACCCTGAGCCTCGGCAGGGTGAGGCTGCGAGCCTGTGGAATTACAGGTGTGTGGCACTCGCGGTCCTCATCCCGGTGTTGGTTTTCCTGGATAAAGCCGGGAAGTCTCAGCCGATGGGTCCAGGCTATGACCACTGACTTCTGACATGTGGCAGAATGCACTCCGACCTGGCACCCCCCCAGACTGGAAGGGGCTCTTAGGGCTCTGTGTGAGCACGGTGATTTTAAAAGGTGCTTTGTCAGGCTCTGGGATACCGGGGCGATGCTGGCTCCAGGCTGTACCGATGTCGGAGATGCTCAGGCGGGGCTTCTTTCCGGCTTTTTCGGTTTAAACGCCACTTGGGTTCCTGTTTGGCTGCTGTGTTTCTGTCTGACATGGTGTTTACCAAGTGGGAGCATAAAGCTGTGTCCTGTGTGGGAGGCGAGGTTTAGATCCACCAGGTTTGATAGTAGGTGTCTGATTAAAGCTATGATTTAATGAACAAAGATTGAAACGCAAAGTGCTCGGGTGTAATTCAGGCTTTTGAGGATGTTGGATATCTTTTGTCTGTCCTGGCAGACAAACCAGTCCTTGGGCTTAGGCTCCTGATGCTTCCTGTGTTTCTCGGCAGCAGCTATTCCTGGGGTGCTGAGTTTCAGGAAAGGGAAATTTGTTGTGTTATTTTTCAGCCCCTCTCTTTGCAGCGAGTCCTTTGTGAAGAGCTGTGTGCGTTGTCTGCTCTGCGTTTTCTGTGGGCAGCAAGGGCCCTGGCTGGTGGGATGTGAACATTCATCTGGTGGCAGAGAAAGGGCCCTTCTGAAACGATTCTCGGAGCGTCCGCGGAGGACAAAGCCTCTTTCAGGCAGCCCGAGGATTTTATTTACTCTTTGTAGTTGCTCGCTGTGGGTTTCCAATGCTCTGCCCTTGTTTATAACCAAGAGCTTCCATTTGTCGGCTCTGCCGTGGAGATGGTTTGCTCCAGGAGGGAGAAAGGGAGGAGGAGGAGGGATAGGGGGCTGGAAGCATGGGAATGCTGGCCTTTGCTCGGGGAAAGGCAGGCTGGTGCTGGGCATCCTCCCTGCACTGGGGCCGAACACACAGGGCATTGTGTGGGGGGCAGCCCGTGGGCTCCGCTCTCCAAATTCCCTTTTATTCCAGCCTAGCGAAGCAGATCTCATCAGCCGTAAATGCCAGTCGCCTGCTTCTCTTTCCAGCTGGGTAATTCTTGCTGAGGTTGTGTTTTTGGGTTTATGGTTTGTTTTATTGTTATTTTTTTTTTCTAATTGGTGTAAATGGGACTGAAGTTTGGCTGTGGAATGTTGGCTTGCTTAAATTTCGGGTGGTTTGTGATGGTCTGCTGCTGTCTGGGGCTTTGACCTGCTGGATGCTGAGTTCATTCGATTCCCTCCCTGCTGTAGCTGTTCCCCTGGTGCATTACGAGTGATGAACGCCCAGATTCAAATCCCCAGGATGGCTTTAAACCACCAGGAACTAAATAATCAGCCTTATCCTAAGCAGAAAGGAAATTAAAGCATCGCTGGGAGGGTCAGAGTAGGATGTTTGCAACAGGCCCTGTGTCTTCTCATGGGTCTTACTTAGGGCTTTTTTAAAATCCAGTTGTCACTGTAACTTTTCCAGGTAACTCTTTTGCTGGTGAACGAAGCTGTAATGTAATTTTTCTCAGCTGCCTGAAACAAAATCCAGCATTTTAAACAGAAGGTGCTGTTGTTGAGCAGCTGCTTTGTTTAAGAGTAAGTAATGTAAATACAGGGTTAAAACCTCTGCTTATAAATAAATAAATGGTTTTCCTTTCACTTGGGAAAAGCATGCAAAAGCCTCGGAGAAATCCCCTGGTATTTGCTGGTGGATGGGCTTTCAATGTGAGTCAAGGCCAGGGATCACTGCTAGGTTACCACGTCAGCTTGTCATAAGTAATTCCTGCTGTTGGTTTGACCATGTTAAAGGTTTAAAAGACTTTTATTAATTCCTTAAAAAAATAGAAGATAGTAAAAGCATAAATGCTGGAGGGCGTGTGAGCAAAAGTGCAAGTGAAAAGGGACAAAGATATATGTGTACAGGAAGATGTTATATGTGTCTATCTTAAGCTCTTAAAGTGGGAATGTGCCTTGTATTTTACTCACAGGCACCTTTGAGTCTAAAACAAGCAAAAAACTCTCTAACGTTTAATGTTTTGGTGAGAAAACTGTGGGTAAGAAAGAGACATTTCAGTAAAAAAGTTCTAATCTTGAAACAACGCTCTTCTGAAATTCTGACAGTCCCCTTCAAGCTTTAATACCTGTGGCTTATGTCTAATGTTGAGGGCTTTTTTACTTTTCTAGGCAAGAGTTAATGTTGTTGTTAATGGTATTTCAGTGTTTGCAGGAGAATCTGCCTTTTTTTTTTTAAATAATTTAAAAAAGTGATAGTAATAGTACTCCTGAGTCATGTGTACAAGTACAGTCACCGGTTTTATAATCTGTAAGAGGTGTGTATGGTGCTGAGACTCCTTCCTCAATTGTTGCAGCTGCATTTAAAAATTTCTAACTGGTTTTTTTTATCATCTGTTTGAAAAGAAATCAATAATTTGTTACCCAAATCACCACATTTCTGTAAAGAATAAAGCTGACACTACAGATTTGCCATCTAGTAGTAAAAAATCCCAAACAATTATAGTTTTACAGTAGAAGCACGCAAGGGGTAGATTTTGGTACCTGTTATTTGTCCAGCATGTTTTCTATTCTGTCATCATTCCAGCACAATTTCTGGATTTGTCAGAGGGGGTGTTACTCTCAATTTGGTCCTGTCAAATTTTAGGTTACTTTTTAAACAGCTTCAGTATATTCATTTTTATATGTGAGCCCTTTGGGAATTTTTCCCTTTTATATGACAACTTGGCATTCCCCACATATTATCCATTGGGAATATTATTCATTCCCATAGAAAATGAAGGATTTCCAGTACGTTGTTAATTATTTTAAGATATCCCATAGTTAAAAGAGTATTTCAACTGTTTGGCTTATTATTTTGTAAATCATGGTGTGTGTTCATCTAGCCCTTTGTCCCGGATATACCACGTCATACCCAAAATGAAAAAGTGAAATTAAAAATTAAGAAGTGTAATTAAGAAGCATTGGTGTGCAGGGAGAAGACTCAGGTTCCCCTGAAAATGTCAGGTCAGAAAAGGGGAATGTTGTTTATCAAATTGCCAAAATGATTGATTTGTGACCTGTCTCTTCCCTGAGGATGTGTCTGGCTGTTGGAGTCAGCAGGAAAGTTGTTCCACTGCAATTTTCATGATTAAGTATTGTCAGCTGTTTTCTATTTTAATTAATTCAGCATAATTCCAAGTGATTTGCAGCTCGCTGTACGTTTAATACCAAGTGATTTTGACTTCACTAATTATTTTGATTGAAATATCTTTACCTCATTAAGTGGAAAATGTCTCTCCTTATTTCACTTGTCAGCTTTTTCTGGTAGTTGCTCAAGGAAGTGACATAATTTCAGATTTGCGGGGGTTTTTTTTGTTTGTTTTTAATCTGGTGCCTTTCCCCTGATGGCAGGAGGAGTGGAGGTATAGCATATACATGGCTGTATAAATACAATAGGAGCTGATGTGAAGGGATGGATAAGCTGTTTGCAGACAGGCTTAGAAACTGTGCTATGTTAGATATCTATATATAGATATATGGCAGTTGCTCATATATGTAATATATGTGATCTCAGATGAGTAATAAATTACATTTCAACCCGTGATGTATGTTTCAATCTGTTTAACTTACAGAAAGTTAAAACATTATGAAATATATTTTTGAAAAGAACAAGTTTCATCCTGCCCCCCCCCCCAAGCTCTTTTTCTGCCTTAGTCTTTGAGTTGTGTTTTTAATTTTTATCCAGACTTCTGCTTTGGGTGTTTCATTGTTTATAACGAATCCTGAAGTGAGCAGTGCCTGGTTCCTGTGTACCCACAACATGTTAGCTCTGTGTTTATTGGGAGAAGGAGTAACATCCATGCTCTCCTCTCTTTCTGTTCCAGATCATCGGAGCCCTCGTCCTCGCCGTGGGCATTTATGCAGAAATTGAAAGACAAAAGTACAAAACTCTAGAAAGTGCCTTTCTAGCCCCAGCAATTATTTTAATACTTTTGGGCATTATAATGTTCCTGGTATCCTTTGTGGGCGTGCTGGCTTCTCTAAGAGACAACTTATGCCTTCTGCAAGCAGTAAGTGCTGGGATTTTTATTCCCGTTTTCCAAGGCTTGTTGCTTTCCCTCTTCAGTGCCTTCTGAATTCACACCCATAACTGTCAGCATATTTTAATGAAGTTGCTTTTTTAATTTGAATTAAATCTGACTTCAATGACAGTGGTCCCTCCATCAGGGAGCAGCAGCCAGTGACAGGACTGGCAGGGATCTGAGCCCAGCACTGAGAAACCCAACTTCCCAGTAGTTAAGGGTTTTGTGGAAAATAAACACAGGAGTGTGACTGATTGTCACTTGTGTGCATCTTGTGCAAACTCAGCTGTTGACGTACCATTTGGCACTGCCTTCTCACTTGGACCTGGAGGAAGCAGCTCAAGAAGGAAACCCTGGCTCAGGCTGATGTCTGGTGGTGGCTGGAGTCTGGCTGTCTTCCCTGGGAAGGGCAATGTAGGGGGGAGATGTAGAAATGTGTGGAACAAGGTTAGCCATGTACACTGGGGCTTTGAGAGAAGGGTGAAATGGAAGAGACAAGGCTGTTCTCTCCAGTGCCTCTGAAAGAGTAAATTTTAGGGAAATTCCTGGGTGGTGCTGTGGTTTCAGGTGGAATTAAAACTAAAGTGTGAAAATATTGTTTTCACCTTCATAGAATCATAGATAGTTTGGGTTGGAAGGGACCTTTTAAAGGCCATCTAGTCCGACCCCCTTGCAGTGAGCAGGGACACATTCCACTAGACTAGGTTGCTCAAAACCCAATCCAGCCTGGCCTTGTCATGTCAGCTCAGCCTGATGAAATGCTGAATATGTGGTATGTTGTGGAGAATTAACTATGGATTCTGAAATTACGCTGGAATTTTATGGAGAGCACATCCTTAGGCTTCTCTCACACTGAGCGTGGTGACGTGTCCGATGCCAAGAACATTTTCTGTTCCCATTCTGGTAGCAAACCCAGTTGGGTATTTAACAAAGCAAGGCTCTGATTCCTGCTTCTCAGGCTGATTCCAGGTTTAGCAGGAGAAAAGATACCTGTCTGGTGAATTTATGACACTGACACGGGGTGTAGAGCATGCAGAAGTTAAACCAGCTCTCAGAGGGGAGAGCATTAGAGGTTATTTTGAGATGGGGGATCATAAAACTCCACTCCTGATGAAGTTTGTTGTTCCACAGCAGACCTAAATTCACATAACAGCCATCTTTTCTGCCTGAAGGGTTGGAAAAACATTTCAAGTGCTGGTGCATTGCAGCCATCTCACGATGCTGTGGATTTCTTCATGTTACTCATATTTTGCACACACTTGGATGAGCAGTCCTGGGTGCACACGTGGTGTGAATGCATCTCTGAGCATGTGTAAATACACAAATAAATGTGTGAAGCTGCACACTAAAAGGTACCAAGCCCAGAATTTTGCTTTGATTTAGTGCTGGCAATTTAGTAGAGGCTGGTTTCGATTATCTTAAGGTGCTGCTTGACCCACTAATTGAAAGAAAACAGGTAAGTACTGGTTTTGTAGGAGGAATAAAAACATGCATTTTGGTGTGGTTTGTAGCACTCCATCAATATGCTTCTCTGGGATGCTGTTGTGGAAAGCAGTATCTTGGCATGATAAATACATTTAATGGTTCTGAGTCCTTTCAAAACAGACAAATAATGTGTTTGCCAATTGGGCAAAACCCAGAATAACTCAAGGGAGGAAAAAAGGCTTTCTTGTGACATGGAGAGTTTTATAAGAACAAACCCATCATTTTATATATTTATTTTTTTTTTAAATGCTGTCTCGTTTGCTGAAAGCAAAGTCTGTTGGCAATTGAATGTTAGACTAAAGGGCACTTGCTAAAAGAATAATTGGAGTTTGTTCTGTCCAATGACTCACTTGCACTGGTTTTTCTGCAGTTCATGTACATCCTTGGTATCTGCTTGCTGATTGAGCTGACTGGTGGAGTGGTGGCCCTGATCTTCAGAAACCAGGTGAGCTCCTTGTGTTTAGGTTTTGAACATGACTTAAGATCCATGATGTTACATCTGTGCAAAATGAAAGGTGTTAAAATTGTCACCTGAGCACTAATTGAGGGAGGTCTGAAGACAGGTCCAGGCTTTTCAGGGCCTTCAAGGTTCAGCAGTGGTGGGATTTGCTACCTGCTCTGGAGATGAATTCCAGATCGGAGAATTTGGAGAAAATCTGGTAACTACAAGTGTGCAATACAGGCAAAAGGAGTTTCCAGCTCTTCCTGTATTGCAGCATGCTTTCTTCTGTTCTGCCATCTGGGTCTGACTGCTGATTTGGGAAGTTCCCAGATGGATGTGGAGACTTTGTTAGTTTTCAGTGGCCAAAATGTTTTACCTTACCTAAGGGTCAGCTTTTCCCTGCCTACTTCCATAGGCAGTGTCACTAATACATATAGAGGACCCCATCTAGCATGCTATTACTTTATTAAAACCTTGATTTTTCTAAACAGAGGGCAGCATACTGTTCTTTTCAGTTAGAAATGCTCTAAAACATAAATGTGTTCACTATGGCAAGTACCAGATTTCTGTGCTTCAATTTATTTTTTTAATCTGGCAAAACAGAGCATTAAAAAGACATGCTGAATAATGAGATGTCTTCCCTCAAAAAGAAGCCATACATACTATGTTACATATAATGTTAGAAAAGTATATTAAAAAACCCCCAAAACTCTGTTATTTTGAAGTAGAATTGTATTCTCTCTCTCTGGTGTTTTATTCTCTACTCCATGCTGGACCAAAGCAGGACAGCTGTGCTTAGTGACAGGTTTCTTTCCTTGTTTTTCGAGGTTAATGGAGAAGTTTGGGTCAGTATGGGGAGGAAATGGAAGCACTTATAAAAGCTTAGGGTAACAGCATTATTGAAGTGCTGTTTGTTTTGCATTTGTCATTGATTTTTCTCCTTTCTTTTTCTACTGCCTTCTCAAATCTGTAGGGTCTAAATAAGTCAGGACGGTCCTACAAATTGCTATTTCTCTTCACTGATGTGATAATCCTTTTTGTTCTGCTTTGTCTGTGAGTGTTGCAGTTTGTAGTACTGAGAAGGTGAGTAGGTGTATTTCAGGTTTTCTGTCCTGTAAGGATTTAGCTTTGGCCATTTCAGCCACTGGATTGAAAGGCAAGTTGTTCCATTCTGGCTGTGGTTAGTCCTTGTTGTTGCTGTGCTGTCATTGTGCTGGGTCTTGAAAACGAAATACTTTTTTCTTTCTTTGTCCTCATTTTCTGAACTTTAAAAGGGTTTTGTTGATTTAGTTTCTAATATGCCATGCTGAGGAGATACCTTTTGACATCTGCTATTGTTCCACTGCCATATTTCTCAAAATAAAAAAAAAAAAAAAAGAAAAAGAAAAAAAAAACCCTTTTCCTGTGGGCTCATCAGTTACACTTGTCACTTTAACCTGCTCTTCTGATTTTGTTTCTGTGTGTGCAACCCATGGATCTTGTTCTCCTTTTGCTTCTTAGACAATCAAGTTTTTGAACGATAACATTAGAAGAGGAATTGAGAATTACTATGATGATTTAGACTTCAAGAACATCATGGATTCTGTTCAAAAACAGGTTTGTTTGTTTTTTCCTGGGACTAACTTGGTGCCAAGACATCTTTCGGTGACAGCTTCGAGTTTTTCCAGTGATGTGATAAAGAAGTTCTCACTGATGAGGGGGATGAGGTCTCATGTGTCTCCCTTATGGTGTCACTGAGATCAGTGCTCACCCAGCATTCCAGCTGGCACTTAAAACCCTCTGCATCACTCCAAAAAAGAGGGGGTCAAAATGCAGCTTTTGCCTTGGCAGGTGCCATTCAGATGCTCCAGGTCAGATCCTACAAACACATAGGACCCCACAGTTGAATTCAGACCCAGGCCCTTGCACTGAGCATTTCTGCTGGTCCAGGAGATTCAGAAGCATCTTATTAAGAAGAGGCATTGGATGAAGAGAGACGAGGTGGCATTTAGACTGTTAGAACATGGGCTGTTGTGTTGTCACTCGAGGGCACAGAGAGAACCCTTTAACAAGGTGCTTATTGGAAGGAAATGCCCGTGGAAGTGTATACACCTGTAATTAAAATTCTGAAATGGTGTTGAGCCCAGCTGAGCATTACTTAATGGCACGTGGAGTTGACTCACAGCCTTTTTTCTTTTTAATAAGGCTGGCCTGTTGAAATGTTTATTGGGTTATTGAAGAGTTCTGCCATGCAGTTCAGAGACTATAGAAGAAGCAGAAAATGTTGAGAAATGTGATGTCAGGGCACATGTGATGTCTGTGACCGTGCCAAATAATGATTAAAAAAAAAAAAAAATTAACTTGGGAAGTGATACATGTATTTTAGGACATCGTTATGGAGATGGCAGCCTGCTTTGAAAAACAAAGTTAGCATGGAAAGTCTGTCAAAAGCAAGCCTTCCCAAGGAAATTTGGACTTCATAATGCTTTAAAGTTTCCATGCACTGCCCAAAATTATGGATATGTACAGCAAATATACATCTTACTGGTCAAATGAACTGTTCCTTTTCCCTTTGTTTAAATTATAAAGTGAATATTTGTATGAAGTCAGTTTAAACTTACAGTATTTGTTTACCAGATTTCAGTTCTTCTAAATTACACCCACAATGTTTTGGTGAGATTGATTTATGCCTTATAACAATACCTTTGTCTTTTAGATCCCGATAGAAATGTAGTCACAATCCTTCAAACAACTGCAGAAATTTATTGCAGGGCAGGATAGAATGAATATAAAATGTTGCTTAGTGATGTCCAGACCTGGAAAGATAATTTTTCAACTTGGAAGAGATGGGAAGTGGAACTTAGCAGTGAGTGCTTTGTTCTGGCAGCCTCAGTTACAGCTTGATGAGTGGTGGAGGGATGCCACCTATATCCTTAATTCTTTTTAATTGTACCTATCATATACATTCATACATGCCTTGTTAATAAAATGGCAGATTTTTTGGGTAACTCGTGGCTTTTAATATTGTTTTATTTTTACTTTGTTTTCTACTTATTCGAAGAGTTTCAGACTTTATTTTATTTTTGTTTTTTTGCCTTTTAGAAACATAGACTCATTCAGGTTGGAAAAGACCTTCAAGGTCATCGAGTTTTGTGTTGTTTTTATTCCAGTTTAAGTGCTGTGGTGGGGAAGATTACAAAGATTGGTCCCAAAACGTGTACCACAACTGTGGGGCGCCGGGCCCCCTGGCCTGTGGGGTGCCCTACACTTGCTGCATCAGGAATAAGGTAAGTCCTGGCCTCTCAGCATCACTTGTGCTCACTTAGGAATGGACCTTACTTTAGGAAATCTGGGGTAAGAGGTGAAGGAGAACGGGTCCTTCCTTCCCCTATTGGACCTGTGGGTCTTTGGCAGCTTGAAAAGGAGAAAATAATGAGTTAGATGCTTTGGCTCTGCTCCGTTGTACTGACCCACTGCACAGCCCCTGAAGGGATCTTGGGAACTCCTCTAATCTCGTGGCTCGCCTCAACCAGAGCTGCTTAAAGTTTTTGCTGGTGTTTTCCCCAGGGTTTGCTGCTCCAGCTCTGCCAGGAAGCCTGGCCATCTCCCTGATTGCTTCCGTGGGTGCGGGTTGGAGCCATGTGCACCAGCTGGTGGGTGAATTAAAACCCCAACAGAATGAGCTTGTCATCCAGAATAATCCAGAAGTGTGGGCAACTGACCTCAGGGTCAGGGCATGCTCATGGGAGCAGGTCTAGACTGGAGCTGCTGCTCTGCCCTCACCCATCCTTCAAAACCAACTGCCTTCCCACCCTCTGAAATCCTGGAAGGACTGGGACATGGACCAGTTTCTCGGTCTGTGATGAACTGGTATTGACTGGTGCTGACAGCAGGAGGAGCAGGCGTCGAGTTTCCTGTAAATGTGTCTTAGTTAAATTTTATAATTCATTGCTCTTCATTTGAGGGTTGTATGCAATGCTGAATTTCATAAAGAGGTATTCCTAAACTTGAAACCAGTCCAGGCAGTCCCTGTCTCGCTGAGTTTTGGTCTTTGTTCTGAACACAGGGCAGAGAAATTGAGTGTGTGTAAGAGGAGACAGAGTAGAGCTCGTGATGGAGAGCCTGGTGGTGCCTGCTTTGGGCTGCCCTCTCAACATCTGCCTTGAGCGTGGCTGTTTAATTACAAGCAGGGAAAGTAAATGCACTAGCTGTGGCAGTAACCCTGCTAGGTGTTGCTGAGAAATGTGTATCATATGAAGGTGTTTATTACGTGTGCTTACACATTTTTGGTGCATGAGAAAGGGTCTGTTTAAATCTGTGACGAGCTGTGATTTATTCACAGAAACAAAAGCTAAACAGTTATGCTTTGAGTCTTAGGTGTCTGAGAGTAAGAAATCTGTGTATATGAAAATAGTATTTGCTGATCTGCAGCTGCATGGAGCAGAGCAACCCAGGATTTTGCCCTCAGGAAAGGGGAAGGCACTAAAATAAAGACTCCTCCAAGGAAAAACAGGGAGTATATTTCCCTGTGTGCTTCACTGGCAGATGGGGAAGGGGAGGATGAGGTGACTTGTAAAGTGTTCAGCTCAGGGGAGTTAATTAAAAGGCAAGGAGAAGCCCCAGAATCACAAGCTTCATATTTAAGCATAGATTGTTGAACAAGATGCTGCAGTGCTTAGAACTGGTGGCTTTGCCATACCGGGATGGCATTGGAGTCTGAGTGGCACAAAGGCTGCTCAGCAGGGTAACACCAACACCAGGCTACAAGGACGGCTGCCTCAGGGAAAAACCAACCAGAGGGTGCATAAATCATATATGTTTGACAAATGCTTCCAAATACAGGCTGGTTTCTGTCCTGGAAAGCCACAGATAGAGTTTGTGATTACTCATTGGCTTTGTAGTCATGGAAAACTCCCGCTAATGTCAGGGGTTGGATTCGGATCCTCTGCAAAAGCCTTCTGCTAACACGAGCCAGGCTCACACTGGGGGGGCTCTGAAGGAGCTGTATTCAAATTGAAATATTTATGAAGGACTTACACTAGTGCAGCAGATAAAAAAGAGTCCCAAATGCCTATAAGCCTCTGTTTCTAATGTGTTTATCTCCACTGTGTATCTTTGCTAGTGCCACGATGTCCTGTTAGCAAATGCCATGTTTCAAATGAAATGATGTGGCTGCATTCTTTGTGGTCACATATTTTGGGGGTGGCCACACATCGCTCCACTGGGCTCCAGTGGTTTGGGAAGGTGAAATCAACTCAGAGCCAACACGACAGCACGCTGGTGCCTCATATTGCAAACATGGACTCCAACAGTATTCATTCCCTGGGGCTGGCAGATGGATGCCCCTCATGGCTTCCCAACAGCCCTGTGAAACAGCTGGAGATTTTCTTCTGGGAGTGGGCTGAACCTTGTTTGTCAGACAGTTGTGAGAGCCCAGCTTTTTGGGGCCTTAAGAGCTTTGACCCTGGCTGGTGTTTCTGCCATTTGGTACCACCCATCTCCCATCTTTGGCAAACATCCCTTTTCTCTCTTGGGAAGGTGAGCTGGGAGCCTCAGGCTACTGCTCAGAGGCCAAGCAGTGTGTTGAAATCTTCATTCCTACATCTTGGTTTAATTTTGAGAGAGGGTATTTGGTTGCCCAGAGAAGCCGTGGCTGCCCCTGGATCCCTGGAAGTGTCCAAGGCCAGGCTGGATGGGGCTTGGAGTAACCTGGGCTGGTGGAAAGTGTCCCTGCCCATGGCAGGGGGTTGGAACTGGGTGGTCTTGAAGGCCCCTTCCAACCCAAACCATTCCGTGATTCTCCATCAGTATTGCAGTTTGTTCTGCCTTATTTTCCTCATTTACATATTCCCATTTTCTTCCACATCTTTGGCTTTGTTTGCTGCTTCCTTTGATGTCAATGGGCTTCATGCTGGATGATTCATAAGTGAAGAATGGTATTTTCTGGTTAGCTTTGCCAGGCCAGGTAGAACATTGGAGCCCATGGAAAACATTGCACGGCTACAGAAAATGCATTCTGTGGTGAATGCAAGCACTCGGTCTTCTAAATACATTGATTTTATATTCACATAGAATGGTATATAGAATTATACTGTAACGAAGTTAAGTTTTGTAAAGTGTTCATGGTATTGGACGTTATTTGAAGCTTAGATACTTTTGAGCTTAAATTTGTCATGGTGATGGCATGAAGGCCGTGTTAAACCCTGGGTTTCCTAATAAGATGTGTTAACTTACTAAGGCTTTAAAATTAAACCCAGCTGTTCATTCTGTGGAAACAGCTCTGTCGTATCTCGCTTTGGTTGCTGGTGCCACACTGGTTTTGTTGGATTTCAAATGTGTCCTGACTCACTGACAATACTTATTTCTCTAAAATCTTGTAGAGCTTTGACTAAATCTGACCCTGGGCCTGCTGGAAGAAACTGGTGTTGGACTGGGAAATAACCATGTCATTGCTTTTATATGGGCTGGACAAATGCAAAAAGAGTGAAAATAATAGTTTGGGGATTTTTGTTTTCCACTGCAGTTTATATTTGTTTTTTTCTTTTCAGACAGACATTATCAACACTATGTGTGGATACAAGACCATTGACAAAGAGGTAATGTAACGAGTGTCCACTCTGCCATGGCAGAGGGTGCTGCTTCTCTGCATTTTTTGGTCAGTTATAAAGTTTTCTTCTGCATGCTTCAATCTGCTGGACAGTTAAATCAGCAATTAAAAGGATTTTTTTTTTCCCCTGGAATAACTTCCATATATTAAAAAAGCTATTTTTTTTTGATTGTGATATCTTCCCTTCTTTGTGTTTTCCATGATTCCTTGCTTGATGACAACTAATTGCACAATTAATGCTCAGAAGGCTGCTTTCATACTTCTAAGCAGTGATTTGAGTTGGGGAAAGCTTTTAATACTTAAAAGCCAAAGTTTCTCACTGAGTAAAATTGGTGTTGATAAAGCCAGCTGAGCTGTTTCTAAGTATTTTATGTCCCAGGAGTGGGTGTTTTATTTTTAAGTCTGTAATAGTTATTCCTGGAAGAGGAGTGGGACTTCCCAGGTTGTGTTGGCAGCCCCCTCCTCCCTCCGGGAGTGGGATGGGGCCTCATCCTTCAGCTTTCCCCTTTGGGAATAGCCCCAGTGACTCTGGAGTAGAGACTGCCAGCTCAAGGCAGTAATTGCAGAGGAATTAAGAAGGAAAATCAGTAATTGGAGCTGCCCTGAGTTCTCACTCCTGGCTTTGGAGTGCTGGTGTGGGGGTTGCTCTGGAAAAGCACCTCTCCCCAGCTCATTTGAGGCACTTGGAGCACAATGCCAGCCTTGGTTGTTGGTTTTTGGGATTACTGGTTATCTTTACATAGGACTTGTCTTCATTTAGGTTAATTGATTTATGGCTTAATCACCTGAACGCTCCAGCCTGGCTCCAGTGCCCAGAGCACTTAAGCATATGCTTAACTTTACCCCATTCATCTGCTTAGGAGCCTTTGCAGCCTCAAGTGCTTTCTGTATGAGGGGTCTGGGGTCATGGAGCGGCGCAGCTTGCAGGGCTGAATCCCAAATCCTCTTGTTCCTGCCCTTTTTAGAATCTATTGCAAAGCACTTGGTCCACAGTTTATATTTTTCCACTGCTGTACTTTCAACTTGGAAGCAGAGATGAAAGCTGAAGGGAGACTTCTCTGCTTTTTAAGTGGTCTCAAATGAGAATTGGATGCATTTCTTGTAGAGAAGTGGCTGCAAAAACAGGTTTAAAATGATAAAATAACTTATTTAGGTGTGGAGCACCTTAAAAACAGATGGAAGAATTAGCATTGAGGTCTCTGTTAAATTCAGTGGGTTTAAAGAGGTGGGAAGGTGAAAACCAAATTTGCCTCTCTGAATTCTGAGTGACCACATGTATCACACACCAGTGGAACTGCCTGTCGAACCTTTCCTCTGTTATTTTGCAGCGCTTGAGTGTTCAGGATGTTATCTATGTCCGAGGATGCACGAATGCAGTGCTCATCTGGTTTTTGGACAACTACAGCATCATGGCTGGTGTGCTGCTTGGCATATTGCTACCCCAGGTAGGGAGGAGCCACTGCCTTACCCACTAAAGGGAGCATCCTGTTTGTTGCTACAGTATGTGAAATCCCATCTGACTATAAATACAATTTTTTATTTAAATTTTAACGTGACTGATAAGCTGAAGTGGCATTCTGGTAATTTAGCAGCATTACTGTGGTATGTTGCAGGGTTTGGTGGGGTAATTTGCTTTTGCTTGGGGTGTTTTTTGAGTCCTCTCCTCCCCAAGCTGCATCCACTGAGACTTTCTAATGCTTTGAAGCATAGGGGTGGTAATTCTTCTGCTGTATTAGTTCTTCATAAGAATGAGCCATTTATATTCACAGATTTATTCACAGAATTGAGTAGGTTGGAAAAGACCCCTGAGATCATCAAGCCCAAAATCTGACCCAACACCACCTTGCCTACTAGACCATGGCACTGAGTGCCACATCCAGTCTTTTCTTACTCACCCCCAGGGATGGTGCAGGTTTTAGATTTCAGCCTTTAGGTCCGTTCAATATACTAAAGAAATCCAACACAAACCCACACACATCAGTGTTTAATACCCTCTCACAGAACACTTGGTTTCAGCCAGCAGCAAAATGTCACCCTGCACATGAGACACCAGGGAGGCAGAACTTACATATCCTTATATGTAAAGAATAAGAGTGTGAATACATATCTACACACACCCCCCACATACCTGCCTGTACATCCGATGGGAGTCTGTGCAATGTGCAAAACCTGCTGCCAGAAGCACGAGGGGTGAGCTGTGTGTGAGCTGTGAGTGGAGATGCCTTGCTTTTGCAGTTCCTGGGCGTGCTGCTGTCCCTGCTGTACATCACGCGGGTGGAGGACATCATCACGGAGCACAAGCTCAGCGAGAGGCTCTTCGAGGACGCGCGGCACCCACCTGCCCCTGAGGTCGGCGGGGCCGGCTGCTGCATGTGCTACCCTGGCTGACTGCAGGCACCCAAAATGCAGCTGAAACCCGGCAAACCCACCTGCTCTGCCTTGTGCTGGCTGTCACAGACCGGCACGCCAGGAGGGCGATGCTGTGGGATTGTGGCGCTGCTGGAATATGGGGTTTGTGGATCATTGAATCTTCTTGTTTTTTGGATGATTGATGAGTGATGCACAGCCAGAGAAACTATGCTGGGAAGGTCAGAACGTCGGTTTTCTGGGAAGTGTCTTCACGTCTTGGGATGTCACACTTACAAGTTTGTCCTTTCCAGCTTTATTTTGGTACTCCTTGCAAGAGATTTCTTACCGATCTACGTGGTGAATATTAGACATGCATTTAATAATAACTTCTTAATGCTAATCTTGATGAATCTCCTGACAATAATGGATGTGATGCTGATCGCCTTCATTGCTCAGTTTTCTGTGCCTTTGAATAATGGTGCAAATGCCAATGTGGAATCAGTCAGGTAATGCTTAATATATTTTTTAATGCAACTTATTACTGTCTGGCTTTTGTATAAACTTACAAGATGTTTGAGTCTTTTATGTACTGTATTTTTCCTCTTTAGTAAATTAACTAGGTGATTTATGACTTTCTATTTTTTTGGTGTTCTGTATGTCAAGATGGTTCTAAATTTTACTGTCAAAATAAAAACAGTAAGTTGTTTTTCATAAAAAAAAACAAAACAAAACAAAACATGAAAACAAACAAACGCACAAAGACTTTTTTTGGTATGCTTTTTATTTTCTTATGTAAGTTAAACCTGTCCCTCAAATGCTGAATCCAAAGGTGGAGCTGTGATTCTGGCTTGGGTGCTGCCTGGCTGGGCTTTTGGAGAGGCACTGAACATCTGTGCCTCGCTTGCTTCTCTTAGTGAATTGGGGACAGGCAATTCACTAAGAGTCACCAAGAGCTCTGGGGGTTTTGTTGTTGTTCCTTTGTCCTGAGCATTTCTCTGCGGTCTCTCCAGCCCCAGCCAGGCTTGCAGGCAAAATGCAAAACCTAATTATCATGATGCTTCCAATAAACCAAAGTCAGGAGGAGAGGAAAGCAGGGTTATAGCTTGAATCTAAATCTCTGCTTTTCTGAACAGTCCACTAAGACTGAGTGTTATTTCCTACACAGCACACTCTAGCGTTGGGTCTTGCACATGGTTATTACATATTTCTTTGCTCCATATCGTTGTTGCCTAAATCTTCCTGGTGTCTGTCTTGGGTAATGTGCTTTAAGGTGTGTTTTAAGGGTGGATTTGTGTACAAGGAGAGGAAGGGGAAAAGAAGGGGCAGCTTGGGAGGATGGAGCTGACTGCTAGGGAAGGATGGGAAAAGTGAAGCTGAAATTGCTTTGTTGTGGAGAATGGGCTGGGAAGGTGGGAATGGCAAAGGTAATTCTCCTTTGATGACTGAAGTAATTTTTTTTGGTTGTTTGCTAGTAGCGTCTTGTAAATGTTGTGGTGGTTTGGAATACAAGATATCCAAGAAAGCAGGAGGTGATGGAGGCATGGTTAAACTCTGGGTGGTTTAAATGAAACAGGGAGACTATTTGGCCATAGCAGAGAGCAATTCTCTTTTAGCAAGGAAATTGGTGGGCTGTACTGAATTTTCAGCCATCCCCAGTGCTCACATGGGAGTGGTGTCTACCTGACAGTCACAAAGTCAACCTGTGTGACTTTGTTTAATAAATTGATTAAAATAAGTTTAATAAGTCGATTCATAAACTGTTGGCCCTCCCCATCCCTTCAGATCTGAGGAAATTAACCCTTGCCTTTACAGGCCCGTGGTGCCTATGGGGAGGTGGCTGGAGGAGGGAGATGCAGCAGTTCTCTGCTCAGCTGCCTTTTCCAGACAGCTGACGTGAAAGTTGACTTTAAATGACTGAAGGATGCTGATCTAATTCAATCCCTGTCCTCCTGGCTGGGCTGCTCCTCACAGATTCATTCTTAACCTGATTTTAAAAAATGCTTCTTACCTGCAGTTTGAAAGAGTGGGGCAGCTCTGCTAAACCCCAGACCCGTGGATTTTGTGTGTTTGTGTGTGCAATTTTAAAGCAGCATGACAACTGTGAGCTTCCCGTGGCTCATCCTCCATGTGCTCCTGCTTTCCATCACCACTCAACTCAAAATAGAGGTTTGCCTCTGTGTTTCAAATAATTAGAGGCCATTGAGGCACAGCCTTGGAGTGCCTGGCTTGGAGCATCGTGCACAGTGTGTGCTGCTGCTGCCACATGATGAAAACCTTTAATTAGCGCGGATCCGGAGCAGAAACGCTGAGCGGCTTGCCCTCTGGTGGTGCGGATGTGCCACAGAGCGAGGCGCTAATTAAACCCCTGCTCGCTGCAATGAAATCTCTGCTCAGCCCATCCGTACACCAGTGGCCCTTTCCCCTGCCCTGCTTCAAGAAGGCGCTTGGTGCGGCCACAGCCTCCATGGAAATCCCTTTGGAGCCCCGACCCTCGCAGTCATTGCCATCCATTCACGAGGGACACGCGGGATCTGGCTGCTGGTTACAACTTCACCTGGAAAACCAGCCTTCCGAGGTGGGAGGAGCTGGTTTCCCCTTGATGGGGGGAAAAAAAAAAAAATCAGTGTTTAAGATGTGAAAATGATTTTGCTAAAAGTTGTTTTGCAGGTTTGTGTTCCTAAAGCCCTCTTCTTCACTAGAAAGTGTTCGTGACCTTTCTGCACCAGCTGATTATCCAAAGATTCTTGCATGGGTTCAGGAATTGCTTTTTTGTAAGAGATAATGTGGATGTCCAGCCACAGGAAGCAGGTGCTCCCACTCACTGGGATCCTGTGGGCTCTGCTGGGCCGGGGAGATCAGCTCGACCTCAAGGACATCAGTGGCATGTGAAGCTGCTTTGGGTTTCCATCCTCATTTGATGTCTTTGCCCCTTTGGGGAGGGAGGGTGGTGGCTTCATCTGTGCTGGGAGAACACTACTGCTGTTTATCATGTCAAAATTACTTTCAGTCCATTCTGCTGCTTAAAACTGGTGCAGCTCCATCTCTCTTTGCACTTGGGATGGAAGGACTGCTTGGGTTTGGATTCAGCTCCTGGCCTGAAGGGTGTCTCTGCAGCTCTAAGGGATAAAATTCAGCCCTGCAGCAATAAGAGCCCTCAGCAAAGGCAGCTATTGAATTCCCCAGGGAAAGGCAACTGTTGAATCCCTTCAGGAAAGTGTGAGTCCTGTCTGTTTCCAGCATGCTCTTTGAAGGAGGTGCTTTTTTCCCATGGAAAGTTTTGTCCTTGCTGTAGAGGTGAAAGCTGCTATCCCGGCAAGGAGCTGATCTGCCTGGGGTGTGCACACCAGGCAATGCCACCTCATCCCTTTGGGCATTGGGTACTGGTTTGCTGATCCCAGCCCCAACACAATGCTCAGCCCTGCCTAGAGATTTCTTGTGGGTCAGTTCCACGGGTTCTGGGACGGGAGGTTTTGCCTGGGGAAGCACAAGGAGCTCCTGGCACCAGCTGAGCATCTCTTGCTACAGTGCTCCCAGGATACTCAGGGATTCCTCAGTGGGATCCGTGTGGGGCTGATCCCTCAGCTGGAGCAAAGCAGGAGCAGCACCATTTCCTCCAGTTTGGGTCAAAATAAACGTAACAACTCCCTGAGAGGTTTGGAGGGTGCTGGGGAAAACTGGCTGAAGGACAAGCACCAGAGGGGAACAGGACTGGGGTGTCTAATGAGGAAAGAGCTCTCTCAGGTCTCTGGAGCTACGTGCAGGCACTGGCAGAGCTGTTGAGCCACTGGGGATTATTGATTCTTGGAGAAGTCTGTGTGCAGGGCTTTGAAGTTTCTGTGTGTTTTTCAAACATAACTGGGTTTTGCTGCCTGGGAGAGCTGCCCCCTCCCCATCTTTCCCAGGGTGGGTGGGTGTTGTGTGCTCTCCGGTCCCATGGAGCACACTTCTTTGCTGGGATGGGTAAGTGCAAATTCCAAAGGCATTGTGCCAGTGCTGGCAAAGGTGACTGTGCCAGAGGAGTGGTGCAAACCATGCCTGAAGCTTGGCTGTTGGCTGTGGTGAGTTGGGTAACATGGTCCTCTGGAGGGATGGCCAGACCCATGGCAGAAGGGGAGAAGATGCAGGTAAGGAACTTCAGTGTGAGTTCACAAGCCTGCAGGAGGTGACCCTCAGCCCCAGACCACTCCTGCTGGTGCTCGTGGTGAGTTTGGCAGCCCTCATGCTGGAATCAGGCATGTGCAACACTGCTGTTGGGATGTGCCTTTGCCTCCCTTTGGTCTTCTCCTTGCCCTTCTCTTGGAGGTGAGACACTGTGCAGCTGCAAGTCCTCTTGGCTCATCCAAGGAGCCCTCCTGGGGTCCCTCTCCCTGAACATGGGGCGGGGAGTCATGTGGGCACAGCTCTGGGAAGGTTTCTGTTCCAGCAAAGGGGACAGATGCTCGTGCTGTGCCTGTGCTTCCCTCAGCTGAGACAATGGCTCAGGTAGAAGTAGTCCCCAGCTTCCCATAATTTGGTGCTTCCTAAAATAGTGTTAGTTCTCCAGGAAAGGGAGGTGAGATGTCCAAATCCCATAAAACAACTCCATCTCTGGGCTTAGTTCAGTTCCCAGCCAGCTGTTATCTTATTTCCATTCAAAATGTATTTGTGCTGCAGAAAGCATCTGATCCACCTGAGGAAACGAGCTCTGCAAGGGGTACTCTCTCTCAGCCCAACATACCTGTGTGTGCCATGGGGTCATCCCACAGCCCCCATCCCAGGAGCAGGGACAAAGGGAGCAGAATGGATGGGATGTTTGAGCATCCCATGGCAAGCAGCCTCATTGCCCAGCAGTGGAAGGAGAGGTTGTCAGTACCCACGGGGTGCCTGCAGCACCCCTGTCACACCTCATCCTGTCACCCCAACCCTGGCACCTTATGAACGGGGCAGGATGTGGCCCTGTCACCCCCAGCCTGGTGACAACATCAGCGGCGGCACGCCAGCCCCCCACCCCAATTATTGTTGGGTGTCGAAAAACACATTGAAAAGCAAGGAGGAGAGCTGTGAAGAGGGTCATTTTAGTGGCTCTTTCTCTCTTCCTTTTTTTTCCCCCCTACGAGAAGGAAGTTAGAAAAGCAGAGCCCTCAAAGCCGCATTGAAAGGGTGACAGAGACGGGATAATGCTTAAGACTGAGGGAAGGAATCTCAGACCACTCGCCACGGTGTTTTAATGATCTGTTAACAATTACCCCTTTCAGGGAAGACCATATGGTAGATGGTTTGCTTTTAAAAAAAAAAAGGGGGACAAAAAAAAGAAAAAAAGAAATTACTTCAAAAACTTAAATGATGGTGGAAACGGTGGGGATTGCGGTGAAGAGCTGGGGGAGGGAGGCACAGCCCCCCGGGGTGAGGGGACGTCAGATGATGAGAGGATGTCACATAACGGGTCCCTGAGTACGGGGGTTTTGCCGGAGCCAGAGACCCCCCAAAAATGCTGGTGTCGGAAAGGTTTTGAAGGCAGCTGAGGCTGAGTGCCTGGAGGAACCGTAGTCGGATTGGAGAAGTGTAGTAACGGAGGAAAATGATAAGGGTGCTGATAAAACCCAGGAAGCTGCTGAGACCCTTTATGATGGGGGGCCAGAGCATCTCCCCCCGCTCGTGCTGAAGCCCAGATGTGCGGGCAGGGATGGTCCTGAGCTCCCCTCCCTGCAGCTGGGGCTGGCAGAGCCACCCAGATGGCTCCAGGGCTCTGGCTGCACGCAGGTGGTGAGTGCTTTGGGATTTCCCTGCTGTTACCTGCCTTGGAATCGTTGCCTTTCTGCCACTGCAACCTGCTGGCAGAAGTTTAGATTGTGGCTCACCAAAATCACATGTACGGGTTGGTGGTAACTTGTCTTGCAGGGCTGGGCTGCAGCTAAAATTCTGGGTTACAACTGCAGTGTTTTATGTGAAAATACACTGATATATATTTTGTTTTCCTTTTTGTTGCAAATACATAATTTCTTACTGAGACAGAAGTCAGGCTGGCTGCTCACCTTTGCAGAGGTCCTGGCACAGGCTGGCAGGAGGGACTGTGCTGCTTGTGGACTCCCCAGGTTCATTATATACCTGGACTGGGGGAAGAAAATGGTCCTGACTGGATATAGACTTGTCTCCTCCTCAGCACTGCACTAGTGCAGGGCAGGAGAAGGCTCTAATTCAAAGGTTAGGAATTTGGCAGATGGAGCCCAGTGCTGGATGAAGAGTTGGGAGGGGGGTACCATAATCAGCTGTGTGCAGATGGGCAGGGATAGCTGAGGAAAGCTGTGATGGGGCACCAAGGCTACCTGACAGGGACAGCAGTGCAAGGTGTGCCAGGACAGGGGCACAAAGATGTGAGGAAGGGAGCGAGGGGATGGAAAGGCTGGGACAGAGGAAGGGATGATGCTTCCTGAGGCTGAAAGGAGGAAGGAGATGGGAAGAGACCGGGCTGGCACAGGGCTGGTTAGGGAGGGGATGGGGTCATGTACTGGGAGTGTGGTCATTGCTGGCATTGGTGTGAGGGCTGCAAACAGATTCAACCCCGTGGGACAGTCACCACAGCACTGTAGGCTGCCAGAGGTGGATGGCACAGCTGAGAATGGCGATGGGATGATCGTGAACTGTTTACCAACAAGTACATAGGACCCAGTGGGCAAAATATCCACAACACAACTTTGAGTGCCATCCCTCCTGGCAGCAGGGATTTGACTTGAGCAGAGACCAATACACCATGCTGGCCACATCTCCCAGTGGTGGCAGTGACTTGGCACCAACTTCAGCTGGCAAAGAAAGGGTTATGGCCCCCCCATGAGCTCTGTCTCATGTTGAGGGCTTCTATGAAACTCTGGAGAGGGGTTAGTGGTGGATGAGTCCATCACGGCACGTCTACCCTTTTTCCAGACGGGATGTGGGATTTCCTTCCAAACTCCTGGCTTTTAGCAACTTATTTTGCTTCTCAAAAGCCAGCTCTGGCGCATTCTGCTGTGTTCAAAGTCTGACTGGTGAAGCCTCTAAATCAGAGAGAAAACCACATATTTAACTATATTTTTAGGTCAGGAAGCACCATCTGTCTGTTTGATGGGCAGGTGGGAGGTGAGGAGTTTCAGAGTGAGCCAGTGCAACCAGTGCTTTATAACCTCATCTTGCCTCAAAATGCCAGAAGTTAGCTTTTTATCCTTATGGGAATGAAGTGCTAATCAGGAAGGTGGCAGTCTGAGCTCAGCCTATCTGTGGTCTGTAACTATTAATTGATGGGTGAAGGAGGCTTGACACAAATGAATACTGAAGCCTCAGGTCTGTGTTGTCCAACTGGTAGCTGAAAATGACCACTGCCAGCTGGTGAAATCTGAGTGCTGGGGATATCCTGTCATGAAAACTTCCTTCTGTTGAACTGTAGCTGTGGAGACAGTAAATTTCTAATTACTGTTATTCTTTGGTATTTCCATGCAGGCAGATACACAGGTATGGGTTTACTTCGGGCCTCTGGGGCTGCTGATGAGTTAAAGATGGGCATGGGCTTGAATGCATGTTAAGCCTCCCTTGCATTTCGTTCAACCCTCAGAGGAATGTAGTGGCAGTGGTGGATTCTGCCAGATCTCACCAGAAACCTGATGTAAAGTTTAAAGCACGTGGAAAACCTAAGTCAGGGAGATGTGTAAGCTATCCTGTCTGCCCAGGCTTGTCATCAGGATAGAGGAGAAACCCTCTATTCTAGAAGGTGAGACAGCCTGGGGCAAGGAATCATTGCCACAAATGGGGAGGAGAGCAAGCCTGGCAAAACTGGAAATGATGGGAAGAGAGTGGCACCCAGAGAAGTGAGGACCATTTTTCTCTACCTGGGCAGGTGCTCGGATGGTTGAGTAAATACTTTAAGGTAACAGGTTTCACAGCACTCACCTGTTGGCATCACAGCCCAGTATCCAACAGACCCTTCTGTACTTGGCATTTGTTCCCTGCCTTTCCTCTCCATGGTATTTCTGTTCCTTTTCTGTTTCCTACTTGGAGATAATCCATGTTTTTGCATTGCTAAAGATTGCTGCATTCTGACCCAAAATGTTTCAGTGTCAGAATAGCTGTCTGCTCTTGCAGCCTTACAAAACCATCTCCTGTCAGGCTGTTTTAAGGGCACATAAGCATGGAGAGGGGTTTATTGTAGAGTGGGATTGCACACTGAAAACTCTTGGGCTTTCTATCAGGTTTTTTACTCTTTTTGTGCAGTGACAGAATCCCTCTCCCCGGGGCTTATTTCTCCTTGCACAGAATCATAGAATGGTTTGGATTAGAATGTTAAAGATCATCTCATTCCTCCTCCCCCCTGCCATGGGCAGAGACACCTTCCACTAGACCAGGTTACTCATAGCCCCACTCAACCTGGCCTTGGGATGGAGCAGCCACAGCTTCTTTGGGTAACCTGTGCCAGGGCCTCACCACCCTCACAGGGAAGAATTTCTTCCTAATATCCCATCTAACCCTTCCCTCTGGCAGTGGGAAGCTATTCTCTCTTTTCATATCATTCCATGTCCTTGTCACAAGTCCCTCCCCAGCTCTCTTGGAGCCCCTTTAGGCACTGAAAGGGGCTCTCAGGTCTCCCTAGAGCCTTCTCTTCCCCGGACTGAACATCCCCAGCTTGTCTCCAGAGCAGAGGGGCTCCAGGCATCGGAGCATCTTCCTGGCCCCAAGGAACATTCTGCTGCACGATGAGGTTACAGATGCTGAGGACTGGTCATGCTGGCTCGCTCTGGAACTTCTCACCCCTCAGCCACCCATCAAACAGACAGACGGTGCTCTATTGTGCCCAGCTCAGCTCTCACCTGGTAATGAATGACTTCCCGAGGAGGCTCCCTGCGCCCCGGAGGGCACTCTTGGACCCTGCTCCTGGCCAATTCCCTCGCCGGGGCCGCGCCCGGCCGTGCGCCCCATCGGGCGGCTGCCGGGGACGCGCTCCGGCCGCCGCTCGCCTTTCCTCTCCTGCCTGGGCTTTTTTTTGAGTATATTTTTCTTTTTTTGCGCCCCTTCTCCTCTCGCTCTTGTAGGAAGGGGGTTGGAGGGGGGGGAGGGAGGAAGGAAGGGAGAAATATTGTTTGAATTCACAAAGAGGGGCATCTGGTGCACCTTGCGCCTGGCATCTGTGCTCCTTGTGTCCCGAGCAGCGCGCTCTCACCGGGCCGAGGGGCAGGAGGGGCCGGCGTGCATCTGTTGGGCGCCACAATAAAGTCACAAAACAGCGGCGCGGGCCGAGCCCCGCCGCGCTGCGCTCTCAAAGCGGGACGCGGGGCCGCGGCTCCCAGGTATTATGGGCCGGGAAGGTAGGGCCGGGGCAGCAGCTGCTCCGCCGACCCGCCCGACATATGGCACCGCAAATCACGGTACCTCCTGAGCAGCCCCGGCCGGGGGGAGCGGGGGAAAGGACGGGGCGGCCCCGGGGCAGGTGCCTCGGCCGTGCGCCCGCCGCTGCCACCGCCGCATCGCCGGCCCCGAGGGCGCGCACCGGTGGCACCGGGGTGGGTGGAGGGCGCGGAGCGTCCGGCGGTCCCCCGACCCTACAGCATCCCCCAGGATCGGGAGCAGGCCCAGCCTTATCTGCCTTCCCCTCTCCAGAGCAAACAGCCCCCGGCGGGCGGGCGGGCGGGCTGCGGCCGAGCCCCGGCTCGCCAAACGTCCCCGACGCCTGGCAGGCGAGGGATGCGCAGGGGCCGCTCTGGTTACCATATGTTTTCAATAAAATAAGACAAATAGGGACGGGAGATAGGGATTGCAGTAAAGCTGTTATAAAGCAGCATAAACCAGGCCAATGTAAACGGCAGCAGGGCCCCTCCTGGAAGGGCCGTTGGGTGCCAGCTCCTCGCCGGGCTGCCCGGCCAGGTGTGAGCGGGAGCCCGCCGCGGTGCCCCCGCGGGTTTTTATCAGGTTCGTGGTAATATGCTGCTTGTTATGCTAACTATGAGTAAACATCCCCGATCGGGCTTTGTGGCGACGGGAGGGAGTTATCGGAAAGTGGCAGTGGGAAGGTGATTTAACAATAAAGTTGTCTTGTTTGCCAGCAGGTGATGTCTGCCCCCAGCCCCTGATTAATGCTTCCCAAAGCACTCCACTTTACAATCTCTTGTAATTATTTATTAAACGAAATCTATTTATTATTATTTTAGCAAACAGCGGTACCAGGTGGGGCTTTCTTTTCCTCTTCAGCTTTTGTTTGAAGGACGTTTGAAGTGGGCAGTCTGAGGCTTGGAAACTCGCTCGCCAGATTTTTTTGTCATCCAATTGCACAGGCACAAAAAAAACCCCCAACCCCGCCGGGCCCTTCCTATTCATCCTCCGCTGCCCTCCGAGCCGCCCCTCGAGAAGGGGCACCCGGCCCCCCTTCGGCACCGCTCCCCCGCCCTCCCAGCGGGGCTGCTCTCCCGCCGCACCGCGCTCCTGGAGAGGCAGCGCGCACAGCCCCGCACCGCCCGCACCGCGCCGCCCGCGGCCACCCCGCGGGGCTGAGGACCGGCCCGGCCCGTGGGGAGCTGCCCCCCTCCCCTCCGCGGCCCAACTGGGCAGCTCCGGCCGCTCCCGGAGCCGGGATCCCCGGCCGGGATCCGCCGCGCCTCTTTGGTGAAGGAACGGGGGGACTCCCGCCCCGGCGGGGCTGCGCCTTCCCAGCGGCTCTGCCCGCACCCCCGGGGGCGCCGTGCGTGCAGGGGGAGCCCGGCCCCACCGCCCCCGGCCCCTCGTCCTTCCCCGGGCAAAGGAGCCCCGGGCCATGGCCGCTCCGCGCCGCCCTCCTGAGCCGGTGCGCAAAAGTCCCCGGCACGTTTTGCGCACCGAGCCCCGCTGGCAGCGCGGCTCCCCCCGGGCCCGGCGCCGAGCCGGGGGGGCGGCCATGGCCTTGGGCCTCGGGAGGGCCCTTCCCCGGCGGGACCCAGCCCCCGTGGCCCTTGGGGGAGCGAGGTTAAGAAGCGGGAGAGGGATGGAGGACGGCGTCCCGTCCCCTCCGGTGCCGGCGCCCGCAGCTCCGCCGGTCGATGCGCGTGGGGAGCGGGGATGTTCCCGGCGCCGCAGGGGCGAGGAGAGGGGTGATGGGAGAAGCAGGGTCCCCTCTCTCGTCTCTGAAGTCGGAGGGGCTGTCCCGGGTGTCCGCCGCGGCGCCAGAGCCGCGGGAAGTGGTTGTGGCTGTGCCGAGGGGAGCGGAGCAGGAACGGGGCCAGGGGAGCCCTCTGGGATGGCACCGGAGGGCACCCCGCCTGGCCCGGCCGTGCGTCCCCGGCAGCCCCGGGGCCCGGCGCTGCCCCGGTTTGCGCAGCAGAGTGTGGGGAGTGCCCTGTCACCGCTGGGGCCCCGTACCCCCCCCCGATGCCCACCGCATCCCCGCGGAGCCCCGGAGCGTGCGGGGGTCCCGTCCCGTGGGAGGGAGGGAGGGCTGGCGGGCGGGGGGCGGGCAGGGCGGGGGGGTCCCGGCGCGGCACCACGCGGCGTGGGAGCCGGCGGGGTCTCGCGTGGCGGGGCCGGGGCGGCGGGCGGTGCCGGGCCCGGCACGCTCCCGTCGGGCTGATAAGATAAAAGCCTTCCAAGGGGTGGGTGCGGGCGGGGGGGCGCACACGCCGCCCGGCCGGGAAATCCCCATTGTCTGCCGGCCCTATATATAGGGGCTTAACTGCAGTCGTGTGCCGGCGGCGCAGCCTCTCCTGCCCGCACTCGAGGGACCGCGGGGAGGGGGCAGCGGCGCGGGGCGCGCAGCCAGAGCCGCTCTCCTGGCCCCGCAGCCTCGGCCGAGCTCAGCAGGCACCGCCGCGGGGGAGAGGGCTCTCCCGGGCCGGCCGACGCGGGTTTGGCTTCGCAGGATGGCCCCGCAGAGCGACCGCTCTCCGGACGAAGGGCAGCCGTATTTCGGCGGCGCCGAGGACCCCTCCCCGGCGGCGGGCGGGGGCTCCGCGGGCAGCCGGGACTCCTCGCCGGCCCGCAGCGCCCTGTCCCCGCGGGAGGCGGCGGCCCGCAGGAAGGGGAAGGCGCGGCGGGGCCGCGGCAAGGCGCGGAGCGAGGGGCTGCTCAGCAAGCAGAAGAGGAGCCGGCGCATGAAGGCCAACGACCGGGAGAGGAACCGCATGCATCACCTCAACTCCGCCCTGGACGCGCTCCGCAGCGTCCTGCCCACCTTCCCCGACGACGCCAAGCTCACCAAGATCGAGACGCTCCGCTTCGCCCACAACTACATTTGGGCGCTCACGCAGAGCCTCCGCCTGGCCGAGCAGAGCCTGCCCGAGCCCCCCACGCCGCCGCCACCCTCCGCCACCGCCTCCCCCGGGCCCTGGGACTCGCCGTGCCCCGCCGCCCCGCCGCCCGCCGCCCTGCGCCGGGGCCCCGCCGCCTTCCCCGCCTTCCTCTGAGCCCGCTGTCCCCTCGCTGTCCCCTCGCTGTCCCCCCGCTTGTGGCCTTCAAAGAGCCGCCGGGGCGGGGGCTCCCCGCGCTGCGCGCCGGGGGGCGGCGGTGGCCCCGCTCCCCCCGCCCCGTCCCGTCCCGTCCCGTCCCGCTCGGCTGAAAAGCGCAGCGGGAGCGGGCGGGACAAAAACAAATCACGGTTTTGTACTCGTCAACGGTAAATTATATTAATTTGTCGCTATCGGTATTTATTGATTATATTTCGTAACAAATATGTATTTTGTATATAAGAGTATTTTTAACAGTGGTGGTCCAGCTGTCTGTAGCCGCGGCTGCAATTCGGGTTTTCTGAAGAAGAAGAAGAAGAGGAGGAAAATAAAGCGTGTCGCGGTCAGACCTGTGCAGCGCCGTGTTTTTTATCACGGAGGGCTCTCCGGGAGCTTCAAAATCGCGCGCAGCCCACGCCGGGGAGGGCAGTGCCGGTCCTGCGGGGGCTTCCTCGGGGCCCAGGGCGGTGTGCCCGGTGCGGGGTCGCTCCCTTGCGTGGGATGGAGCGGCGATGGGGAGCGGCGCGGCCCCGCGCCTGTGCGCGCTCCGGCATGTGCCCGTCGGGCCCCAGCGCGGATTTAGAACCGGCCTCTCCTTGCAGGTGCCCTTTGCCACCGGGCTGAGGTCGGTCCCGTCCCACCGCCTCCAGGTGAGCTGTGCCCGGCTGCGGGGCTAGTTTGAGCAGCTCCCCGGGGCACAGAGCTCCAGCACCTGGAGCGGTGCGGGTGGCCGGGGCAGCGTCTCCACAGGCAGACCCCATCCTGCCGGGGAATCGGAGGGCAGCAGTCGGAACCCGCAGCCCCGAGCGGGGGGCGGGGGTAGCATCAGGCCGGTTAAAAGCGCAGGAGGTGGGAAAGGCGCTACCTCCCACGGCACGGCGAGAAGAGAAGCTGGATGAATCCCGCGAGCCCTTCCCGGCCCTCTCCTGCCGAGACTCAATTTGTAGCTGGTAGATTTACGGCCGGGCCACCTCCCCTCTCCGCGCTGCCCCGGCGGGGCGGCCGCCGCCAGACAAAGCGGCCCGCGAGGCCAAAAGCCCATTGTGATGCTAATTGTTCCCGGTTGAGCTCGTTTGCCCGCGGCAAAGAGACGCTATTGAGGCAATTTGTAGAACAAAAGAAATTTGGTTACTGGAAACAAAGACGCACGCACAAACACCCAACACCTCCCTCTCCCCCCCACCCCAATGACAACCTTCCCCTCCCGCACCGCAACAAAAGAGGTGAGAGTGAAACCTGAGCGGGTACGGCATCCCGGGGGTCTTGTCCCGCCGCCCCGCCGATGCGGGCACAGCCGCGGGGCGCCCCCTCCTTCCCCCCTGCCCCTTTCTCCGCGCTCTCCCGCTCCCCAAGAGCTGGGCTGGAGGGGCCGAGACCCACGGGCGTGGGAAGGGCTGGGTGGCGGTGGGTGCGCGGAGCGATGCGCGGGGCGGCCCCGGCCCCCCGTCCCGCACCGGCGTTGCGGGCTCTGGCCATGGTGCTGAAGGCGGCGGCGGGTGCGGGGCGGGCCGGGGGCTCGGCGCGGTGCTCTCCCCGACGGGGCTCAGACCTTCGGGGTCTGCCCTGCCTGGCACGGGGTGATGGGGAGCCCCTGACCGGGGCGTGTCTCCTGGGAGCTGCTGGAGTCAGGCCGGGCGCAGGCTGGTGAGGGGTGCTGTGTTCAGGTGGGTGCTGTGTTCAGGTGGGTGCGGTGTTCGGGGGGGCTCTGGGGGATATCGCCCAGTTCTGCGGCAAAAGGCATGGCCCTGCTGATAACCAGACGCTTGGCAGCTCAGTGCATCTTGGAGAAGCAGTGACCTGTACTTGTGCACTTGATCCAGCCTCGGTCAACAAAGTGCCCCACGGAAAGGAGCTGCAGGTGCCCCACGCACCCGGGAGAAGGAAGGAGGGCATCAGAGTGCCAGTGCTGACAAGGAAGGTGAGCAGATCTCACTTTCTGCTGCATGTTTTTGGAGATCTGCTCTTTCTGCTGCCTCCTGGGACCTGTCCATCCATGCAGAGCCCCCCTGCTTTGCCTGTTTACTGCTTTGAGAAGCAATACCCACATTGCTGGAGGAACACAGGCCATGGGGCAAGGTTGAGGACTAGGAAAAGGCTGTGTGTGCCTATCTGTGTGTACTGTTATAGTCCTGGACGTGATCTATCTGTGTCGTAGATCAGATAGGCAGAATGAAAGACCTAATAGTATTCCTCCCCCTTCCCCCCTTTCTGGCTGAATTGTGTATTGTTTTCGTACTCTAACAGTCTGCAAAGTGCTCCAAGGCCTCTGTGTGTGGCCACAGGCGAAACACCGTCATTATTTGGGTGATAAAATCATTTAATGTTTTCCCTGCTAGTCCCCGCTCCGCTTTGATATCTCCCTACAGGAGGTATCATATTGCCCTCGCTATCTGCATATGCCGTGGGACTCAGGAGGATCACAACACACTCGCTCCCTGCAAAAGTCGCGTTTTTGCAAAAAATTGCAAAAGAGAGCTCAGGGTCGATACGGGCAAGAAAAAAGAGCAAGAAGAGCACGAGAGCTCAGTGAAGAGCAGGTATTACAAAAGCCCACAAAGATGTCTATACGGCTGTATTTTCAGAAAGTAGTCACTTTACTGAGTTTTGCTGCATTGCTGATTCTTTTCTCTGGAGATCTAGGATGCTTCTTGTCTTCCAGTCGTGGGGCGATATGTTGGGGGTGGATGTGGGGGGGGGCAGGCGGATTTACTACCTCTAGAGAACTAGTGACTTCTTTAGGGGCTTGAATGCACTTTTTTTTCCTTTGCCTCCACATTATTAGGTTAATCATTGCTTGAACCGGTTGCTATGGTTTTGGCAAACCCATGGAAACTTGATAATGAAGACTGAAAGACTCCTTTTCCATTTATCTTTTCTCTATGTTTAGTGCATGATGGTCTCATTTCTCTTGACGGGGCTGTCCCAGAGCCAGTGCTTGCCTTTTATAACCACGGCTGCTGTAATGGCCTCCGGACTTTTTGATGTGGAAGAAACAGGTGGCTGTTGGGACCGCGACCATTTCAGAGGCACAGGCTTGTGCCTTCACACACTTCACTTTGCAGGCAACAGGTTGAAAACCAACTCAGCCTGGGACCTGCTGGGTTTGGCTGCTGAAATCCCACACCACGTGAACTCAACTTTAATTTTTGCAGCCAGGGGAGACTCCTTCACTACAAGCTGATGTTTTCACGCTTCTGACGCCCAGTTTTAGGTCTCTGTTTAGAAAAACAGATGATCAAAACGTCAATTTCACTCGATGATATTAAAGGTCTTTTCCGACCTTAACGATTCCACAATTCTCTGTTTTTTTTGAATATGTAATATAATCATTTATTACAGGAATAAAAAGGCTTTACACCCTCTCCTCCTGAACCTTCTCTCTCCTCCGTGGCTGCACTTTACTGCTGAACTCCAGCTGTAGAGATATTCAGCAAACTCTGGCCATGGAGTTTCCTGCATCTGCCTCACCAATGCTCTGTTCTGCTCAAGGTTAAAATGGGGGATCGAGGACAACAAACAGTTGAAAACAGAGGCTGTAAATTATTTGCATGGCTCAGAGAGGCCAGGCTCATTGTCAGGGCCAGGGAAGGGGAAACACCCAGGTCCTTTCCTCAGCGACAGATTCATCCCCCTCCTCTTTGCTCCTGGCTGTCTCCCTCGTGTCTGAAGGCTGGCAAGAAAATGAAGGTGATTCCCATAATCCCAGGGCAATTCCTTTGACCTCAGGCCTCCACTCTGTGCTCTAAATACGGCTTTAAGTGAGTTGCTTCCTGCCCTCTCACATTGTCTTGCCTCTGACACTGCAGTCAGGTTTCCCGGAGGAGGAGGCTGAAACCACCGCCTGTCCCTTCCACGCCATCGGGAACCAGCGGGGGCTCCTCCAAGCAGAGCGGACTCTGTCGCCTCTTTCGAAGGGCTTTGGGGCTCCCCAGTGTCCCCCAGCAGTGCTCCTGTGCTGGGCCATGGCAGGATGCCTGGCTGCGGCTGCACTGGCCGCACGTTTCGGTGTAGCCGTGCTTGCCGGCAGAGAAAAGGCGAAGAATCGTGATTCTTTCACATGATCAGCCTTCAAAAGTCTGCCTTTCCCCTCCCTCCTCCCAGCTATAATGACAATCCAAAGAGTTCCTGATAGGGTTTTAAAAGATGCTTATTCATTCACCGTCCACCAAGCATGAAAATCCAGCTCATTTGTTCATTTGTTGCCATTCTTCACCCAAACGACCCCACAGGGGCTGAAGCCTGTTGCCGAAAACTTGTCACTCACACTTTTAACTTCTTTTTGTTGTACTTCTCTTTATTTCATTCTTCTGGGTCCCCACCTCCGCCACCACCCCACCCTCTCCTCCGGTCACAAAGGCAAGTCTGGGAAGCTCTTTAAAGCTGCAGTGCCCCCTTTTAAAAATCAATACAAAAAATGAGGAATGGCTGAAAGGAGATCCCAAGTTTGCGTGAGGAAGGGGGAAACTCCATCGCGTCTGCACTGCCCAGACGGGGAGAGCAGAAGGGGGTATGGCACTAGGTCCCTGCACATCCAAGCCGCCTTCAAGCCTTGCCTGGGGTTCATGTGGTGCCCTCATCAAAAGAATTATGCCTTTCTGTGTCAAAGGAAACATAACCCGAGGGATTTAAGGGGCTTTTTAAGGAGAGGGCAAAAGCATCAACCAAGCAGTCAGCTCCCCGAGGAGCAACCACTGGCATAGTTTCTCTGCCCACAGCGTCCTCTCCTCTGCTCAGAGGCTTTGCAGCACAGGACTGATGGGACAGCACTGTTTTCTAGCAAGTGTGACCCACTGCACTTTGCCCTTTTGGAGCTGTGGACTTCACAGTGCAGAAGGAAAGCATAAATCAACGTGCATCAATATTTGGAAGTGGGTTAGACTGTGCTAGGTAACGTTTGAGTGGGTCCTGTCTGCTTCTGAATCCAAGTCCTTGGCTGGCAAGTTAGACTCTTCCCAGCTTAGACAGTTTAGTGATGCTCTAACACCCCCAGCATCTTTCTTCATTCCTGGACCGACAGTGTCCTTGGGTGGGTTTTATGGCATAAGCTCAGTGTTGCCTTTGCCTGGGTGGCCCTGCCTCCCTGGTTATTCTCCCACCTGGAATGTCCCTAGAAAATACATGGGAGGGCAAGCAGGTGTGTGACTTTTTCCACTGGGAGCTTTCTGGCCTCTCTAAGCTCCATGCACCCCCATAGTGGTGTTTGCAGGGGTAAAGGCAATAGCAGGGTGTTGGGGATGAGGCATTTGGAACCACCTCAGTCTCCCCATCATCGTGGGGCTCCTGCCTGCTCAAAACATGGGGCTTCCCTCCCTGACGGACACACAGAGGTTTTGTGCTTAATGGCCCCCACAGATGTTTCCGACCTCATTTAAACCCTTGCAGCCAGGAGTTGTGCAGCTGCAGCCATGAAGAATCGCTGCCTTTTGTTTTCATTTAAGCCAGAGATATGAGCCTTTACCTCATTTTTCCGGGGTCTCAGACGTGATTTTGCCTGCACTTCGTGCAGCTCTGTCTGAAGCTGGCTCCTACAAGGGGAATCACATCTTCATCTTCAGCCTAAAAGCTGAAATATGGGTTACTTGCCCAGGGTCTGCTCATTATTTCAGCTGGAAACTGCAGGGAAATGATTTCCTCCTCCCTTCCCACCCTGTGTTTGCAAGTGGAGCTCATTTTTTCTCTTTCTCAGGGAACCACATCCCCAGTCTTCAGTACTCAAATTTCAGTGGATAAAGTTGCCACGAATATGCCCAGGTATAAAGGCACTTGCCTTGTCCACAGTCCCGTCCCCAGAGCAGGGGTGATGGCAGAAGCTGAAGAGAAAAAGAAAAACGCTCTCTCTGTCACCTCCCAGGTACCAATCCATCATCCCCAGATGCTGGGCACCAGGGCCCAAGCCCTCCCGCTCCCTCCCTGGCCGGGTTGTTTCAGGCACCGAGACCTCATGCCTGCGGGACAGGGGGAAGATTAATGGGGCAGGTGCTGGTGCCCAGAGCTGGCTCTTGCCCTGATAAGCAAGACCTGTGATAGCGCTGGGTCAATACTCAGCGGTGGCCACCTGGAACTGTGGCTGGAGTCACCTGAGGGGCTCCAGAGAGGAGAGGGCACAGGGGTTCCTTCCCCCCACGCAGCCCAGCTGTGTCCTGTGGGAGATGCAGCTGCTGTACCCCACCACAGCTCCTTGTGCTGTGCTGGTGCAGAGCCCCCACTCCCGGCCGGACCCCCGGCCTCCCCCAGCCATCTGTTCCCCCTGCCTGCTCCCACCCATCGGCTTTCTCCACACAGCCCGGCTCCTGGGGCAAAGCCAAGGTTCCAGCCTCCCCCACCGTTAATAATTCCCGAAGGAGTGCGGCGTTGCCATTTATCACCCTTCCTTTAAAGCCCAGCTGTTATTTATGTGCGTGTCCCCCGCTCCTTTCCCAGTGCACTGCTATGCTCTTGCTGCATCCCGTGACGCCCCAATATCCCTGCATTTTGGCAGAGGGGGTTTTGCATATACGGGGATCCCACCATCAACCCCCCCTCCCACTTTAGGCACCAGGGCTTGCAGATAAATGGTACTGCTGGCTGCACACATTAAAACCGTGGAAAAGGCACCTGTCGCTGGAAAAACTGCAACCCAGAGTTATCCAAAATCTTTTGTGGCTTGAAATAGCTGCTCTGGTAATGAACCCTGATGTGGTTCCTCCTTACCTGCTCCTGGGTTTTGTTGAACACTTGGTGGTGGGTGGGTGCCGCGGGAGGAGTCTGCCAAATTTTATTACTATTTGCTTTGAGGAGCAACATGCTCCTGGCTCCAAGTTACTTACCCCTGCCCTCGGACTCTGGACCTGGGAGATGTCCCTGCCCTGCCCTCGCCAGCTCACTTTGGGCCACTTTAGCTTTATTTCGGTGATCTGGGAAACTTCTGGTCGGGACCCTGGGGGTACAAATAGCAATTCTATAACTATATTTTTTGGGCGCACTTGCCATCCTGCAATACCGCAACGGGAATCTTTTGGCGTGTTTTCTTGTTTTCCCATGCTCTGTCCCTGTTCTCTTGTGGGATGCTGTGCTGTCCTGGCTGCCCCGCGCCGGGCTGCGCGGCCGATTAGGGACCTTCTTTGTCACCTAATTGGATTTTTCTCCCCTTGTTAGCCCGCAATGAAAATGTCACGGGCTGCAGGGAGGTGCCCATTCATCTCCAATTAAACTCGGTCGCCTCTCGGGCGAGCCGCGCCGCTATTCACCCCACAGCAGGCAGCTGCCGCTCACGGGGGGATGCAACGGGGGGTCCCGGGGCCGGCCGTGGTGCCGGCGACAGGGGAAGATGCCCGGGTTTGGCCAGACACGTGAAACACCGGGGTCTGGGGTCTGCGCGGCCCCCGGGGTCTCTCTCCAGGTGGTCCCCAAGGCTCGCTGTGCCATTTGCAGGCCGTGCATGGCAGTGCCTTACCAGGAGGTGGTGCTGGGATCCTGCGCCCTTGGCCTTGGCCGGACACGGGCCAGGACGCCGGGCTTTGGTCGTGCTGCCTTTCCCAGCGAGCCATCGGTTGTAGGGGGCTGCAAGGGCAGTGGGGAGGCGATGCTGGGCCATAGCTGGAGGGGAAGGAGCCCTCCACAAAGTGCCGCTGGAAAATCAGGGAGCCATGGTTCAGGTCGGGAAGGACCCCTCCCCGAGAGAAACATGCCAGGGAAGTCGCAGAGAAGAACAGACCACAATTTCTGCCGAGAGAGCAGTATTTTGGGGAGGTTTTCGGTCCCGTGCTGCTCTGAAATCGCCTAAGCTTGTTCGTGAACCCTTCAAACTGCGCTGCATGCAGGGGGAGGGACCCCAGGCAAACGATGCTGCAGCCAGCAAGTGTCAGAGACAGTTTCTTAGCTGAGTCCTAAGGAGTTTCTTCTACTCCGGGCTGTGGCAGGGTGTTTCATAAGCGGCAATTAAAGAGCTGTCAGCCCCTAAATGCAGCCGCAGAGGGACAGCTCGTCTGGAAAACCGGATCTCAGGTCAGGTTGTCTTGGCCACAAGGTGCCGGGAACGAGAAAGAGATGTAGAGGTGATGGGAAACGGGCTCTGCCGTGGGGTGGGCTCAAGCCGAGCCCCCAGGGCCGGCCGGGGTGAGCCCAGCTACGTAGATGCTACGTAGTTGTCCCTCGTATGTGATGTTAATAAAAAAAGAGCACGGGCGGGTTGGTTTTTTGAATGCACCATATGACTGGAGAAGGTGAAATTATTTACGGCAAACAATGGTGTTGATAACTTTTTCCGTTCCTCGCTTTCCTGCGAATAAACATCTATTCTTACTTTTATAAAAGCCTCCAGCAGCCAGGATTGTTTCTGTCCTGACTGGATGCCTCCCAGCCGGGGAAAGAGCTTTCCTGTTGCCTGCCCAAATTCCTCCTCAGTGATCTGCTAAAGTCCAGGGCGCCTTTGCCTTTCCCTGAACCACACTTGCACCCGAAAACCTCCCTGACCTAAACTTAGCAAAAAGCAGATGAAAGAGCTCTGGGGCTCCCCAAGGAGAATTAATGATCTGCAAACAGATGGATGCTCACAAAATGGTTCTTTTTTTTCCCTTGCTCTCCTCCCCTTGCTGCTGACACATGTATTTGGAGAGATGCTTGGAAAAACGTGCCCCTGGGTGTAGGATCCCCAGGAGAGCTTTGGGAGTTTGCAGGCGTTCACTAGCGCTGCAAGCAGGCGACAGAGAGTGGGGACATCTCCCGCTCCGAGATATTTTTACTGTCTGGGAACCAGGCTGAGGAAAGGTGTGGCTTGTTTTTATTTTTTTTTTCCCCCTTCCCTATCTTTATTTGGCCAAATCCAGAAAAACGCGGGAGATGGTTTACATTTTGGAGCAGTACATGGGGCTCTGCTCTGCCGATGGCTCCGTACCATTCACGTGGTCACAGAGACACTGCTCATCATCCTCCTTCTGTCATACTGTCATTTTTCACCCCCCTCGATGGTGTGAGAAATTAATGCATCGGGTTCCCCGGAGCAGACGGTGGGGGAACCCTGGGGAGCCCTGGCGGGGGCTGCGCTTCCCAAATCCCGCAGGAAGGAGCCGCCCAACCACAGCCAGCGGTTTCTTGGCTCACGCTGGGAAACCCTGAATGTGTTACAGGACAACACATCAAGAGGGTGAAGGGAAACAATATCTCAGGAAGCAGCCCAGGATACCGCAGGGAAGAAGCCAGATTTAGCCATTTCCTGGCCTGAAGGTCCGTGCCATGCCGTGCCTATGGGTGTCCTGTCCGGACCCATCGCTGGAGGGACCGAACGAGACAGTTTGCAGCTCCCTTCACGTTTCTTCAGCTACTTATTTAGCTTTACTTTAAACCAGTTATTTATTACGTCAGCAAGTTGCACAGTTTTTTGCATTTGCACTATTCCCAAGCAGGCTGGCCCAGGCAGAAATGAGCTCTGCTACCGGTACGTGAGGAAACCTGGCGGAGGCATCTGAGAGGGGGAAAAAAATATGCATTTTGTATAGCACAAGCCAAATATGCCTCCCCCGGCCCGAGCTCGGTCCTTGACGGTGTTTGCCACCTCTCTTTCCACCCCTCCTGGCTTTGGCGTGGGAGGACAGCGTGTCTGTCCCCTCTGCCGCTGGCACTGCTCCCGCTCGCTGCTCGGCACCAGCTCCTCTCTGGCTGTCGCAACCCAAACCGCTGGCCCCGGTAAGGCCACGGCGGTGACCCGGCTCTGCTGCAGAAGCGGGGATTTGCAGAAAGCAAATTAAAAATCCAGGCAGCTGGGAGGGGAAGGGGGCTGCTGTACTTTTCACCCCGGCGAGGTCAGCCCTGTAAAACACAGGCGGGGGAACCCTGGGGCTTCTTGATTGCTGTTGGTGTAGCCCCTCCCGGGATAATGTCACCAGTGGAAACAGAGTTTGACCAGGCTGGAAGTGGGGTTGGGGAGCAGTGTTTTTGCCACAGGGGGTTTTGGAGTAAAGCCCTCCTTTCGTCCTCAGAGCCCTGTGCTCCTCCAGGATACCTGTTGGACACTTTGAAGGGATATTAGCCAGGCAGGGAGGGAGTGACCCAATATTTCCCTATTTCTAGAAGCCAGATTGTTTTCCCAGTTCTTTACATGTCGTTCTGTGCACATATATAAAGATTTTTTAAAAAAATAAGTTAAAAGGTCCAAGGGGCTCAGATGTCTGGGCCAAACCATGTGGCCTCCATCAGAACAAGCTGAGATGGGTTCCCACCATGGCAGAGCTTCCAGGCCAGTGGAGCAGGGTTAAAACCTTCCTGCTTTGGAAAAAAGAAATCCGGAAGATGGGTGTACTTCAGTCAGTTATGTACAGCAACGCACTTTTGGTCTAGTATTTGTATTAAAATAGAAGTTAAAGAGCCCTTTCTCAACACTTATTACTCTTTATGTGGCTTTCATGACTTTATTAACTCCAGTCAACATTCCCAAATAGGTTTTTTTCCTTATTTTTCAGCAGAAGAATTTTGTCACCTGGACTAAATGGCTCTGCTCCTGCTCTGTGGGAGTCTGGGGGCTTGTAAAGGCTCTGAAAAACCAGCAAGCTGAGTTTTAGGGCAAGCAGCCCATGGCAGGCTGCCCCAAGCCTCTGCCAAGGGCTCCCCCTTGCACCTCTGCCTTGGGTCTGTGCAGAGAGACTTCTCCGTGTCCCCAAAAGGCTGAGAAATGCTTATCGGCCAGCCAAAGCTTCTCCTGCCACAGTGAGATGGGATGGAAGCTCCTTGCCCGTGGCAGGGATTTGTCCAGAGGGGCCATGTGCATTCCAATAATTCCCTCCAATTACTTTAATTTCCCTTCCCTCCCCTTTTCTGTAACTCTGCTCTGCTGTGTGCGATGATGAAAGGTATTTAAATTCCCCAAGAAAAAACAGACCGTGCAAATCAAAGTCTCTTTTTAGAGCTTCTCGGAACCAGAGGGGCTGGGGGCTAATAAAATCCCGAGTTACGAAGTGCCGCGGAGCCTGAAACCCTCCGGCTCGTCCCACCGCGAGGGCGGAACAGGGACCCATTCACGGCCGAGCCATCTCCCATGGGAAAGGCGAGAGGGGAGCCTGGTGATGTACATGGCACGGGCGGGGAGGCAGGAACAGGCTGGGCTTTGTCGGAGGTGCCGCAGCGCGGGCTGGCCGGAGATGCGGCTTTGGTGATGCCGGGATGTGCCGGAGCTGGCTGGGACCGACGGCCCCGCAGCGGTGCCGGGGCTTCCTGCGGCAGGAACTGCAGCCAGAGCAGCTGCTTTCCCTGTGCTGCACGGCTCCGCTCATACCTGAGCTGAGCTTTATTGGCCTGGCAGGGCAAATAAAGAGGCTTCTTGCCCTGAGTCCCTGCCCTCTGCTTACCGCAACAGCTCAGGCCTGCCAGCGAATGCTCTGCAGAGCAAGGATGGGTTTGGTGTACGCTTAGGAGACGGGCAATGTCTGTGTGCACTAATCCTGTGCTGGATCCAACTGTCCAGAGGGGCTGGGCACAGGATTAACCGGGACAGAGTGAAATACAATGCAAGGGGTATGTGCAGCACAGGGACAGACAGCTCTGTGAGGCCTCGAGCAGGGACAGGACCCCTGGCATAGTAATTAATTGTGTCAGGCCTTGAGGGCACTAAGTGGCGTTAATGACCCTGAGCAGCCTCACCTGGAGCCTCCCCACACATGGGCCGCCTTTATTTAAGCCCAACCTGGGATTGCTGTTCTTTCACCTTCTTCAGAAGGGTGTAAATTTGGGGAGAGAGCTGAGTTCTTGCTCTGCGGGGATGGCTCACCTGCCACGCTGAAGGGCTGTTTCACAGCTCTCTATGCCGCTTACATGCTGCCTGTTTTGGAGATTAAAGCCCCTTCCTGAGTCATTTGCATCCCCCTGATGGAGCAGCAGCTTTTTGGTAGGAAGAGGCTGGGTGGGGAAAAGTCATCATGGTGTGGGAAGGAGAGGGTTTCATCCAACAAATATGTTTTGGGGAATGGTGAGCTGTGCCCGATGTGAGACCGGTGGTGTGGGGGTGCAAGCAGGTGGGACTGTCTGGCTGGATCTTCCCCTTCCCACTCCCTGCTGTGCCTGTGCAGGCAAACCTCTGTGGTGAGGGTGCAAGGTCCAGGCTTGAAGCAGAATGGCTTCACCTCTGCTGGCCCTGCTCAGTGAGGATGTACTGCAGGAAATAGCTCTTTTATCAGTTCCTTATCATCTTCACAAATACCCAGGAGAGGTTTTCAACTTGCCTTTCCGTTTCTGATGTGCCCTTCTGGGTCTTGCCTGATGGGTGAGGAGCTGTGCTTTGGAGGCAGGATGTAGAGGTAAACTAAGGTAATGTTGTGGTAGCTGGGTCAATCTGATGATTCTTAAGTTGCTAAATTACTGCAGGTTATGATATCCTTCTTAATGCAGGAGATTTACAGCACATCAGTTCACATAACTGCCTTTCCAGAGCCTTCCCTATCTACCTCTCCTCCCCAAGTGAATCCATTCCCATACATGCACTGGGACACCCCAGGCAGTCTACATATGGGAATGGATTTGCTTGGAAAAAATGTTCTGTGCACTTGAGAGCCCCAGGGGATATTTATTTTATTTGAATTTTTAATTTTAGGACATGATATTTTTCTTTAGTCTGTTTTTGGGGTTTTTTTTTTTGAAATTTGGCATCAGCCAAGGAACATCGCCTGGCCACGCTTTGCAAGGCTGAGTGTGTCTGTCCTGGCACAGGGCTGCTTTCTCCAGTGATGCTGGACAAATCTGTCGAGCAGAAGGTGGTAAAGAAGGAATTAACTTTTAAAACACACATACAACATGCAAGCAAAATATTCCTCCCTAATGTAGCACCTGGGATTTGGGCAAATGACAATAACAGAGTGGTGGGGCTGTGTGGGCCGGCCTGGCCTGAAGGCAGCAATGGTCCAGCCAACACAGGCAGGGCTGGAGAGCTGCTGGCAGCCACAGAGGAAATGCTGAGAGTTCTTAAACATCCTTACTTTTGCCAATGAGTCTCTGTTTTCTTGATGGTTCTCTCTGCCTGGTTACCCTGTCTTGCCCTATGGCTGAGCTGGATGTAAGGATTTCAGAATCAAAATGTTGGATTTATGTTTTGTTGTTTATTTACCCTCTATGTATTACATTTAAAAATATATCTATGGTAGTAAGTAGGGAACCTTGCCTGGCCTAGCAGGGGTTGCTCTGTGATGAGCCCACTACCAGCAAAGCTCCTCTGGCAGAAAGGGTTGGGGCAAAATTACCTGTTAACACACACACGTGCAGACTCCCACCTTGCAGGTGGGCTCAGGCCCCGCCAGACCAGCAGCACCCATTGGGAACTCTAACTTGAGTGGCATTTGGGTCTGGTGACAAGGACAGGGATCTGGGAGCTGCTCTTGTGAGGGGCAGGTGCAGAGAAAAAGTACCATATGTTAAACAGCCTTGAGGAAGCTTTCAAGCCTCTGTTGTAAAAATCCCCCATCTTTCTCCCTGTATTTAATACATCTTTGTATGGACACTAATTCCTCAAGTATCCACGCCAGGGTTGACTTTTAGTATGTTTGTCCAGGCAGGCTGCCAGCGAGCAGTTCCTACAAGGCTCCCGAGCTCTGACATTTGTTAACGCAGCAGTAAATCACAGTGGCTCTTTGGGCAAGGTTTTTCCTGACAAAACGGTGGAGATGAGAGAAGAAAGCACAACAAAATGCAAAGGGCTTATTTATGCCGGAGAAGAGTAACTGTCCTGAATGAAGCAGATGGGGGACAATGAGGGAAAACTCTATCTCTGTGCCCTCTGCTCCCCCCATTCTCCCCTATTCACTGGTGGGCAATAACTGCAAGAGGAAAAAGTCTGAGGTTTGTACTTCTGGCTGAGGAAGGTGATGAGGGAAGCACAGCTAGCCAGGTCAGTCATGGAGAAACTTGCTGAGATGTGAAGGTCTCGGGGGGAAGCATCAGACTGAGTTGGAGCTTTGGTAATGGTGGGATTATAACCCTCAAAGCCCCTGTCTCAAGCCCGTTCGGTTACTCTGTTCCCCCCACACTGTAATTTGGGGAAGGATGTGTGACACCCCTTGTCATCTAGCTGTGGTATTGGGTGGAAAGATGGTTTGGTGAGGAAACAACTCGGTGTTATTGAAGGGGGAGACCTCATGCCAAAGCAGCCACTTCTGTGGCAGCACCTCCATCTTCATGTGGGCTGCAGCCCTTCTCCCCACACCTACCCCCAGCCCTGCTGCAGCATGAGTATTTATTTATCCCTGCCAGCTTTCTGTCTTCCCTCTTTTTCCCAGCTTATTTATGGCTGTTGCCTTTCAGCTCCCGGCCACTGCAGCCTGAACTTGGCCATTATGTGTGGCTCGTTGCAGGGGCCATCAATCTGCGGGGCCAGCACGCAGCCTGATGGACTTCCCTCATCATCATCAATTTTCCCCGTCGTGCTGGTGCATCCCTTTGGATCTGGGGCAGCTGCACATGTGCTCCTGGAGGCCTCTGCGCTCCCACCCCTGGACACCCACTTCATCCTCACAGAAGCCTTTTGTCCTGGGATGTTCACAGGCATCAGGTGGGCCTGCTCAGTCCAGATGTCCAAGCAGGGCTTGGGGTGGGGTTCAAGGAGGTGACAGGAGTGCATGGCACAGAAAAAACGGCATTAGTTTGCTCTAAATAAGCACTGTGGAGTCCTGCTTAGCCAGCCTGACATTTAACCTTTATAAATTTAAACACTTAAGTTTTCTATATTAATGGGGCAGGAAAGTTGTTCCTATTCTACATCTTGGGTGCAGGCAGAGGTGGGTCTTGCTGCCTTTGCAGACAGTGCTCTCAAAGGGGCTGCAGAGCTGAAGCTGCTGCCTTTTTTGCCCCTGGGAAGACTCCCAGGATGTTCTGCCCATTTCACTGTGTGTGGGCACCCTTGAAGCATCACACCCTGACACATGTGAGGAGCTGGGGTGGGATGTGGCAGTATTTGAACAGCAAATGGCAAAACTCTCCCTGGTTTCAGAATGATGCCAGGGAGAGTTGTGTGGGTACCACCAGCTGCAGGGGTGTGTTTTGGAGGGGGAGGTGAGAGACACTGCTGAGCTCTCCCTGCCCAGTGCCAGCAATGTGATAGCCCTCGGACTGTGCCAGTTTTTGAGAGGTGCAAATCCCCCCGAGGAACGGATTAGGCTGCAGGGAGATGACACCCAGCCCAGCCCTTCCATGTGCCGCCCCCCAGGGTCATGGGGCATTAGGGTGTCTAATGCCTCCCTGCACTGTCCCAACCACCTCTTTCTGCTCCTATTAGAGGGTAGGAAAGCAGCTGGAAATGGGAACATAGTGACTGGATGGTTTCATCCTGATTTATCCAGAATAAGTCAGAACTGGAAATAAGGCACTGTTCAGCTAATAAAAAAATTATTAGGAGAGCTGCTTCAGCCAGGCTGTGGTTTGCTGGGTGCACTTTTCCAGGGCTGAGAGATGCTTTTTGTGGCTGGATCCTGCTGCAAACTGAGCAGCTTCGCTCTGCCTGGGAGCAGAGCTCCTGTGGGAGGTGCTGCTGCCTCATCTCTAGTGAGGAGTGGAGGTTGCAGTTTTTGGGGGAGCCAGCTGGGTGCCTGGAGTCTTTTGCCGGAGGGATCAAAGTTGTTTGGGCGAAAGCAACACAGGGCTGGCCAGTGATCAGAGAGAAGCATCGCAGGAGCTTAATTTCATTGGGAGCTCTGGTCAGAGCCCCTGGGGTGTCCTGTGGATGCTGTGAGCAGTTCCTGGGATGTTGGCTCCTGCACACGGCCAGTTTGAATGTGTTACCGTGGCTCTGCTGCTGCCTTGTGGTGGGTGACACTGGGCTGTCACCATCTGACCCGGGTGGGGAGGAGTGAAAGCCCATGCTGGGTCTCACTCAGCTGCTTCAAGTTGCTGCCTCATTTGAAAACAACCTGCGTGGCTGCAGTGGCCTGGCTGGGGGCATGTCTCTCCTTCCCGTGGGTATTTTTAGGGGTGGCATTTAGACTTGGCGCAGGTACAAGCAGCTGCAAAATGCGTGGCACTTCCTCTTCCTGACAGGCGATCCGGGGAGGCTGGATGATGCCTGGAGTCCTGCTGTGCCTGCTGCCCGCAGGTGACTGGTGTAAAAAGCAGGGGCACTGAAATAATGTCACCTCTGGCCCTGCTGCCCAAGCAGCCACTGAGGTTTGGAGATGCTGGTGTTTGTGGGTCTGCCCAAAATGGGGTGTTCTACAGTGCTGTGCCTCTTCCCCTTAAAAGGCTGCTTATTCCAGGCTGGGCTATTGCTTGAAATCACCACAGTATTGCTGTTTGCACGTGGAGCTTTTCCAGGAGGCAGCTCTAGTTGCTGACTGCTGTGTTGGGCACTTCTCCTGTTGGTGTGGTATGAGCTGAGTGCAGAGCCTGAGCTGGCTTCAGGCACTCCACAGAGTTCCACATCTGATGCCATCATGCCTTGAGCAGGGGTAGCATCCTGGCCACTTTGCTGGCCCCTCTGCCTGATGCACTTGGTGTGAGCAGAAAAATGTGACCTGTGGTCTTGCCCTTACCCATCTCCCCTCCTCTCCTTCCCTTCTTCTCTCTCATTTCACCTGGAAAAAAAATCTGCCATTGGAGACCCATCTGGAGAAGTCTTTTAGGAGGGGAAGCCCATAAATTTCCCTCTGGTTCCCCCGACCTCTTATTTCCCAGGGGAGGCATGTGGAGGGAGAGGAAGCATTTTCCCCATGGCCGTGACACAGAGGACTGGGGTCTCTCCTTGCTGAGCCAGATGTTATACAGATCTGCACACCCAGGCAAAAAGGTGCCCAGAGCTTTGCCTTGAAGTCTAGGAGAAGGATGCTGGCAAGTGGACTATGAAAGCTTTGCTCTGTCCTGCTGGGGATGGCAGTGGGGGAAAAGGAACCCCCCACTAGCTTCGCCCAGCAACATGTACCCCTGTCACATGGGCAGGAGGAGTGGTGGAGGTGAACCCGATCTCAGTATTTCCATTTCATTCATTATGAAGTGCATCGTTATTCTTGGAAGCGATATAAAAATCGGAAGCGCTATTCTCTGGAGCCTGGTGCGGAGGAAACCTGCAGTCCTCTGTCAGCCCAGGCTGTCACAGCAGCCTGTCCCACAGCACACACGTTTGGGTTTTGTTGCAGATGCTCCCTGTGGTGTACCTGAGTCTGGGCTGAACAATACTCGCTTTCTTCCCTGGGAGCCAAGTGGGGCTGCCCTGCTTTCCAAAGGGGAGATTTATGAGGTGTTTGACTGCAGGGGACACTGACACTGATCTCCTCTGCTCCACCCCTTCTCGAGAAGAAAGGGAAGGGAAAGGGCTCATTTTCAGTAAAGGCTGAATAATATTTGTCACAGTGGCACCTGGCTTTATCTTGCCCTGGAGTGATATGGAATAGTGCAGCGCTGGCTAATGTCTCTGACCATAAAAGGTGGGCTTCAAAGCTAAACTCAGCATTGACTTCTAGCAGTGAAGTATTAAAGTGGGTCAATTAATCCAAGGCTTCCTGTGTCCTTCCCATGAAAAACAGGCAGGCTGCATCCATGTGCTTCCACTGAACTCTGCTGCCCCAGGCAAGGCAGGCTTGAGGCACAGGGGTATTACATTGCCAATGCCAATATCACACTCCCCCTGTGCTAAGGAAAAATGAGGGGTGGCCAGCCAGCTGTGAGCCTTTAGACATCACCTGATGCTCCTCTCCATATGTTTGTGGCTGGACAGGCCTGGGAGGTGTCCCCAAACACAGCCTGAATAGCAGCATCACTGATCTGCTCAGTGAGGGCACTTGACTCTTTTCAAGTTCACTCCAAGCTAAAAAGCTACTGCTGTCTTTCCCTTAATTTTGCCTTGGGAAAGTCTGGGTCAGGTTGCTTTCAGGTTAGATGGTGACACCCTGTCCAAAGTGAGGGCAATAAACTACCCACCCTGGGCCACACTTCTGTTCCAGTTTCCTGAACGATGGTGTGGCTCCCCACTTGGTTTTTAAAAGGAGATTTTTTTTTTTCCCCCAAGAACAGGTGTCAATCAATCTCTTCCTAAGGAAGATGATGTGGAGTTTTTAGAGTGTCTCAAGTGGGCAGAGGCTGGTCTGTGTCCAGAAGAGTTGTTTTATCCTGAAGGAGACATCCCTGTGTCTCTGTGGAGGAAGGACAGATGCACCCCAGCAAACACTGCCAGGACTGCAGCCTGAGAAGCAAGGTAAGAGATGCTGTCCAAGCCACATGTGCACCACTAATGGCCTTTCTATCCTGTTTTGGGCATCTTTGAGAGAGCAGTTCCCACTAAGGCTGCACTTCTGGGGTGGCAGTGGAAGGGTAGCAGTGATTTGTTTGCTGAAGGAGCCAGGAAGGACTCCCTTGGGTGAATTGGGGTGACCCCCCTGAATGTCTGCATGGGCTGAAGCAGGGTGCCTTTGTCAGAAGAATTGCCTGTGAGGGTTTAGTCTACCCATCAGATCTTTACTGAGTGTTCCTGTGTCTTCCTCCCTGACTTTATCCATGACTTCAGCACTCATAGGTATTTAAAAGGCCTGGCTCTGTCCTCCTTCATGTGTGTGTCTGTGCTGGTGTATATAACAGCTCGAGGCTTGGGGAGGGGTGTTGCGAGCCACTGTTTCACAGAGAGCTCTGCACCTGTTTCTTCCCAATGGTTTAAAGCACAATAAAAGGATATAAATACTGTGGTGACGCTGGCTAGGGCCAGCTTGGAGCTCCTGGGCAGCATGCAGCCTGCTGTGGGGCCATCAGCTGTGCCTTGGCAGGCACTGCTGTTCAGAGAGAGCACTTTGAACCCCTCAGTCTTGCAGCATCAGGAAGGGATGGTTTAGATTTTGGGTGTTTTCTTGGTGGGGGCGGGTGGGGCGGAAACCCATCATAACCCTGTTCAAGAGATGTGTTTATGAAAGTGTGTGTCAGTGCCAGAGAGAGGCTTCTGGGACAGCCAGTTATCTCTGTGTGGAGTTGTGGAAGTAGCAGGTGATATTTTGGGCAGCTGTGCATAGCCCATGGGGTGCTGCAGAAGAAAGGGGACCGAGGGAGTTGCAGTGACTTCCTCCTCAGCCTCCTGATGGGTGATGAGGTCCTGGTTCCTGGTGTGGGAGAAGCATCCTGCACTGTTTCCTTCCCTCAAAGCCTCTGATTCTGCAGTCAGGAGGGGAAGAAGGAAACCCTGGTGCCCAAGTGTTGTTAGTGCTGGTTAAAAGGTACTGGGAAGGAGTGTGTTCCTCCTTCTGAAGCCTATGCTGAAATCAAGGGTGGTCCAAGCCCTTGTCCCCAGGGACCCCACCTGCTTTCTCTGCAGCACAAGCCTGTAATGCTGTTCTCTGCCATCACCCTTGGTCATCAGGGTGAGAGGTGTGACATTGTGTTGGGAGGATCAGCCCATCCCTGGAGCAGCAGGTGCCAGTAGCCCCAAGCCCACTCTGGCAAGTGTCCTGCTAGCCCAACAATGCTCTTGCCACTCTCCAGGGGAGAAGCCTCTTTCCAGGAGATGGCAGCAGCTTTTCGGAGCTGGGACCACATTTCCAGCCTGTTTCTGAGGACAGGCAGCTGGGAGGCAAGAGGAATGAATAGTGGGGAGAGAAGACCTGGCTGGGTGAAAGGAAGAGGGTGCTTGTGGAGCTGCAGTAGTGGCTGTTGTGCCTGGGTTGAGGCAAGCCTGTCCTCAGTGATGCTCAGTGCTGCCTTTTGGTACTTGTAGGGGCTTATAAAAAATAGGGGACGGTGACTTTTTATGTGGGCAAATAACGATAGAATAAGGGGGAGTGGTTTTAAACTGAAAGAGGTGAGATTTAGATTAGATGTTAAGAAGAAAGTCTCCCCTGTGATGGTGGTGAGACCCTGGCACAGGCTGCCCAGAGAAGCTGTGGCTGCCCCACCCCTGGAAGTGTTCAAGACAAGGCTGGATGGGGCTGTGAGCTGGCCTAGTGGAAGGTGGCCCTATCCAAGACAGGAGGGTGGAAATGGATGATATTTAATGTCCCTGCCAACCCAAACCATTCTAGGATTCTCTGCTCCTGGGGGGTGGCCGTTCTTCCTGCACTCATTCCTACTGCAGTGGTGGGGTCATTTATCTCTGGCACCCCATTGCCTTCCCTTCAGCTGGGCCAGAGCACCCAGTTTTGCTTTGCTCTTGCCTACTCCCTGCCTTGACTACTTTGCTTTTCTGTGAGAAGCAACTACCAGCAGCTCTATTGCTTTCCATGGCTGCCCTCCTCACCCTCCCCTGTCCCCACCACTTGACTGTGCAACAAGACCCAGGGAGGGAGGGCTCCCCCAACCCCAGCTGACACTTTCTGGCCTTGTGGCTTTGCAAGAAGCTCCAGAGACAGCTGGAGACTCCCTGGGGTGCAGAGACATGAGCTGCTCATAAAACCCCCTGTCTGTCAGTCCTGGTGCCAGGGTGCCTGTTGCTGCATGAACTGGGGAGGAATGGGATTAACAGAGGGTTGGTTCCCAGCAGAGTGCACCACAGTCCTTCCCTGGCACATGCCCCCATGTGGTGCTGTGCTCTGGTACCACCGTGGGTGTCCTGCATGAGGCACATTGAGCCACTGCTGGTGAGATGGTTTAATGGGAAATTTCTCTGGACTGAGTCAAATGCTGTTTCATGGTTGGTGAATGTGGTTTGGTTTCTTTGGAAGTCTCTGCAGAATAGAATAGCCTGAAATGCTGACTGAGAGGGATATGAAAGGAGGTCAGTGCATCCATGTGCATCCATGGGTGGGTCACTGCTGTCCAGGTGCTCTTGATGCCTCACAAGCTCAAAGGCTTTGGGATCACGGCTGTTGTGTGTACCTGTAGAGTCATCTGATTCCATTGTGCCTCTGTTCTCCTTTGTATAAAATGAGGGTAATGATATGAAAATTCTTTTAAAGGGCTTTGAGGTCTAGGCCTGTGTAAGCAGGGACTTCCAGAGCTCGTTGTGATGAGTTTTATTCAGTGCCCTGCCACTTTTGCAGCAGGAGGCATCAACTTCTGCATGCCCGGAATGAAATGAAGGCAACTGCTTGGATCTTGGGATCACTTGCAAATCCTTATGCCTCTTGATAAAAAAGAGTAAAGCCTTGCCTTTTAAACAAACAGTGCAATCCGGGTGCCTTATGATGCTTTTTTTTTAACAAAACCCCAGTGAGTGGGAAGGGAGCAGCCTCCCAGGCGGCAGCAGGAGTGCACTGGGGCTGCCAGGAGACAGTTTGCAAAGCGAGGGGAGATAAGACGCCAAGTGACAGCCGCTAGTGAGCTGCTTCCAGAGGGCAGGGTATAAATAGACAACAAAGAGATTTGGTGTCAGAGCAGCTCTCGCACCTTTCTGCTGCCCAGCCTGGCAGGCGCGAGCAGGGAAATGCAGCTGGGGAGCCGGTGAAATCTGCCCTGGGATTTAAGCGCATATGGATAATGTAATGACAAGATAAGGCATTTATCAGCCTGTTATGGTCCTCTGTCCATCTGCAGTGGGCTCACTCTGCCGTGCTGACTGGCCATAGCAGGTGGTACTTGGATGGACCTGGTATCTGCTCACCCCTCAGCCAGAGCCTGGAGCTGCTGGCTCCTACCTTGGCTGCCTGGATGGCTGCTACACAGGGCTATTGCTGCCCTAAAATGGTGTCCTGCTTGTCCCGGCACTATCCCTGGTAATTTATGGTGATACCTGCCATGTGCTGCTTCAGGTTCTGGCTTACTGAGCCCTATCCACTGCTGCTGCAGAGTGCTTGGGCTCTGTGTGGGCTCCTGGCTTGTCCTCCTGCCCATTCTGGACAGCTTCACCTAGGCTTTTGCTGCCCTGTTGCCCTCCCTGGCTGGGCTGTACTTCCCCTTCAGGTGCTGCTGTTCCCATATACTCTGTTTCTACCCTATTTCCCACCTTCTCCCAGGATAAGAACAAAACCACCAACCTAATGGTGCTGTGGCCATGATAAGGTGTTGCAATAATATTTTGCCATAGCAGCACCAGTGATACGGGGGTACTTAAAATACTAAAACAGTAAGAGTGGTGCACCAGTAGGCAGCGAGTCCTTTCCAAGCTTGCTGACTATTTTCAAAGCCACCATAATTTTCATAGCATTGCACTTTTATGCTTTTCAGGCAGCTTTGTGCCTTTTGGAGTCTGGGTTTGTTTCCTAACTTGCTGTTGAACCAGGCAGATTTTGTCTCCAGTGAGGAGCTCGTCCTGCCCTCAGTAGTTTGCACCGATGCTGTAAAGCACCACCATAAAGACTACAATGACTTGGTGAAAATGGGATGAAAAGAACAGACTTAGACCGAAGGAGGAAAATGAGTGGAATGACCTGCGTGGTGGAAAATCAGCTCAGCCTGTGAAAATCAGAACAGCCCGTGTTCGTCTGTGCCGGTGTAAATCCATGCCGGCTTTCTCGCCAGCAGGGCATGGGGAGAGGCATCTGCGGGGGCGTGTGGGGCTGCTGGGGCTTGCAGCGAGCTCAGCTGTGGGGATGCTGCAGTGCCGGGCAGGGACAGGCGGGCTGACAGCGGCACTCGGGGCACAAAGCAGGGCTGCTCCCCTGTCTGTCAGCCGCGTGGGATTCCTGGGATACGGAGGGTCCTTTGTGCGGGGATCAGCTGTCGGACGGCTGCCTATTTTTAGGATGGCAGATCGCGTGCTATGCGAGGGGAATGCTGATGGTGAGAGGTGTGTGGGGATGCTGGTGCCTCTAGGCAGACCTCACCTGTGCTTCTGCACCCCGGAGAGTGTGTTCTACTCTCATTTATCTGTCTAGATGTAGGTGCATAACTGAGCAGAGACTCAGTATTTACACACAGTTGTCTGGTGATGAGTTTGGTCATCTTCTTGCAGAAGTGAAGTGGGATATGACAGCAGCACTTCTGTGCACAGGTGTCTGATGTGTCTTCCTCACTTCAGCCTGAGCTGAGGGCAGGGAGGGAGAAATCCCCACGTTGTTTCACTTCTCTCAGGGTTTGGGGAAATAGGTGACCTTAGAAAGAGGTTAAAAATAATAATAATAAAAAGGCAATCTTTCCATGATGTGCTTGAGGGGAACACTGTGTGAGTACAGCTTGTATCAGACACCACAGAGGCTAAGCCAGGTGTCTGAGGACTCTGTAAATGGGGTTTCATAAACTCTGCTGTTCCCCAGCTGTGTACAACAGCGTATCTTCCTGTGCCAGTTGCTCTGTTCTGCGTAGATGGACTTGTTCTTTTATCTCCAGGTGGATGGAAGTGCATCCATGTGTACAAATACAGCTTTTGGGGGTTTGTTCACTCATCTCTAGGCATGACCTGATAGCTTTGCTTTCAGCTGAAGGCAAGTCATTCATTGAGCAAAACCAGTCTATGTATAAGTTTTTTTAGCTAATGTATAGCATAACAAAGTTTTATCCACTGGCTTGCCTCATGGATTCATCACCCACACTGGTGATATTGAGGGAGAGGAAAAGAGCCCATAGCTGTTCTTCTTAATATAAAATCCTTGTAAAGGTTCTGACAGAGAAACATCTCTGCCAGCAGCCTGCACACTTTCTTTACATGTGCTAAACTGCTCGAGGTGCAGCTGAATTTCTCTAAACAAAAGGCATTTGTTTAAAAACATTTTGGTGAAAGTGTTACAAATGTTTTGTGTTGGCTTTTTTTCCATAGGAAGTGAATGCTTATCGAAGTGTCTTTACCTGAAGTGGGGTTTTCAGTTACATGAAATTTACATTTCTTTGCCATTTTTCTTGCAAAAACATTTGGGTTTGTTTTGTCATTTTAAAGAAATTATTTTTTTTGGGTCCTCTTTTCAATAGCTACAAAGAGAAAATAAGTACAAAGGAAGACTTTGCAACAATACCTAGAGAGGGGGAAATTGTATTAAGCTGAAGGAGGGTAGGTTTAGATTATATGTTAAGAAGAAATTCTTTACTGTGAGGCACTGCTGCAGGTTGCCCAGAGAAGTTGTGGCTGCCCCTGGATCCCTGGAAATGTCCAAGCCCAGGTTGGACAGGGCTTGGAGTAGCCTGGGATAGTGGAAGGTGGCCCTGCCCATGGCAGGGAAGTGGAATGAGATGATCTTTAAGGTCCCTTCCAACCCAAACAATTCTAGGATTATATGAACAATTCACCTCTCTCCCAAACTTGTTGAATATTTTGGAAGCCTTTTTGAAGGCACTTTCCTGTGGAAGAGTACTTTGTTCTGCACCCAGCCCACATTAGAAATTAGTATTCTTGAAAAGGATTTCCTAAATAGGAAGACAATTGGCATATCTTCTAAAGCTTCTCTAAAAAGACACAGTCAAAAGTCTGGGGTGATCAGGATGTAATTGTCCAGCAATGTGCTATTGAGGTGTGGCTTGGAGAGCTGCCTGGTGCCACTTGGAGCAAAGGCAAGGAAGGCTATGATTACTTTAATTTGCTAATTGCATCCATTGCTTATCAAGGTTAGAAAAAGAAAAAATAAAACAGAAGAAATCCTCTGTTCTCAGATTGCAGTAATTGCCACAGCAAGTGAGTTCTTGGTTTTCACCTGGTGTAAAGGGTTGTTTATGAAAGGAATGAGAAATGCTTGTAGTGCTGGGATGCAGCAGTGTCTGATTGCCAGTCCTGTGTGGGGTACAGCTCCCCACTCTCCTGCTGTGGTGGCAGCACTTGCCATCAGCACTCTGCCATGTTACAGCTCTTTGTGGAAATGTTCTGGATTTGTGGAGTAATAGAGAGGATGTGCTCTCCAAAAGCTGTCCCATGAGACTTATGTGTCTGTATGTGTACCTGCCCCAGCTGGTGGGAGAGCAGCACTGATGGGTCAGTGTCTCAGAGGCTGCAAAGCCTCAACCTCCTATCAGTTTTATTTTGTTGCTGATTTCTGCTCCTGTCCTGGTATAAACATATATACAAGCCTGGGAAGAGGAAGCAGGGTCTGTACCTAAAGCCCCTCCTGCATTGAGGCACAAGTTTTTGGGGCAGCTTCTGCAAGAAACTGGGATGTCTGGTTGTGCCTTTCAAAGAGATGCAAAGGTTTCAAAGGTTAGCAGTAAAGCACAGAGCACTTTGTCAGTCTGGTGCTGAAGCCCTGACATGGGGAGGTGATGGTCCTGGATCACAGATTCCCTCGGAATAACGCCAGCTATCAAAAACAATAACAGGAGGAATGAGAAATTGAGGAAGGCAACCACCCTCTTTAAAAAAAAAAAAAATTAAAAAAATTCAAAACAATAAAAAAGTCCCAAACCCCCAGCCTTGCTCTGGGCAAAGAAACAGCAAGGGCTTGCCAGCACCAGTGGCTTGCAGCAAAGTCTTGGTGTTCACAGAGCGGTGGCCAAGGTGTTACGTTTTTGACTCTAAATGAGGTTAATGAAAGTTGCATGTACTCAAATCCCTGTGTGCCACTTTGAAAATGCAGGAGCTAACAGTGGTTATTTATTGATTTCATTTTGTTCCCTGGGCTTGTGTGGGAGGTTGGAAGCGAGAGAGCAGCTGCCTGTGTGTGTGTGTGAGGAGAGGGAGAACGTGTGTATGGATACAGAGAACGTGGGGCTGGCACCTGAGGAGGTTTGCAATCCTCAAATTTGGGGATTTTCCCAGTCACCAGTTTAGATGGTCCACAGGGGACCCTCTCTCCATGTGCCTGCACCTCCATCCTCAAGCACACAGCCATCCTGGGCAGCTCATTCCACCTCGCCTGCAAGCTGCCCAGGGCTGCAAAAACTGGCAGGGGAAGGAGGAACAAAGAGCCTCTGGATAAGCTTCACTCCACAGGAACACTGGGTAAGAAACACAGAAAGCTCTAGTCATCTTAAAAGATCAATTAAAAAAAAATATTATTTTTCCCCCTTCTCTTTCTAGTTTTTCAGAATCTCAGCCCATCAAACTTGGCGGTTCCTCAGGATGGAGGAGGGTGACTCTTGGTTTACATGCAGCTGTCCGTACCCAAGCATGCCCAAAACATCTGTCATCGGTGGAAATGAGCATTGTTCTGGCAAGGCTCTTCTTTCTTTGCAGTAAAGAACAAGCAAATTTGCTTATTTGTGGTTAATGCTTGTTCCAGATGGACAAAAATAATACATGACACACAGCCCCACTGTTGCCCAAACTACTGAAGCACTGTGGAACATGTTTGCAGCACAAAGACAAGCTGGGGAGATTGTTTAACTTACTGGTCTCCAGTTTGGAGCAAGTCCTTCAGCCACAATATAAATGCAACCTCCCAGTAAGACTAAACTTTCTCATAGAAATGAGCAAAATTCTCAGAGGAGAAGAGCTGTTCTCCTCTGTCTTCCTCCACTGAGATGGCAGCCTCCATGACATCATCCTGGTGGCCACTTTGAGGACAGCATTTGCCACGAAAGCAGATACAGACCCCTTGTTTGCCAATGCAGACAATGGTTCACATCTTGTGTTGATGCTGTGGCTTGTATGGGCTTCTCATATCACACTGATATGCCACCTGTATATGGGAATTTTTGCATGGAGCTGATGCTCTTGGTGAAGCTTGGTCAATTTTTCCACCTGTGCTGTTGCTAAAATTCATGAGAAGGTGAGAAGTTCCCATCTTAGTACCCAGATACTGGTTTAATTTACCATTCCCCTTGCTAATTCAAGGTGTTCTGGGGTTTTGTGGTGCCAAATCCTTTCCCTGTGTGTTTTAAAGGAGTGGAATAGAGGTTTCCAGAGGAGAAAGTCTGCCTTCTCTACTCTTCAGTTCTCCTGGGAGATCTGCTACGAGGTGAAACATACTTTCCTGCCTTATGAACTGCATTTCTGGCAGCAGTGATGTGGTACAAGTAATCTCAGTCAGCATGTGGAAAGCAGAGGGGCTCTGGATGTGCACCCTTTTCCTTGCTATGGAAACATGTCAGGGCTTTTCTGGCCCTTGTGCCCAGTGTGAGTCTCCTCTGTCCTACCTTGCAAAAAGTGATGTGGAGAAAGGAGTCACCTTTCATGTTTCAAAAGGGGCTGGGAGGAGATAGAAAGGGGCAAAGCTAAATATCATCAGTGTTTTATACCTACAGTGTGACAGATGTGTATGATGACTCCCTGATACCCAATCACCTGTAAAATATGACTATTCTCAGATGTGTCTTTAAATGAAGAAGCATTTTCCTAGTTGAGCTTTACCCTTCATGCCTTGGCCCTGCAACCCTCTAATATGGACTGACGTCCAGCCTCGCTGCCTCTACAGCTCACAGAGACCCATTTCCCACCTCAACTCATGCAGTGCCCTTGCAGGCAAAGGGTTACTTGCTAAGGTGCAGCTTTGCTTAATTAAGAGTAACAGCATCTTCCCCTGCAGTGAGATTTGGTTTTTTGGAGAATTCATCACTCTGGAGCATGACCCTGAAATAACAGCCTGGGCCAGACCTGGGATCCTGTGCATTAACCCTTTACTCCAGCCTGGCCCCTAAGCCCTGCTGAGTCCTGCACTATGCTGTGATCCAGGCCACTGCTGGCAGAGAGCCACAGCCAGGATGTCTCAGATGTGCTTGCAGGTTGGATCAGAAATGAGGCAAAGCCTCCATGTGTCTTATGGTTTTGACCCCAAACAATACACTGACGGCATAAATTAGGAGTTGGCTCAGGCTCACTTGAAGCTCAGCCCAGGTTTGCTTGAAACTCAGCCTAATTTTTTCTGAAAGCAAAGCTGAGTGGGAGAGGAGTGCTGGGTCAGAGAGGGGGTTCTTAGCAGGTCACAGCAGCCTGAAGAGCTGCAGTTTATCAGCTCACAGCAATTATCAGCCCACAGAGGCAGGGCTGCCTGTATTTCTAATTTCTTGCCTATACAGAACTATGCAGGTGATGGGCAAAGATGCCCTTGGCAAGCTGGAGTGAGCTGGGGGTCACTTTTGGCTGCCTGTGGATCTAAACACAGACACCTGAAAATCCTCCCTGATCAACCCACCTGGGAAAAATCTTGATTTGCTCTATTGCTGCCTTTCCACGCAGGTGTTATGCATCCTGGCTGATGACTGTACCAGCTCTTTGAGGCAATTCTCATCTTCAGTACTACTGCAGTGAGAGAGAGGCTGTGTGGACCCTAACTTCCCAGAATTGGGGAATAAAAAGATGGAAAAACTTTAGAGAGGGGCTTGCTCCATTCCAGGTTAGCAGCTGGGCCTGAAAATGGGCTGTAATTTGTAGGACTGGTTTATTTTGCCATGACAAGAGCAAGCAGCCAAGCTGGGGAGAAGCTTGCAAGTTGAAAAATTAACTAGAATGGGTAAGTTTCCTGTCTTGGTGGGTTCACCCTCCAGGTTCCTGTCGGGCTGGGGCTTTTAAGTGGAGGTAGAAAGAAATGCATGGAGTAAGAGGGCACTTGTGGAAATGGGGGAATCCAGTTTGTACTGCTCCAGTGGAGGAAATGGACACTCAGAACTGTGTAAAGGGTGCTAGTTGGGGTCAGGGGCTGCTGAGTGCTTGGGGTAGAGGGATCCAACAGTATGTTTTTGGCAGCTTTTGCCCCAATAAAGTCCCTTTGGATTCCAAGCAAGCAGTTTCCACATTCTGCCTTCTGCAGTAATTTTGGTTTTATTGCCTCAGGGAGAGGATTCCTGCAAACAAGTGAAACACAGGCGGGGGTGATAAAAGGTGCAAATTGAACTGGCCTCATGCAGTCCCTGGGAAACAGCAGTGGATGAAGAGACTTCCCACTCTTTTACAGCTCTCTCTTCTTTGTAGTAAATTGGGCTTGAGGTGTTACTGTAAGGAAAACAATAATTTTTTGATGGCTCCATTACGGTTGTGACCATCCCCTGTGGAGAGCCCTATGGACTGGTGTTTTCTGTTCATTACACCTCACTTTGCCAAGACCTGGTTTCCTGCTGGCAGTCTCATCTCCTCCATCTTTGTTTTCTTTCATTTCCCTAAAAAAAATAGGAGGATAATTATTTTTTTCTTGCACCTTTGCTTATCTCTCCTTACCGAGGGAGAGGCGGAATAGTGGGGAGGGCAGCAAGGCATCCTTAAGCTCTCACCCCTGGTGCCTATGGAACCCTTGATCTAGCCTTTCCCTTTTTTTTTTTTTTTTTTAGCTTGGAGTAAGATTTTTGGGGGGAAAAAAAAAAGAGGGAATGAAGGAGAGGACCTTCTACCTATCCCTGCCCAGGAGGCCCAGGGTCTGATGCTGCACCACATCTCTGGCAGGAACCATAGTCCTAACAGGGCATCTCTCCCTGCTTGCCTCTGGCTTCTCTTCAGCTTTGGGTCCTAGCAGATGCTTTGCAGCCTTTCCACAAATGTTTGGGAAGAGAAGCCAAAGTAAGGCTCTTTTGGCAGCGTTTCCACAACAAACCCCTCGCTCCCAGGGAAGATGGATGTTATTAACCCAAGTGGAGTCCATGGAGGGGTCCCCAGGCTGGTGCCAGGGGCTGCTGCTGGGGGCTCGCCTCCAGCCAGCAGTGTAAACTGGGGAGGAGATACAGTGCCTCTCCCCCATCCTTGCCAGCTCTTGCTCCCCACAAAAAGCTGGAATCCTGGCTGTTTTGACAACCAGACAGAGTAGCAGGAGCTCCCCTCCCTCCAGGGCTATCCGCTTTCCATTTAGTGGGATTAAGGTCTGTCTGTCTGCTTGCTGTTTGTCCAGCCTTTCCCAGTTTGGCAGGGCTCCTTGCTACTTGTTTCTTCTCTTTGAGGGTCTCTCTTCAGCCGTGGTGAGGGGCTCCTGGGTTTGGAGGCAAGAATGTCCTCACTGAGCTGTGTCCAGGTTGCAAGACTAGCATTAGACAACAGGGAGGTGACTCAGTCCTTTTGGTGCATGTTTCCATGTTCCCAGCTGCTGTAGGAAATAAACACTAAGCGGTTAACATCAGTAGTAGGACACATATAGAAGAAAATGTTGTCCTAACAACATTAAATATATGGTTTAAATTGGGCAACAGCAGGAAATTTGGACTTAAGGACGGACGCTTGTCTCACGCTTCTCCATTTGCCTTGGGAAATAAGAATAATTCAGGCACAAAGTGAATGAAATGGCACTGGAAATGCCATATTACTGCATTTCCTGGCTTTTATGGCAGGGAACGAAGAAGGAAGAATAAATGAGGTCTTTTGTGTCCTTCAGTTCAAAGTGATGGGAACAAAATCATCCAGGTCTCAGGAGCCAACAGAGACTGAGACCAGTTTTACTCAGTTTTATCTTTGTGTTGTGTAGCTATGACACTGGAGAGGTTTGTCCTTTGGGGGCAATTATTTTTTTCTTTTCGTGGAGCAGTTTATTGAGGTTTTTTTTGGTTCAGCTCCACTGGGACTCCTTGGATGCCAGAGAATAGGTTCTATCCAAAAAACCTCCTCATGTTTATTGACGTACAGAGACTACTGAAGGATAGAAATGTTTCCAGGTCAAAAATCAAAGTGAGGCTGTTGAGGTCCAATTGTGGACACTGTCTGGGTAGAAACTCTTATGCTTTACAATAGGTCTGTAAGTCCTGTGTGTTCCTACGAAGTCACCTTCTGGCGATCTTGTTGATGGCATGGAGTGTTTGTTCAGTGATCAGCTTCACAGAGGTCAGTGGGACTGTTGCAGAACTGAAACTGTGGGATAAGGGCCATGAAAATCAATTGTATGACTGAAAGATTTATCAGTCCTTAACTGTTGTGTTGTTTAGGTATTTCTGGAAGAAGGTGCTGGTTCAGAAGTGTTAAGAAACCTTATTGACAAAAAGGTAACTTCTATAGACTGGAAATGCTAACCTGGGAGATCTTTACTAACAGCTTGGTTCAGGGTGTGTTTAGGTTGGTTCCCAAAACCTAAGAGACTTAAAAATCAGGTTTGAAAAGGATGTTGTCTGTGTCCTGAGTCAGGGACAGTTTTCTCCCTGTGTCTCAGCATAGATGAGGGGTTGCCAAGTTTGGAGCACAGATAGCCACGAACACCAGGAAGGCTTTTGGCATGGAAATGTGTCATGCATGTTACATCGTTTGCTCTTTATCCTCCTTTTTTAATTTTTTTTTGTAAGAACTGTCTGTGGACATTTGGAGATTATGCTGTTAGCTAAATGAACAAAGGGGATTAATGTTGGGCTGGTTCATTTTTCCACCCTCCACCCATCTTGGAATTCATTACCATTCATTGCCACTAACTGAAATAACATGGGGACCAGCGCTGCTTCCGCTGTCCTAATTTCCCCATAGTGGCAGACTTGTCCTTGGAGACCTCCAGGCACGCATGGACATAGGAGAGAAGGAGCCAGACTTCCCTAAAACAGCTTGGTCACACCAGGATCCCAAAACATGAGGCTAGTATCTGTCCTAATTCCTTTTTACTAGAATCAATAAGGGCTGAGGGTTGTTAATTTTATGTTTGGCTCTATGTATTTAAATGTGTGTGTATGTGCACATTTAAATGCACACATGTCTGTGGGAAAGGTTTGAGCTTGGCCTCATCTAAATTTTGGGCATGATGTCATTTGTTACTGGAGTCTGCTACAGTCCTGAAAACAACCTTTCTGTGACTGACAGAGGCAATTAGAGGAGCCACCCTTGAGGGTCCTCTGTCCTGCCACCACACACTAGAGGTACCAGCCTAAATGAGAGCAGAGAGCTGTTACTTTTCTAGATGCCAGGAAGGATGACAGCAAACCAGCTTCCACCAGGAAGCAGCTGATTTCCCCCCCAAGTACTACAGAGGATCCAGTCTGTCCTGAATGTCCCATTTGCTGTCCCATAGGTGTTAAACCCATATCAGAGTTCCATTGGTATCTGCTGGCAGGGAGCACTCTGTGTGGGGTGGCAGATGGGATGTGACATCTGAGCCTGTGGTTGTCTGGTGACATAACTCCAGACGGCGCATGGAGACATCCATCTCCCTCTCCAATCAAGCAGAAGGAGCAAGCAAGGGAACTGCTGCTGCATGAGGTGAATCACTCATGAACCCACCAGAATCTCAGGGAGATCCTCAGTGTCTGGATAAAGCAATTTCGGTGTGTAACACCAACTTTCCCCCATGCTGACCCTACCTGCAGCTGAGCTGGATTGTGATGAGGAAGGTGGTGAGGTCCTGGAGAGCAAAGCTCCCATGCTGGCATGTCATGGGGATATGCTACATCCCCTCCAGCACCGAGGGCTCTGGTATGCATCCTGCACCACGCACCACTGCAAACACTTTGGTATGCAACTTGAAGTGGTCCGGGAATTTGGCTGCCTCTGGGCCATGGTGTCTGAAGCAGGGGTCCAAAAAATTGGTGTGCATGCACTCTGTGGCTCCTCAGAAAATGTGGCCGATGGAGCCAAATTCCTTCCTCCAACTTGCATGCAAACAACCCACTAATTTCACTGGAAGTTGAATGTGCATATCTGAAGGCAAAATTTGGCCAAAAGCTGTGGAGCAGAAGTTTTGGCATAATCACCCAGCAAAAAAAAGGGCGGGAATTGCAAGTGTCATTTTGCAGAGAAAGAAGAGAGGAGAAAAAAAAATAGAAATCACAGCTTTGAAAAGCCTTTCCAGTAACAAAACTCTTCTCAGTTCTTTAAACAGCACAATAGCTATTGATGGATAAAAAATACAGCAGGACAGCATATCCTTTTGAATTTATTCTGCTCCCAAGGGGCAGTCCTTGGCATTTTTTTCAGAAGAAACCCTTGAGTAAACACGTTGTCCAACGTGGAAAGACACAAAGCATGTCATACAAGCAATTTGTAAAGCGTTCTGGGAGACACACCAATGCTGTCAGGGCTGGGGAGCTGCTTAGCTTCACTTTGATTTACAGATAAATACAGTGGATCTGGGGCTCCCAGTTGCCGACTGTGCGGGTGAGCTCCTGATTACGTGCTGTGTTCTGATTCCATGGGATTAATTGGGACCACCGGGAAGCGTGGCAGCCAGAGTAACCTTCCTGATTGCATGCTCTCGTAAGAGCTAAGGAGGAGAGCTTGTGTGCAAGGTGGGGCTCAGCTTCTCCCATCGTGGGACTGGGGACATAAAATAAGATGAAAGGTAAAGAGGGTAATGTAAAATTAGGATTTTCCAGATGTGCCCATGCAGGCAGAGCTCTCAGCGTTGATTATGGCTGTATCAGCCAGGTTTTTAAACTGTGATGCTTGTTTTAGTGTTTTTGGGGGTTTCTTCAGTGTATTGGAGTGAAACAGGTGCCTGTTAGACATATTTTGTTTTCTATGGCATGCTGAAACCTGTGTGAGGATGTTTGCCCTTCAAACCCATAATGCAGCAAAATAAATGTTGGAGTGGCCTGGAGTGGGTTTTGGGGGGACCTGGCTCTTATAGGTTGGCAGGGTAGTGGTGGGGTGTGTTTGTCCCTAAAAGAGGGTTGAAGTTTTCTGGAAATGCAAGTGCAAAGTAACTCATGCAGAGTGATTAACTGGGGCTCTGATGGTTGTTTGGGCTTTCCCCCTGGAAATGGCAGTCACTTTTCATAATGCCACTTTACTCCAGCATAGAGGCTGGGATGCAGCAGGAGTGCAATTCAAGCATAAATAAATGTCCATTTTTGATATGGGGTGAATCTGGTAGAAAAGCTGTGATGGTAGATAGGAGCAAGGAAGCCAGGATGATGCACCATAGAAAACAGCTTTGTGTTGAGTTTTTTTTGTTTTTTTGTTTGTTTGTTTTGGTTGTTTTTTGTAATATGTCTCAGCAAGGTTATGAAAAAAAGCACAAGTGGATCTGCTGAAAGGATTGTAATACTGAAGCGAGAACCTCGTGTCCTGCAGATGGAAGGAGAGGAAAAGAAGCTCTGTGTGTGCATGTGGAGAACGGGGGTGAGGTGAAGTTAGTTTGTAAGTGTGAGAGCTGCTTCTGGTGATACTTCACCACACCATCTTATATCACTCTTGTGCTTCAGGCCAGCTCTGCACAGGAATGTGATGGCATGAGCCCTCATCAATAGAGAGGAGCTGTTGATTTTTTTTGTCGTGGGCTTGGTTTCCAAACTCAGCTCTAAGTGCTCCTTGACCTGCAGAAGGTTTTGATCCCAATCTCTGCCTTGCTGTGGTCTGTTGGTTTTTTTTTAGTCCTGATCTTCATATTGCAACTCCTGCCTCCTGCTCCCAGTTTTGGCCAGGAAGGTTAATCCTTGGCCCTGCAGCTTGTGTGTGAGTGCCCAGCAGTGGGGATGTGTGTGGTGCCTCTCTGCTTTTCCTAGGCAGCAGTGTAGTGATGAGGCCAGCATGGTATTTGCTAAGGTTACTGTTCCTTGTTTAGCTTCTGCACTGGTATCCCCTTGTGCAAATTGTGGGAGGGATTCTCCTTGTTTGATTTCAGGCAAGGAAACATGCAAGTGAAGATAAGGACCTTTTCCTCAGCACCCAGAAGTGAGCAAAGATCCCTGGGGGAAATGCAAGCTCATTGCAGGAAAATGGGAATAAAGCCAAGGCAGCATCACCTTCCACCCCTTGTGCCAGCAGGGTCTACTGACCTAATGTAGGAGATTGCCAATTGGAAAGAGGCATTTGGGGGGACACTTAAGGTTTCCAAGCCTTGGGAAGTAGTGTGTGAAAGCACCTCCTCACCCCGAAGACAGCAAATCACCTTTTCCATCCTATCATTTCTTGCAGTCAGGCACCTTGGAGGGATCTGTCAGTGGGTTGCTATCCCAGACATCTTTCTGCAGAGTTTCTCTACCTCTTTTGCAGATTCTGTGATGCCAGCCACAGGGACCCTCCTTGGTGCAGCTGGAGCAGGAGCAGCCATGTGCAGTGTATGCTGGTTGTACAGGCTCTGCCATCAGAACCTGAGGTAAGGGGGCAGGCACTCGCTGCCTCCCTTCCCCATGACTGTCCTTAGCATCATCATCAAAAACTGAGCAATGACACCTTTCCTACCCTTTATCCCCCTGTTTTTCCTCCTTAAGAGGCTCAAAGAGTACAACCCTCATGTGGGTCTCCTCTCCACCAGCTCACCTCCCTCCCTGCCCTCAATCGAAGACAGCTGCCAGGAAATATTTCTGCTGTTTGGCTGAAGTGAAAACACATGGTGTGGGCAGGGGGAGGAAGGGCAGTGTTTACAACTTAATTACTGTCATTTTGGGAAACTTGAAGTGGGGAGAGGGGTATGTCCAGCGTGGGGGTGCTTGTGTGCACAGAGTGAGACCCTCAGAGATTTTGGCTGAGGTGAAGTGCCATAGCCCTCAGGAGTCCCTGTGAGGAACTGGGTCTGCCCCAGGGGTGTCAGAGGGGCTGAGGGGGTCTCTGAGGAGAGGTGGGAACTGCCCAGGGATGATGACAGGGCTGAGGGGGCTCTGTGAGGGGATCTGGGAATGCCCAGGGATGACAGCAGGTTTGAGGGGTCTCTGTGAGGGGATTTGGGAATGCCCAGGGATGACAGCGGGGCTGAGGGGTCTCTGTGAGGGGATTTGG
>JAWWEE010000159.1:1626653-1640824 GCA_035221455.1 Xenops minutus
CTGTGAGGGCATGTGGGAATGCCCAGGGATGAAAGCGAGGCTGAGGGGTCTCTGAGGGGAGAGGTGGAAATTGCCCAGAGATGACAGTGGGGTTTAGGGGTCTCCGTGAGGGGAGGTAGGAACTGTCTGGGGACGCCAGTGAGGCTGAGGGGTCTCTCTGAGGGGAGGTGGGAACTTCTTGGGGATGGCAATGGGATTGAGTGGCCTCTGTGAGGGGATCTGGGAATGCCCAGGGATGACGGAGGATTTGAGGGGTCTCTGAGGGCAGGTGGGAATGCCCAGGGATGGCAGTGGGTTTGGGGGTCTCTGTGATGGATGGTGGGAACTGCCCAGGGATGACAGAGGATTTGAGGGGTCTCTGAGGGGAGGTGGGAATGCCCAGGGATGGTAAAGGGGCTGAGGGGTCTCTGTGAGGGATGGTGGGAACTGCCTCAGGCTCGTCCTGTTCCAGAGGGTTCTTTCAGTGTGCAGCCCCTCAGCCTGAGGGTGCGATGCCTTGGGGAGACTGAGGTAGAAAAGGGGGGATGATGCTGGAAAACGGAGAGGAATGAGGTGGGGGAAAAAAGTGAGGAACTGCCCAGTGAGCACCGGAGGGCTGAGGAGGAGGTGGGGGGGTCTTCCCCTGCTGCCTGTGGAGATGCTGTGAGGGACAGGCTTTTGGTTCAGATTCCTCACTGAAGGAGTGTTAAGGGAAGTGTCTGTGTGGGTTTTCCTTTTCAGAGCACTAGATGCCCTGATGACAGCACAGGTTTAGTGCTGAAGCTGTCAGGTTTCTCTTTTTGTGTGAAAAAACTGCATCATGTGTTCACTTTCTGGGGCAAGAATGTGTTTTGTCTAAGTAAAAAGGAAGAAAAGTTGCTTTGGCACTTGCAACTGATAAGGTATTTTGTGAGACAACCAGTTTTGACTACAGGATAGATCTGATAGATTTGTGCCAAGTTAAGTAAAGATAGCATAATTTTATTGCTATTGTGATGTAAACTGAGACACATATTGGCCAAGAAAGGTATCCCTTTCTCCTGTGTATTGTAGGCTCACATATAGTTTCTAACTGTGTAGATTAGCTGGTTTGGGGCTAAAAGGGGATATTGAAGACTACTTCTTTGGATCTTTCCTTGTGGTTTTGTCTTTGTGAGGTTGGGAGTGTAAGGCAGCTTGATGGACTGATTTGCTGTTAGCTCAGCCATGGCTTTTCACCAGAAACAATATTTAACTGCTTACTGTCTGGCTTCAAACTGAAACACAAGATGTTTAGATTGGATATTAGGAAGAAATTCTTCACCCAGAGAGTCATGAGGCCCTGGCACAGGTTGCCCAGAGAAGATGTGGCTGCTCCATCCCTGGAAGTGTCCAAGGCCAGGTTGGACAAGGTTTGGAGCAATCTGGGCTGGTGGAAAGTGTTCCTGCCCATGGCAGGAGGTGGAATGAGATGGGCTTTAAGGCCCTTTCCAATCCAAATGATTCTAGGATTCATTCTGCTCCCCACAAAAACCCTTGCATGGCTCTTTGTAAGCATAGCCTCAAGAAATGAACTCGATGGGGGTATTTATGAAATTAATTCCCTGAGGGAATTTGATCCACAATGGATGCTTCACAATGGGCATGGTATGGTGAGAGTAGAAAAAGGTATCAGACTGCAGCAACAGACCTGGCTCTATCTATATGGAGGCAGAGCAAGAAGAGAGAGCTGGTGACCCTGGTGTGTGGTAGGCAACATTGCAGCACTAACAGATTGATAAATATGCCTGCTGCTGAGATCACACCATTCATAGAATTTGCAGACAATTAATATAAATAGTGGGGGTGTGAGCTCAAAGCCAGACTGGGATTTTTCAGTGGCTGTTGCCAGCAATGGTCTGTGAGGACTCTTGCTGATGCTGAGACACATCTGACATAGACACAGCAGCATGGCTGGCCAATATGCTGTTGTCAAAAAACATATTTCATTTTTCCTTATTTCTTTCTGCATTTGGGCATTTTTATTTTATCAAAACCATAACTGTTTTCTTTTGTGTTTCCAAAGGCGCCAAACAAACAAGCCTTCAAAGTGAAACAAGCCTGAGTTTTCTTTTCCCTCAGGAGGCTTGTTTTCCATATTTTCAGAAACTAGTTCTTGCTGGTCCCTGCTGCTGAACCTCCCAGTCCAGTGTGAGGGGAACATCAAAGGGGACAGGGCCTGGGGGGAGCTGTTTAGAACCTGAGAGTTAGGACCACTTTTGGGTTCACTATGCTGCAGTTTCCACACTTTCAAAATGCAAGTTTTTGGGGAGAATTGCCTGAGTTTGACTAGGATCTTACTGTGTAGCTGCCTGGCCCTTCAGACTTATTTTTTTAATCCAGTGGAGCAATGAGCATCAGCCCTGGAGCTCTGTTGCACACCTGCAGTGATTGCTCATAGTTTAACATGTCAGACCTTCTGCATATGTTATTTTTTCATGTCTGCTTTTGCACACATTATTTGATTTACTCTGCAGAGGAGTCCAAGGACTTGGCCACAGCAGCACAGGAGTCAAAGGCAGAGCCTGTTAGGATCACAGTGTCCCTTGCAAAGTCAGCCAGGAAAATATTGCATGCCTGCAAATGTCCCAAACAAACAGAGGGCAGTTTCAGAGAGATGTGGGCAGGGGAGTGAAACCAAAACAAACTACTCCTTTAAAGTAATATACTGCCCCGGTCTTTGCTACTGTGGACTCTGTGTAATTGTTTGGGCCTGAGCTGAAGTGGCTGTAAAGTGCAACCACTCAGATTTGATGGTGGTTTACACTTCCTTGCTAAACGTGTGTCCCTACAAGAGGTACTGGGAAATGGAGACTTGGGAGATGTGTGGGCACTGCTGGGCTGCTTAGTGGAGACCTGGCAGCAAATCTGCTGGTTGTTGCTCAACACCTTGGCTCTCCCACACAAGAAACGTGCCTGGCTGAGCCTCTCCATCCAGACCAGCCACTGTGGTCCTGTTCTTTTGTAGTGCAGTGCTCCTTGTGAGGCCCATCAGGGCCAAGTCCACCCAAATGCTCTCGGTTACAGCGCTGGCTTTTAGGCATAGGTTTCATTAAGCCTTTTGGGAATGATCTTGCCCATCCACAGCATGACTGGCAGTCTTCTTATCTTCTTTGGAAGCTCTGGTTGTCCAGAGATGATGGCCCCAAGGAAGCCTGTTCTTAACCTTTCCCCAAAAAGCTAATTTCAGTTCCATGCATGTTGCTAGGCTGACGGTGCCCCTGAAAATGTGAAGACACTTAGGAAGGGCACAGGGGCATTGGAATGGAGTGGTTGTTCCTCCATCAGTTTCACAGCAGTAAGAGTGAGGGAGGCTTACTCATTAGTGTCCCTGGGGGCTTCTGAGGTCTCCCTCAGCACCACTTGCTGCCTTTTTCTGGATGACACATGGCATATGTCTCTTGGAGTGTGCAGAAACATGAGCAGGCTTTTAAATATTTTGTCTTGCTGACAGGAACCTTTCCAGAGGATGAGGAGGATGTGTTTGTGGCTACCATGAGATTCAGGACCTGCAAGGTAAGGGTTTGTTAACTCTGGTTTGAAACTCTGTGTGGTTGACTGTTTATTCAGTTTTATTTTTTTCCCCTTTGACTGTGGTCAGCAGTTTATCTTAAAGCAACTTAGAGTAACCTTATTTCCCTGCAGAGGGAAAATGTAATGAAAGGCATTCTTTGGTCACCAAAAGCCACAATGCAGCAGAGTGGCAGAAGTGAGAAAAACACCAGCTTGTCTATCCATCAGACCACACAGCCGTAGAATTATGTGCCTTGCAATAGAGAGGCTAAAGGGACAAAATATGTCACAGGGACTCAGAGGAAGCCCCAGAATGTCTGAGGCCACTCTTATGTGGTCTTACACCTGCCTCTGGTGTAGATGATGGGCATTTTCCAATGATGTTTCCCTGCAAGTGGTCAGCCCCTGGCAGTGCACCTGCCTGTGAGATAGTGTTTGCTCATCTCAGCCTGAGCTGCTGTTCCCACCAGCTCCCCAAACTGGAGGTGTGAAACAGGGCAGCCCAGAGACCCAGCCATGCTTGGGGCTGCCTCAAGGCACTTGCCACCTTGGCTCACTAGTCCCCAACAAAACAAATGACAGCTCAGGCTTGTTGCTGTCAGTGGCAGCATTTTAACACCCTGTGGCTGTCAGCAATGTTAGTGTCCCATACGTAATGTGCCACTGGCCAGACCCTGGCTGTAACTTAAACCAGGTAACCTAGAACTTGATTCTGCCCTGGCAGGAGACAAGAGGATCTTGTGCCATTCAAATCCAAAAGCAGCATGGTGTTTGCGTTTTTAAAATTGTTTTTGATTTGGGGTAGTGTTAAGTAGGGTGAGCAAGCCTAGCAGAGAGAATTGCTCTTGGAAAAGGCAACCTGAAAGAACTTTCCCAGGGAGACCAGTCCCAAATGTGGCAGTCACAAAGCTGCTGCAGCTGTTGGATAGGCTTCTAGGAAAAACAACAGGACAGCAAGGCAAGGCTGACAGCTGAACTGGTACAGGTGATGGAAAGCAATGCTGCCTCACCAGGGACTGAAGTGACCATTAGCCTCTCTTAGGCTGTAAAAAAATCAAATTGCGTTCCAGAGCATGCTCTGGACAAAGCTGATTTGGGACCTGAAATGCACTGTGATATCTGCTGGTGAATGCAACTGGATTTTCCATCTGGAAGGCATGACTGTCTGACCCAGAAACCAATTTAAAGTACAAATTAGATCTGGCTGTTTGTCAGAGTCTCCTCCCCAAAAGGCAATAAGGACAGGGTGGTTATATAATATAAACCATTCTTGGTAATTTAGTGGTCCCAAAACAACAAACAAGCCAAGGGGGGAAAAAAAATTGCAGAAGAATTCAAAGCCAAAAGAGCTGGGCTGAGGAATTCAGTCCATATGATCCAGCAGAGATGTGTGCTGCTATTCCTGTACGTCTTGAAAGGAAACTGCCACCAGATCCTCTGCTATTTTCTGTCCGCAGGGCCCTACTGATAGGCGTGATATTTCAGCCTCTGTGCTAACCCCCGTGCTCCAAATATGCAGGGCAGTTGTGTGCTCAGCCCAGCAGTGTTCCCCGGTGTGCCTGTGAGAGGCAGCTCCTCCCTTGCTGACACAGAGCTCTCAGGGAAGGCAAACCTCTGCGGACCACACGGGTTGTGGTGGCTTTGCCCTCACCCATTGCAACATCCACTGACGCAGGCAAGGTGGGCATTTCAGGAAGAATTTCTTCAATGAAAGGGTTGACAAGCATTGGAATGGGCTGCCCAGGAGGCTGGTGGTTCCTTTCCTGGAGGTGTTCAAGAAATGACTGGACTTGGCATTTAGTGGTTTTGTTTAGTTGGGCAAGGTGGTGACCTGCCATAGGTTTGACTCAATGAGTTTGGAGGCTTTTTCCAACCTAGATGATTCCATGATTTGCAAGGTGGTTGGTAGATAGCAATGCCTGCAAAGAATGGGTTCCATGCTCTCTCCCTGCTGATCCCTTTTAAACAGGGAAGAGTATTTTATGCACTGCATTGGTAGCAGCATATGGCCAAATAAAAAAAAAAAAAATATTTTGAACCTGAAGGAAGTGAACCACCATTTTAGGATAATGTCCTTCCAGGGCCATTGCAAGGTGTGTTAACTGCTTAATATTGATCTATGTATATATGCTTTACACTCCATTGTTGGTAATCAGCAAGAGGCTTCTCAAATTTGAAGCAGATATGAAGCACTCACACAAAGTGGATAGCACTGATTTATTGAGGAGAAAGAGGAGGAATGTTACAAAGCATCAAGATGTAGTTTCAAATGCCTGAGGTAAAAATGGGGACTTGGCTTTGCCATGTGGATACTGAGTTTTGTGACCAGAGGACCCTGCTCTCCCCTCTTGTCGCTGGGACCTGTCACAACAGATTCCCTTTTTCTGGACTGGCATAAATCTGGAGTGACTACAGTGATGTCAAGTTGGCAGGAGACCTAAGTGCCAAAGACTAAGGAGGCTAAAAAGAGCTTTTTTTCCATTGACTGCAATGAGTCCCAAGTGAGAAGAACTGGACCCTTTCTCTTAAAACAAGTTCTTTTATTGGCACTCGACTTCAGACATGCCCCTTGGGTGTGCAGCCTGATGGGGATGCACTGCCTTGACACTGCATCCTGGAATACTGCAGCCACCGTGTGAACTGGTCTTGCCAAGTGTACTTTTGGGATGGAAAAGCATCTTTCCATAGTCCCGTTGCAATGCTGCTAAAAGCAGACAAGCCCCTGGTGGCAGCTAAAATCCCAATAAGCTGGAAGAGACTCCATAGATGGCTGAAGGTTTACTGATAGAGCTGCTTTTAATAAGACAGGTTAACTACCCTGCCAGGAGGATTTACACCAGGTGCTGCAAAAGCAACTGTGGTGGGAGCCATGCTGCTCCCTGACACCATCAATCTGCTCCCAGGGATGGCAGCTCATGTCCCTCCTGCTTTGCCTTTGCTCTCCCTCACACTGGAGTGCAGGGGTGATCTGCAGGGACCTGCCATGTGGGAGGCAGAGGGCACAAGTGAGGGCTTTGCCCCGCACAGAGGAAGCAGTGGTGTGGCGTAAAGACATTAGCAGTGCTCTTTGTCTCCTGGCTTTCCTCTGCAAGTAACTTCCAGGGAAATTGAACCTGACTTTGCTCCATTAGCCACTAACCTCCTGTCTGCTGGGTCTGTCTTTTGCATTATGATGGAGCAGAGCTGCTTTGGGCGCTGCTGTCAAGGTCTGAATCAGCTTTGATAAAAGACCAAGTGTTGGAGTGAGAGGAAGTATTTACCCAAACTTGTTTTCAATTTCCTGAGCTTGCTGTATCCATTCTCCTTCACTTCTGGACTCCAAAACAATCAGTCTTCTGGGGGAGCCTCGCTTCATTATTTTTGCTTCCTCCAGTGCAGTTGACACTTAGTCTGGGTTTCCCAATCCTTCCAGCTCTGATTCATTAACTTCAAAGTCTGTACAAAGCTGCTGTGGGTTCCCTGGCTGCTTGCACAGGGATCCCCGCCTCGCCCAGCACTATAGGGTTTGGTTTTCCTAGACAGAGCTGGGACACAGCTCTGCCTGCCTCTGCATATGCACATGGCATCTGGTCTGCCCTGGGAAGGATTTTGGCGTTTCCAGCTCCACTCTATAGCGTGTTCACCCCACATGCTGACTGGTTGTCCCAGGCTGGTGGCATCTTGAGCCTGATCTGCATCTGCCAAACATGAAGGGTTTTCTTAGTGATGTGTGTGGAAATAGGTAGTGGAGGATTAAATGGGAGCTCTGTGCCTGGCAGAGGGGAGGCAGGAGGAGGGGGTGGGCTTTGGGGTGGATGGAATAGCCCAGCTGTGCTGTAAGGCTGAAGACATTCAGCAGTAGCTTCTCACTAAACTGTTTAATGGTAAATCCAAATGCAAATCAGTGCTCTGGCTTATCAGTCCCACGCGTGCCAATGCACCGTGTCGAGCACCTCTGAGCATGAGTAACTAACCGAGCGTACAATGACTGAGCTTGGCTTTAATAGAGAGAGGTTTCCTGCTCAGCAAGGGGCTGAGGGGAGCTGCTATTGGGAACAGAGGAGCTCTTCCCCAGACCCCCAGCCTTCTGCCTGGAGCACATTGTGCCCTGCTGATTTCACGCCTGAAAATCTCACCCTTATTTTTCCACCTGGCTGAGCAGGTTTTGAGCATTTGATTTGAAAGTCTCTTTGCTACCACTGATGCTTTGTACTGCTCTAGCTGTGCTGAGAGCCTGTAGTGATGCCCTGCACCAGGGGCTTCCCAGGTTTACCAAAACAAGAGTTTCCAAAGCAGCTTTCTTGGTTTAGTTCTGAGAAAAACTCATCTCCCACAGCCTTCTGTGGGAATTTTTAGGCTTGCACGATACGGGAGAATAGTGCTGCAAGGGTGGAGGCTTTTTCTTGTCTTGCTTGTAGCAATCTTGTTCTTTTTAATTCACCCTCTCTTTCCCACCCAGGCTCTGCAGGAACCAAGATAACAGCAAAAAAACAGGGTAGTAGAGATGACCATCTCTGCAGATTCCAGTGGCACTGAATGTAAGTCATTTAAAATCAGCTTCAAGTATGGAGGGGGAAAAAACCAACAACAAACAAACAAAAAAACCCCAAACAGTTGCTGAAAAGAAGGAAAACTTTTTCCTGTGAAATGCTTCTTGGCTGTGAAATGCTTCTGCTGTGAGAGAAAAAAGTTCCTTCCTCCATGAAGAAGGGTGCAGAGCCTGGTTTGCTCAGAACCATTTCCCTTGTCATCTGAACAAAAGGTGAGAGGTTAGTTGAAAACATAAGGAGGAGCGTGGGCAGCTTAAGTGTGGGTCCACCACTTGCTGCCTCTCACTCCTCCCCCAAAGCCTTCCCTCTGTGGGGAGTGTGGGAGAAGGGGTGGGCAGCCTTTAGGAAGGGTTGGCCTCAAACCGTGCAGAACCCGGGTTTGCTTCGTCCTCCCTTGGAGGCTCTGACCCAACCCCTGCAGGAGGTGCTGGTGGCCAGGCTCCCACCCCTGATGCAGCCCAGCTCTGCTCGGTTGTTCCCACACAATTCCGGGGACAGGTTCCCACCACTGAGGCAGCACAAAGCCAGTTTGGCTTTGATGGGAGAGAGGCAGCAATGAGTTCAGGCGTTTTAGGGTTATGAAAATATAAACCCCCCAACCAGACACTGCTAACTCTGCTTCTTCCTTACTTTCCTCGCTGCTACCAATGGTAGGAGCTCATATTGTGCAGTGAGCCCCTTTGTTTTGTAGGAGACCAAGTGATTGAAAACAGCAATGATATTACTATGCGCGGACAGTACATTTTTTCCATGTATTTTCATAACCCTTTTCCCAAAGGATCAAATGTGTCTTTATTCTATAACTCCACAATGGGTTAGAGCAGCTCCTCGGGCGGGAATTGTTCTGCTCCATAGGCTACTTAATACTTCCTATAAACAAATGCCAAATTAGGTAGGTAATACTCAATATTACTGACCTTACTAGCAAAGTATGTGTAGCTGCATATCAGAGACGTGGGGTGGAGATACCTGTTGTGAACTTGGGGTTAAAGATGACAAAATACTGCTTCTGGGGGGCCTTTGGGGGAGGGGTTGGTTTGTTTCTTGGCTATTTTTTTGTTTTAATTTTTATAAAAAGCAAGGGGGTGTGTTCAACTGTATTTCCCACAAAAGAAATGCAAGCTTTGATCTCAGACCTCTATTGTACCTTAGGCATTTCTGCTACCTAAGCTAAAGTCTGTCTCACTGAATTTCACAATAATGCCATAGGATATATTTTTAAGTATGCATGTGCTTGCTTGCTTTTTGTCCCTAGTTAACACTATGTAATTCTCTAAATATTGTCTAAACTTGAGCCATGAACTCCCCATCAGAGCAGGACCCCTTGGTCCTTCACAGTCCTTGGGATGGGGGGTTTCCTCTCTGCTTGCCCTTTGAGCAAGGGCTGCTTGGGGCAGACAGGATGCTGTGTTGGTGCATGACCAGGAAAGGAAAAAATAATCTCCCAAATCTCTCTGCTCCAGTATCCCATTTGTGTGAGAGCACTATGGCTGTTCCCCACAAGGACCCTGAAAGCTCATGTGAGTTTTTCTATTCCCCCATTGCTGTTTCTCTCAAGCAGCCCCCCATAGACACCCTACTCTCACTGGTTTGCCTGGGAGGGACATGGCTGTGCTCACCTCAGCCCCTTGTAGTGCTCCATCTGAGCAGTGTTTTGCAAAGGGATGGTCTGCAGACCATGCACTTCCACTTGCACGAGTCCTCCCCCGCCCTTGTTTTTTTACTCTCCTCCCTCCTCTCCTTTGCGCGCAGAAAACATCTGTTTCCAGATGTTGTTCTTGAGTCTAATAAACGCAGTGAAAGGCCTTGAGTTAATATATTTACAATAGCTGGAGATGTCCGCTGCTAGTTAATGGCTCATTTTGCACACTAAGACCCCCACATTTCCTGGAGGGGAGCGGGGAGGAGGCAGAAGAGAAAGAAAAAGAACTGGGGTGGGGTTTTTCTCCCTAGTAAGTGGCCTGAAAAGGGGAAGCTTTCTTTAGGCAGAGGAGGTTACTGGTGGGATTGAACACATGGCCATTTCCATGCAGTTGGCTTCAACTTCCAGTTAGTGACAGGAAGGGCAAGTTATTTTTTTTTAATGAAGGGTTGTGCCTAAAGCAAAGGAAGGTGAGGAAAGCCTGCTGCTGTTATCCACTCCTTTCCAGGCAAAGTGAAGATGTGCTGTAGATACCTTGCTGACTTGAACTGTGCTTACAGAAGCAAGAACCTCATCCATGCCCAGCCCTTCCATTTCTGGCCTGTGGCATGGGGTGATTTATGTCCACTGTACCTACCTTGGGTCAAAGAGGGTCTACTGTAGGGAGACCATATTGTGCCCTGTGAGGAATCCCCACACATTGTGCCCCTTTATGAGCAGTGCATGTCTATTGCAGAGCAGGGCTAGGCAAACTTTGTCCACCTACAAATGGCCCTGAGAAGGACAAGGTGACAGTGTCAGCTACAGATAGACCAAGCTGGAGGCTTGCCAAACTATTTGCAACTGATCAATTGCCCCAGTGTCTTGTGCTAGGTTGGAAACTTTCACTGTACAAAGGAATTCAGCTGCTTTGGGAGGTATATATGGGTTATATTTGCTCTGGATTTCACTGTATGTTTGTGCTGAGGTCCATACCAGCCTCAGAGGACCTGCTAGAAGTGGTGGAAATGTGGTTACTGTTCTTGTAAGGAATTGCATCAAACTCCCCAAGGAGAGAGGGTTACAGCCTCAAGCTCAGCATATTGAGGGCGGTCTAAGAGTCACCGGTCAGTGAAATCACTCCTGATTGCAACCGAGCATCCGCTTCTACTCGATGAGCCTCAAGAGACACAGACTTGCAGGAGAGACTGGTTTCAGGCTGGCACCCATCTCCTTGGAGGCTGTGGAGAGAGCTTAAGGCTGGGCCCTGCTCAACCCAAGGAATGATGAGATGACTCCACGTGCCGGGGCCCATCCCTGGAGGCAGCTCGTTTGTTGAGCAGCACTGCAGATGTGACATGCGCAGCTGGCTCAGGTTCGTAGCTAAATTAGTCCATTTGTATTGGCATGGGATGACAGGGCTTCTTAATGCCTCACGGATAGAAAAATTGCCCTCCTGCACATCTGCAGTGAAGGCTTCTGCATGAAACCCGGCTGAGTGCGGCTTCCCAGCCTGCAGCAGCTATGACATACCCTCTAAATGAGCTGATCAGCTGGAGAGGGGCTGGCGGGGAGGCAGGAAAAGGCACTTATAGAGTCATTCAGGCGATGCTTCTGTCTGGACAGCAGGATCTCTATCACAAACCGGAGTGAAAGAGCAGAGAACTCTCCCCAGCTGGTGTGGGGAAATGAGATGTAGACACCCAGCAGATTTCCGTTTTCAGCTTTTTGTGATGTTAGTGCTTAGGCTGACATAAAAGGGAGACAGAGAGACAACCTTAGGTGAAACTATGTGTAAGACAGGCAGGTAGCTGCAGTCATCAGCAGTTCAGCCCCAGTCTTAGGTAGTGTACTTCAGCACTCTCTAGGATGCTCAGCATCCCAAGTGCCAACTGGCATTTCCCTGAGTAGATCTCTGCTTTCCAAACACTGTATTGTCAGCCTCTAAGCATATCCCCCTGGTTTCTTACTGTCTGCTTATTTGCTGTGATTGCAGATGATATCGTGAGTAACTCCATGGACCTTGGTTTATCTCTGGTAAAGCCACAGCCTCAGAGACTTCTTTTCCTTTCACAAAGAAATAGGCTGCTAATGCAGGGAAGAGACCAAGAAAAGGGTAGGAGAAGAGGTGGCTGCCCCTTGGATACGAATAGGCAGACACCCAGTGTGTGCTGGGTACGTGGGTAACATGTCTCTGCCCTGCTCAAATGAGAAACTGTTGAAAGACTGCAGCCATCAGAAGGATGTTTTCCACGCACTCCGGAACAGCAACCCAAATTTGAGCAGCAAGATGACAAGAAACCTGCTAAAAGAAATAAAGAAAGGATTTCCTGCCTCGCAGACACTAAAACCCCATTTTGGGAAGCGAGTGGCTGTGAAAGGCATGAGGCCATTCAAAGAATTGGAGCTGTGTGCTACCGGGTCCTCCAAGGGTTTGTCTGGTGGAGGAGAAACAGCTCGTGTTAACCTGCTCCCAGAAGGTCTATTTCTTCCAGTCCTCTGAAACAGAGACCGGGCCAGAGATGAATATGAGTTTTCTCTGCCAGTAATTTCCAGCACAGACTGCACGCAAAATCTTCATTTAAAATGTGTAAATGACAGCGAAAGAGCCACAAGGGAGCCAGATTTTAAGAGACCAATTTGCTGCCTGAGTTTTAATGACTGTGCACCATGGTGAGCCCTGTCCTGCTTCGCTGCTGAGTGTGCTCAAGGAGGGGATCAAAGAATGGCCAGGCAGACAGGCAGGGGCTCAGCAGAGCCTGCCTGTCACCCTGGAGGATAAAATACTGTATGTTAGGATCAGAAAAACGGGGAGAGGTGGGCCTCCCTTGCTCCTGAAGAACAGAAGGACTTTGTTTCCCAGACGCGTGGCTCGGAGCTGCCCTAGTGCACGTTTTGGGGAGACTGCTCCCTGCCAAAGAGGGTTGTCTGTCTGGTGCCCTGTGCCCGGCAGGACACGGAGGAGATGATGGAGAGCTCTGCTTCACTAGAGGGCCTCAGCAGATTAGTTCTTCTGAACACCCTTGGCAGGTTGTGCCCCCAAATCAAGACGCAAAAGTTCCCCCGTTTGCACCGCAGCTTGCCCGCTTGGGGTGTTTCTCCCCGCTGCCCTTCGCTTGTTTCTTGCAGAGCCCTCAGCGGCCAGCTCACGTTTCCAAATGTTCCCTTCTGTTTCTCACCCTGCCTGGCTGCTCTCCTCAAAATACCAGGGCCAAAATACCCCACCGCTGGTGCCTCCGGGATGCCCCAGGACCTGCGTGGGGGACGCGACAACCCGTTTGTACCACCCCATAAAGCGCTCCCGGCTGCGGGGACGAAAGGAAGGCGCAGGCTGGTGTGAGCCCAGCCTCTGCTTTACAATCTCTTTCCTGCCACTATAAATAACCTCGGCAAGAGTCACTTCAAAGGGAAGGGCTGGCGGCGGAGAGGTGGTTTGGGGACCGAGCGGGACAGGGGCGTCCCACTGCCCGATCCCACCCCGGCGCTTTGCATAAATAAATAAATCATGCAGCAAGGGAGAGGTGGGGAGAGAGGGCGAGCAGAGGAGGTTACTTTGGGAAGCCGCGCAGCTCGCTCATCCCAGCCCCGTAGTTCGGAGGGAGTGTGTCATGTTACAGGGGAGCCGCGATCAGCCAGAGCACAGCGTCGCCCGAGCAGCTGAGAATTACCTCTCTCTAATGGGGACTTTCATGTGCGAGCTCCTGGCCAGTCTGCGAAGGAACTGAAACCGGCAGCTTAGAAGGAATCAAAAACCTACCAGCGAACCAAAAGACTGAAACACAGGAGGAAAAAAAAATCCCACCAAACTTGATCAGATTATTTTTTTCCCTCTTGCGCACTCTTTGCTGCAGTTGGATCCCTTTTTTTCTGCACCCTTTTTATGTGTGTGTGATTTTGTTTTAATTTTTTTAAAGGCACCCTCCCTCCATCCACTTTTGTCATTATTGCTGTCATTTGTCATTTGCTGGCACTGGGATCCCCTTGGATGCTCTTTTTCTATGCCTTCTGGATTGTGCTTCTTGGAGTAGGAGCGAGGCTTTCTTTATTCTATTTATTTATTTATTGTTTCTCAGGACAGGGAGGGAATGTTGGAGGAGAAGAGCTGGAAAGGCGTCGACGAAGCAGCTTTTGACAGGGGGTGTGTGACTCCCCCCAGGACCGGCGATGGGGAGAGATGCTGCCGCCTCCCTCTCCTGCTGGGCTCGGGGCTGCCCGGCGTCTCCCTGCTTTCACTGGTGCTGAGCCTCCTGCTGTACTTTCGGACCTCCGATCTGCAGTCCCGGGTGTCCCACTTGGAAGCGGACAGACCCACACAGCTCCCTGCCTGGCTCTCAGCAGACCAAATGGAGACAGCTATTTTGGGAAGAGTTGACCAACTGCTTGATGAGGTCGGTGCCTTTTCATTTTGCATATATAGTTTGCGGTGCTATAGATTTTAGGCATGTGTATGCTTGCACAGTTGTGTTATCTGTTTGTTTGGGGGGGGGGGGGGGGGGGGGGGGGGGGGGGGG